>OX439128.1:30374962-30739962 GCA_949318235.1 Ecdyonurus torrentis
TCAACTACTATAGTATATCATTATTTTGTTTAAAATAGAATCGTCATGAAAGTTTTTTAATTTGTAAAAAATGTAGTTTTTTTCCCCGCAGTTGTCTATGGAATAAAATATAAAAGTTTAAAAGGTATATTATAAAGATAAAGATGTTCACTGCAGTAAATAATAATAATAGTGCATCGGATTTGTAACATTATATAAAAATAGTTTACATAGTACACTGATTTGTACCACGAATCATATAATATGCAAAAATAATCCATTTTTGTTTTCATGACAACACTATTTTGAGTATAAATCTTGCTCTTTCAAATACATGTATGTACCTTGTATTTTAAATAAAAATAATTATTTAGGGCTGTAAGCGGCAACCTCTAGTTAAACCTTAGTTATCTTTTTTTAATTGTTGCAACAATCAAAATAACAACTTAACTACGGTTTAACTAGTTAGTTAGCGTTGCAGCTTGCGGGGGTTAGTGATTTTTGTTGACTTTTTAAAAAAAATACTATGTAAAAATACAAGTTTTGGTTAAAATAGTTATACCAAATTTGTAATAAAACAATTAATGCAGTAATTGAATACCTTGTATGGTAAACGTATATGTTAAGTTAAAAGAGAGTAAAATAATTTCATGTTTCACTTCATAATAATACTAATAAATGGTTTTTATCTATTCATGATCATTTTAATTTATTTCATAATATAATCTATTTTAATATTTTAGTTTATAATAAAGGAAGATTACTACTTTGGTTTTGACTGTTTTAATGTATAATTAAAAAGATTTGAGAAAAAGTTGCATGGTTTCAAACTCACTGGAGAATTAACTTCTTGCTCTTCATTGATTTACTCTCCAATAAAATCAATCAACACTTTAACTTCTCTAATTGCCACTTACAACTTTTTTTTTTTTTTTTTTTTTTTTTGACAGATTTCATTTTCAAGTATCTTCAATAAGCTACAAAAACTTCAAATTATTTTTGCAAAAATCTTTAATTTCAGATTTGACGTAAAAAAGAAGGGAAAAAATGTTTTTAAGCACAAAGTTATTTTATAATCAATATATTTTTTTTTTCAATATACTGTAATATAAATTTTAAATTAATGTAGTGCTTTTAATTAAAAGAAATTCCTTTTCTTTTATCTGCTTCATCCAAATTATATATTATTATTATTTTGTAATTTTTTAAATTATATTCTTATAGAGTAGGCACAAAAATATAACAAAATAAAAGTTTCACTAAAAATTGTTATTTATAGGTTTAAATTATTGTTTATTTATTGTTAATTTATGGTGTTACTTATAACCCTACAATTATGTTTGTTTAAGCATAATTATATGTAATTATGTAAAGTTGTCTATATTACTATAATGCTATAATTTAATGTATTGGTTCAGTGATAAGGTATTTTGCACAGACTGCACCTATTACCTGTATGTTTTTGCAATAAATATCTTATTTATTTAAAATTTCTCAACATTCCTGTAATTAATTTCTTTGATAATTCCATACTTGTTTTTTTACACATCCAAACACATAAAAAAAAAATGCATAATAAAGCTTTTTGCATAATAAAGTTAGCCAGATTTCAGTGCAAATTATTCTTAGAAACATAGTTTTTGTCAACAAGTACACAATAATACACAGTAATACAGTACATAAAAAATAAAATAAATATGTTGTACTGAATAATTATTTATGCAATTCTAAAATAGTAGGGCATGTTTATAAATACAGCGTATATTATGTAATTTCTTTTATCCACGTAAAAACTAATCAGTCACATACAACACTTTTAACTTAACCTAATAACACGAATTCTAATTTTACAATAAAAATAATATTTGTGCCATCACTTTTTTTTTTTAAATCGTAAAAATGGAAATGATGATAAAATTAAATAAATTTAACAAAAAGCTTGCAAGTTAAAAACTATATATTTTGAAGTTACTATACATTAAATTTAACCATGCCTTTGCAAGTGAAGATAATATGTCATTTGCTTTTGACTTCAAAGACCCAGCTCAAAATTTGTTGAAGTAAAAAATCAAAATCATATCTATATAATAATTTATAAACATTAAATTCTCTTTATATTATTATAATCTCTATAATCGTTATATATATATATATATATATATATATATATATATATATATATATATATATATATATATATACTTATTATAAATTTATATACTTAAAATAATAATATGTAAGTTGAGATTTAAAACTTTTGATATGGAAATGAAGTTATAATATTTTAGTGTATTAAGCTGAATACAATATTATATTGTTAATACTATTATAAATTAATACAATATGAATATGTAGTTTTCATTATTATAATAAGAATAATATTTAAATTGCGTATATTTAATTTTATATTTTGCTGTAATGTACTGTATTGTATTATAGAGCTAGATTGTTCAGTGTGTTATCTTTGCTCTCTCTCTCTCTCTCTGTATGATGATAATTATATTATAAAGTTTATAATATAAACCCCTCTCGTATCACATTTTAGCAGTTGATGTTAATTTACCTGTGTGGAGTTGGAGAGAGAGAGAGAGCAGAGAAACCGTGTATGACGAGAGAAATAATATAAAAAGGAGATAATGAGCAAGAACAAACCAAAAGAGAGAGAGAGAGAGAGAGAGAGAGAAAGAGAGAGACGAGAACTGCATACCAGAAAAAAACCCAGAGAGTATAGACACAGTGTTATAATTTGTTATTTTTTATTACATTATGCGCATACAACGAAGACGTCGATGCGGGATAAATGTAGTAACGTATTGCTTCATATAAGTATTTCCATAAGATTCAACAAAAAATACTAAATACAATATTATGTAGTACGTGTACAGACAGTGTAGGCCAAGATAGATAGTCCAAATCCCTATATTAACCCTAAAATAATTAGCAGAAGTCTGAAATTTTGAACATTGATAGGTAATACCATTCTGAGTTACCTGCCGAAAGTTACCAAAAATTGTCCTTGTGCGTCATCCGCCATCTTGAAAAAGATGGCGGCCATAAAAAAAAGTTTCAAAAATTCATAACTTCGTTTCTATTGGTCCAAAAATAATTTTAAAAATGGTTTTGTATAGTTAAAACATTGTATAATTACATAAAAAATAATTGTAATGACAACTTAATTTAATCATAATTTAATTGGCGATCAAAAATTAGGAGTGTATTTTGCAAGTTCAAAATGTAACTTTTTCATACATAAGTAAAATAAATACGAAAAAAAGTTTCAAACAAAAGTTAAAGATTATATTAGTAGCATTAAAATGACACTAAACACGTAAATATACAATTAAAATTAAAAAAGTTACCGCGCGCGAAAGTACCACCGGTCGCGCTATTCACGTGCTTTGCGTGGTGTACTTCGCACCACATCCCCGTCATTGTGCCTGTATTTACTATTACTTATGGCAGTTTTTGCTAACAAATGCAAATGCAGCACAATGTACCATCTACTTGGGATTAATATAACTTAATTTTGACCCACCCTGAGTGCCCTTTGTCCTGGTTGGAGCCCATAATTCGTCCTTATTATGGAAAATTAGGCAAAATTACACATAACATTTCAGAGTATTGTAATTTTTTAAGGCAGAAGTTGCGATTAAAAACTAACAAGTCTTACTTTTTAATGTTGTTGGGGTCCGTCCTTCATGTCCTTCATTATTATGAAAATAACATTTAGAAATTTTCTTTTTTCTTTCGATAACAAGACAATAGAATTATAGAATGATAGGTAATTTTGGTGATAAATTAGCCAAATCAAGATACTTTTTGCATCCACCCTCTGTCCTGTACCGTATGCCGCCTAGACCATTTAATTTAAAATTATGATTTGTATTATTTGTTTCTATTATTGGCTTCTTATAGTATTTTTCTCATTATATTTAATTTTATACTTTATAGGGCTCTACATGTATTTTGCAATTCTTTATTTTTAATTAAATTAATAAATAATTATTTCCTTTGCATTATATATATTGTCGTTTTTTTCACGGAAAAAATTAAATACGTAATAATTACGCAAGCTCATTTAATTTCAAGCTCATTTTCAGCACAATTTGTTCAATGCATTATAATCTATATGCTATACTGCATAATAACTTTATACAGCATAAATCTTTTTTGAACAGCATAATTATTTTATTATTTATGTTGTTCTAATTTAGCATTATTTACGCTGTAATGACATAAATGCAGCATTATTTAATTTAATCTTTCCATGTTCAAAAGAAAAAGAAGTATTTAAAATAAATCCTTTGAAAAGTGCAAGTCTTTAGGCTCATAAACAACCTCAACTGCTTCACACGTTATGTATGTATATAATAAATAATATAATATGTGCTGTTCAGCTATATTAATTTGATTGCATTATTTTTATTGTACTTTAATTTATTTGCAAATATTGTGATTGCAAAAGAATTTCCTCTAAATGCAAAACATTGATGCACTTAATTTATCTTCCATTTTTATTCTGATTTTAATGTCGAAATCTCACCGTTATTAATAATTTTTAGTTCTTATTTATTCATTTTTATTGAGTATACTGTACTGTGTGTAATTACTAGTTACAAATTTGATTTTGAAACAATATATGTCCTTCTCAACTAATATATTAATTAATTCTACATATATTTATATAGAGCTTTATGACTAAACTAAAATGTATATTATTTAAAAGATCATTTAATATCATTATTCATTAATCAATGGACACTTATAGAGAGTAAAAGTAATAATAAAGAACAGTTGAACTTTTGCAATGCATAATGCATTACAATAACAAATTCAAATACATATTATATGGTTGTAATGAAGGTTATCGGTTTAAACAAAATATAGCTTTAATGCTTTAAATAAGTAAAAGTAATGTATATTTTTCTCATTTACATTTCTCCGAAATCGGTGAAGTATAGTTTTCTCAAAAATCGCAAACAAAACGTGTTTTTCCGCATCGTATAATGATAAATTATAGGGAACCCTTTGCTTTCCCCGCGCGCTAAACCGATACGCTCATCTACAGTAAAATTAAAATTCCTGCTATTTCCATTCCAGAACAAACGGTGGACGCAAAAAGTATCTTGATTTGGCTAATTTATCACCAAAATTACCTATCATTCTATAATTCTATTGCCTTGTTATCGAAAGAAAAAAGAAAATTTCTAAATGTTATTTTCATAATAATGAAGGACATGAAGGACGGACCCCAACAACATTAAAAAGTAAGACTTGTTAGTTTTTAATCGCAACTTCTGCCTTAAAAAATTACAATACTCTGAAATGTTATGTGTAATTTTGCCTAATTTTCCATAATAAGGACGAATTATAGGCTCCAACCAGGACAAAGGGCACTCAGGGTGGGTCAAAATTAAGTTATATTAATCCCAAGTAGATGGTACATTGTGCTGCATTTGCATTTGTTAGCAAAAACTGCCATAAGTAATAGTAAATACAGGCACAATGACGGGGATGTGGTGCGAAGTACACCACGCAAAGCACGTGAATAGCGCGACCGGCGGTACTTTCGCGCGCGGTAACTTTTTTAATTTTAATTGTATATTTACGTGTTTAGTGTCATTTTAATGCTACTAATATAATCTTTAACTTTTGTTTGAAACTTTTTTTCGTATTTATTTCACTTATGTATGAAAAAGTTACATTTTGAACTTGCAAAATACACTCCTAATTTTTGATCGCCAATTAAATTATGATTAAATTAAGGTGTCATTACAATTATTTTTTATGTAATTATACAATGTTTTAAATATACAAAACCATTTTTAAAATTATTTTTGGACCAATAGAAACGAAGTTATGAATTTTAGAAACTTTTTTTCATGGCCGCCATCTTTTTCAAGATGGCGGATGACGCACAAGGACAATTTTTGGTAACTTTCGGCAGGTAACTCAGAATGGTATTACCTATCAATGTTCAAAATTTCAGACTTCTGCTAATTATTTTAGGGTTTTTGCTAACTTTCTTGGCCTAGTGTTAAAGAAGAGAGATGAGAGGTAGGATAAAAGTACTCACATGGGACATACAAAGAGAGAGAGAGAGAGAGATGATAAAGGGAGAGGAATGTGAAAAAATGTTGGGTGAGATACAAAAAATTGAAGTAACTGCAGCAAGGATAGAGAGAGAGAGAGATGGTAAAGCCTAGGCTGCTTGTGTATGGTAGTATGTATAAATGTATATTCATGTAGGCGCTGCCGAGTGGGTACTGAACGCAATCAATACACGGCACACAAGTATGTGGCTCGTGCCGCACCTTACTTACATGTATTACGTATGATACCCAACCTCTTTACATAGCCACATAATAGAGAGAGTTCCGTGGTCACAAATGTGGCTTCATTAATCAAACTATGTAAAACTAATTACACAGCGACTTTTTTTACAGTTTCTTTTTCTATCTTTTGCATATGAAAAACACTTTTCAGAATGATTTTTCCCCCATTAATATCTCCTTAACTTTTATTTATTTATTTATTAATTTTTAAAAACAAATTTTAGATTAGTGTTCTATAATATATTATACATAGTCATATTTGCACTCCTATAATATCTTAAATTTATTATTTCTGAATGAAATTCAGAAACAAAATATTTGTTGCTTAAAATCATAATACATTATTCAAAAATTATTAATGCAATTTTAAAGGACCTCGTTAAATATTATTGTTAAAGAATTTTAATAATGAATCTTTTTTATATAATATAAATGTAAAAAATAATCTAATATCTGTTAAAAATCATTTTTAGTTAAATTATTTTAATACATTTTATATATATTTTTTTCTTTGTCATTAAAACTTTAATTTCAACACAAATAATTGATTATGTTGACTGTTGGGCTTTTATCTTAAAAAGAAAGAAAGTAAAAAACTACAATCCACATTTCGTGGCTAAATAAAAAAATAAAAAGGTACGATAATCTCTATCCACGCACGAGCTATAAATACGAATAAAACAAAGTGAATATTTTAAAATGTTGTGTTTATATAAGAATAAATTCATATCTCTCATTTTAAATAATTTAAAATGCAAGGTATAGGATTGTATACGTATTTAAAAATAACTTTTCATTTATTTAAAAATTTATAATTGTAAGTCATGTCTTATATTTTTAGGAAATTTATTCTATGGTTTTTTAAAGAGAAAGGGAGATTAAATAAAGCATTCTCAGGCAATGAAATTCAAGTTTTCAACGTAAAGTATTGCGGTTTTTATATAATAGCGTAACTAGCTCTATATAAGGTTATAATGTTTTACGTTACATTAAACTTTTAAAGTATTTATTAAAACTTTTGCTTCTTCTGTAAAGTAATACTGTAGAACAATAAAAAGAAAACCTGAAAGTTATTGATACATTTTTTTTTTACATCAAATGAAGTTAGTTTTTGTTTATATATAAACTTATTACTTGCGTTGAAAAAACATAAATTTTGTTTCTTCTTTTTTTATATTAAAAAAAAATAATGAAACAAATTTACACAATATTGATAAAATAATAATCAATTAAAAAGAAAAAAAAAAAAAAAAAAAGATCAAGATATTTGAAATAACAAAGTTATTTTACATTAAATTTTACTCTTTTAATCTCTTAAAATACTCAAGGGAAAAAATACACTTAATCAAAATTTATTTAAAACCTCACTGGTATAATTTAAATTTTAAAGTTTTTTTTTCTTACTTAGGCTGTAAAAAAAGGCAATGGCTTATTATATCCATATATACATTTTTATGAGTAAAAAAAAATGTCATCCTAGATTAAAACTTTTACGTTTTTTGTGTTGCGTATTCAGCAATAAAGGAAACCAAATCTAAAAAGAAAAAAAATGGGTTATTGTATTTTGATGAAATGCTTAATTGAAGTAATAAAATTTAGTGAATTTTTTTTTATGTCTGTTCTGGGAGACATTAAGTTATTTTATTACTAAATTATATAAAGTAAATTAATTTTATATATATGTATACGTTAATTACTTGTAATTATTTTTTATTATTTCTATAACACATTTTTTTCTTTGTTTTAACGACTTGTTATACATTATATTCTTAAACTAAATATTCATTATTATTTAATTTTTATTAATATGAGCCCATTTTATATAATAAACTTATATTAAAATAAGTAGTACCTTTAATTTTTGTTAATTACTGTGATATTCCTTTATTTTTTTATTTTTAGCTAAGTTTTAATAAGAAAGTATGTTTTACATTTTAAATCTCTGTATTAAATCTAATTAAAAAAATATATAAGTAGAAGACATTGCATGGAAAGGATTTTTACAAGACTGAATAGTCGTAGATATAATTTAGTTAATTCTAATAGTATGTACTTAAATTATAATTATTGAACACCTTATTTTAATTGTTGTAACAAATTAACTAAAAAAAAAAAAGGCAATTAAGTTGAAAAATTTAGTCAGTTTTATTTCATTCTTATTTTTATAGCATTTCCATTTGCCATGCCATTTGTGCTTTTGAGATATACTTTTATATTATCTTAATCCTTTCGAAACATTGTCTAATCGGTGTGTATATACACTTGTAGGAAATCGCACGCACGGTTTTATTAATTTATTTGAAAAAGATGTGTATTTTAAACCTAAGTTAACTGATTTAATTTTTTTTATATATTAAATTTTATATTTAATTAGGAAATGTTTTTTTTTAATGACCAATCACAACGGCAGGTATAAATAATAGTTGTCATATTTTTATGAATATAATTATGAAAAGGTCCATTAATTAGGGGGGGGGGAATGAAAATACTGTATTTGTGTGTGTATGTTTGTGGTTTTAAAATATAAGGGTTCAAAAAACATAATTTATTTCAATATTTTTTAGCATTGATATTGAATTTTCTTTATTTATTAGTTATATTTATTAATTAGTTATTTATTAGTATCATTTTTACTGAATAATATGATATTTTATAATTTTGTAATTTACAATTTTTTTAAATAAAATACTTTTATAATATTCTATTTAGCTACGTAAGTACGTTTCATCATAATCTACGTTTATATAATATGTAATTAATTTTGACATTTAAAAAATATTTATATTAATTGATTATTTTATTATTATATGTCTGTTATTTAAGAACATTAACTACATGTTTTGCAGCTTAATATTTTCATCCACTTTCTTACAAATAACTTAAGGAAAAAAAAAAGTTGTAATAGAATGTTGGTTTTAGGAAGAAAACTCTTTTCATTACATGGAACAGAACATGTCTACACCAATTCAATTACCTTAAATTTCTTCTGGGCTTGAAATTTAATTTTTTTGTTCTTATTCTTTTCCAAAACATTTTTTTTTTCTTTGCTTACTTTTTTTTTTCTTTTTACTGAGGGGCAAAAATTTGAATATTATTATTTGAGACAGCATGCACATGTTTAAAGTAACGAAATGAAATTTATATGCAAAGGTGGAAGCTCATATATACATATGAAAGCGACCTTTTCATGCACCGTGGTGTATCTAATATCGAAGAAAACTTAAACTCACGTCCACGTTTTTTTTTTTTTTTCGCTCTCTTTCTTTTTTATATAAAGAAACGTGCATTTTCAAAAGAAATCATACATTGGATATGAGAGACAAAAATATACATATAGTAAAATTATATCTTAAAATTGTATGAGTATAAGCAAAATATGAATACGAGGAGATAAAAAAATTATTTGGCAAAAATAAATTCAATGAAAAAAGTTGAAGGTCAAAAAATAGTTACAAACTAATAAAAAAAACTATTTCAGTGATGATTTATTTAGGTAAGTAAAATAATATAACTATTGTTTACTATACTTACTATTTTAGTAGTTTAGACTGTTTAGAGAATATTATGCGCGTCTAAATAGCATAATGAGATCACAACCTTAAATCTAAACATTATATTTGCTATATTTAAATTAGGTGCTAGTAATCTAATAAAGATATATAATCCTCTTACCTTGTCGTAGTGACAATCAAAGGCTTCCAACCTGTAAAACACAAGTACCTTGGTTAATCATTACATTTTTTTATTTTTTTATATTCTGTAAAAGCTACAAGTGTGATATACACAAAAATATGCTGACAATTTAGAGTAAATATGACTTGGAACGTAGAGAGAGAGAGAGAGAGAGAGAGAGAGAGAGAGAGAGAGAGAGAACGTGAGATATATAATACGAATCCACGCATGTTACTGTTTTATATTCATAAATCTAATTTGGCAAAAGGATAAAAAAATCACGTACAACCTTAGAAATTCGTGTGAAAAAAAAAAATCTTACGTGTGGAAAAAAATATACTGATGAAAATTCATGGTATTTTTCTCTCTACAATGCTGTGTTCATAAAAAAAAAATTATCTCACGCCTCAATTAACACACTCTTGTTAATTTTTGTTTACATAAATGAAATATGTGTTTTGATTACAATTTTCTCTGTATATAGTATGATATGATGCACAAGACGCAAAGAGAGTAAAAAGTTTCTTCATGACATGTAATCAACATTTGAATTTTAAATTTGAGGTCATTGCACAAAAATCAGCATTTATTTAAAAAAAAACAACTTATAAGAGCACTGGTAGTTTTAAAATAAGGTATTTAATTTACAACTTTGATTACAATGATTAAAAAAATTAATAGACACCACAATTTATCTGTGATAATTAAATTGGCTCTACTTACTTTGCAAAAGAAAAAAAA
This sequence comes from Ecdyonurus torrentis, assembly GCA_949318235.1. Taxonomy (NCBI): domain Eukaryota; kingdom Metazoa; phylum Arthropoda; class Insecta; order Ephemeroptera; family Heptageniidae; genus Ecdyonurus; species Ecdyonurus torrentis. The sequence goes on from OX439128.1 coordinate 30,385,690, forward strand.
TGACTTAAAAAATATAATTAATATAATAAACTATTTGAATTTGGATAGTAGTTAGAAAGTCGTAACAAGTAGCATATTAATTGTGAGTAATTTATGGTAATAAAATTTGCCTACTGGTGGTCAAATTATATAATATAATATATTCATATATGAATTGTAAATGTATCATGCTCAGAAATGATAATTTTAAAACCACTCTTGTACTTTAAAATAATAATTATGGGGAGGTCAAATTATCTCTGAGAATTTTGATAGTTTTTGTTTGAATTTAATTTAGTTTTATTCTTATATAGATATATTGTGTCAACTTTTATTTTCTTATTATTATTTCTTTTTAGATAAGATCACCTTTGAAATGTAGAAGGATTGTTTTAAATTAAATTGATTAGACTGCAATTTCAAAACCCCATAATTTTCATGTGTATTGATATTACCTTCTTCTGTTGAATAACATGAAAATAATTTATAGATCCAATTGATTTTTGTTGTTGTTGTTGTTGATTTTCTCTTTATTACTAAACTCCTCACAACGATTATTGATTGTTTACTCTATGTTCCATGTATATACAGTACAGCATAATAACTTTATAATTATTTCCTATATTAGGTTCATTACATAAATATCCAATGTTATTACGTTACAAACATGAAAAAAAAAACAGGTGCATAAATCCTGTAAATTGCAATAGGTAAACATGAGCCTGGAACAGGTATTGATATTTAAAAATAGTACCTAATACAGAACCAATAAAACTGTAGATAATGTAAGGAACCGACTGTGCATTTCGATCGTCTTTTCCGAATTTTTCCGATCGCCAATATCTAATTTCGGTAAAAGTTCAACTTTAAAAACAAAAAATATATTCACACGATAATATTTTACCGCCACCAAAACGTGAAAAATACCGGAAATAAAGACTTAAATCTTGCAGAAGAGGTACGAAATGCGCAATCAATACCTTACATTATCTACAGTTTCATTAGGTGAGACATACCTATATTTTAGAATAAGCCTTTTCGTAACCCCTATTTTCTGCTACTAAAATGACAATCTAGCTATGATAAATCAAATGGAAAGCGCATTTTTTTGGGTGCAAGAAAACAGTGGTTACGAACAAAACTAATCTTTCACTTGAGTTAAGTATTATTGTAGTATATCAACACTTGTTCAAGGCAAATACCTATTGCAAGTTACAGGATTTATATACTTAGCATTTACTAGTATGTCATGTATTTTTTTCAGTGTACATAGACTGCAATATGTTTGTGCTGGTTGAGATAAATGATGATATTTACCCTCTACAAACTGATATGCAATTATTTATGTGGCTTGTATGTTAAATTGATAAAATTACTGTATGTTGTGTAAGCAACTGTGATTCTTAATTAGTACTACATACCTGCAGTAACAACTACAATTGCAATACCTATACAGCTCAAACCTTGTAACATATTGCTTTACTATAGGTACTCAAACAGGAAAATATATAAAATAAAATACTGTAAATAAATATAAGTCTTTGTCGCTTACCAATAACTATATATAGACAACAATTTTACATATTGCGTTTTAGAAAATAATACAGACAATAATATAACAAATAATAATTATAAGTTTTTATGCTTAAAAAACATTACGATTTATATTATTTTTATCTTGTAATATAATACTTCTAATACAAAAAATTCGAATGAAAACGAACATCAGTATCATTACTTTTTATTATAAAATTGAATTTTTGAAATAATATCTGCATGATTGTATACATACATAGTTTATTATTAATCTATTTATTTAAATTGTAGTTTACAATTCTTTCAGTGTCTTTCAGTGTAATTAGCTGCAGTCACTAGGTGGTTTGTGATTCGGTAGGCGAAAGGAGTTTCAAAGCTTTGAATTTTTTTTAAGTTCAAAGCTGCTTTATCAAATTGGGAAATCTCTAATCGGCTGCCTAGAACGTAGGTTTTCTGTGGTTTCCCTTCGTCAATTCAGGTAAATACCGGGGCAGTTTCTTTTATTTTAGGCCACAGCCGCTTACCTTCCAAATCCTAGTACCCTAATTTTTATCTCCTCCCAAATCAATTTTTCCGCTATACGGCCAGGTCTCGTCAGGTTCCATGCTTGTTTGTTTTAGCCTTTTAAACTTTTCCTTCCGCCTATGCCTATAAGTACCATTCAAATGTGTGGATAACTTGTGGGTTTGCGCGGGTAAAGCAAATAAAACAAAACAATCATGGTTTTGAATCAAATATATGCCATAAAAATTACTGCACATTTATAACGTTTATTTTGTATTTTTCATGTGAGGTGTTTTAAATTGCCTCTTTGCTAGAATTTTTTAATGAATGCAAAATATGTTCTAGAAATTAATTAACAATAATAATTTTTATCTGACATTAAGTAATTATTTCCATGAATTCACCTTAAATTACAATGCGGTTGTCAACAATAATGATGCAGTCACATCATTAGAGTGTTCATTGCAAAATATCTTTATGTTAATTTCCAGGAAAACACTTCACTCTATACTGTATCTATATAAAACACAAAAGCAAGAATTCTTAGATATTAATGAATAAAACCCCAGCATTTTATTTATGTATAATAATAAAACTAATAGATTTTTATTCTAAGAAGTCCATACAAATATTTTTCAACACCAAAGCATCGTATAATTAATTACTTTAACATATAGTATCATTAACACTCCTGTGTTTTTGTAATCGATAATCGATTAGAGCGAACAAAACAAATTAGTTTCTGTAACATTTTGAACACTAAAATACTGCATTGTTAAAAAATTTAGGGAAACAAAAAAAGTTTTAGAGTTAGAAAATTTTAAAGTTGTTAATATGAATAAAGGGTGCGTAATAGGAAGATAAAAGCTAAGGTAATTGAAGAGAATTTTGTGCAGTATTCATGGGAAATGATGCCTCAAATTTTACTCACTTTTACATCTGCAACCATCATAAAATTTAAAGTATATAAGCTCTAAAAGCATTTAAATTTTACTCATACGTTCATCAATCGTAAAATATATATTTTTATGTATTTTTTTTTAAAAAAAGAAGTATTTTTATCTACTTTTTTTTTCATATTTATAATGAACAATTTTTAAATCAGGTATAATATTATATGTAAATAAAAACTTTTCATTCCAATTGGAAATTTACATGGAAAAGCTTTTGTAACTCAAAAGGTTATATAATATTTCAAAGTAATCATTAAAATCTTTATATCATTATATAAGTTTAATAAAGATATTATAACTAGATCAATAACGAGAAAGTAATAAATAATCAACTTTTTTAATTAAACAAACAAAAAAACTTGACATAAATACGCAAACTCCAGTGTACGAAGTTGTTTACTTTTACTATACTTATATAACGAGGAACGTTAAGTCAACCAGGTTGCATAACTTCTGAAATTTCAGGCGCTTATAAGAAGTCTCTTATTAATGAGGAATAGCATTTTGTATAATTTTATGTGATTGTACCTTTTATAATATATATATATATATATATATATATATATATATATATATATATATATATATATATATATATATATATATATATATATATATATATATATATATATATATATATATATATATATATATATATATATATATATATATATATATATATATAATCCTCCCTTTATCGTTACATTTATGCTAAAAAAATTACTTTTGGCTGACTTGGATACAAAGTCTTAAGATTAAAACCCAAACCTATGTAATTGATGTAATGTGTTGTTAGCAATAAGCCATATTTTGAATTGAAGCCTATTATGAATTGAATTAAACATTTTGAATTGAATTGAATATTGCCCTACATTAAAAAAAAAAAGTTTGTAAAATGAGAATAAAAAAAAAAAAAAAGTAAATAGCCTCCAATTGAACAATTCTAAGGAAAAAATGTAAAATAATAATTTAATTTTCTGTTTCATTAATAATTATGTTCATAATGATAATAATTAAAAAAAACTTTTCTCCCTTTGGCTGAATTTGTAGCTATAATTTTGTATTATAACTTTTTTTTTTTTTTTTTTTGCATACAATCTATTTTGCATTAAAAAGTTAACATTTCTTATTTATATACTACATAAAATATATATTCATAACTTGATTAGTACTGTATTCTACAATCATCATATTAATAATACTCTTTTTCATATAATTATCTATCTATTAAAATATCCATTATCCATATTAATAAGATCCATAGTACGTATATATATAACCAAATTATAATTACAGAATAAATATTCATATTTTCAAATCTTCTAATTAATTTATATAAGTATGGATATAAAATAATATAAATTTATTGAATGTAAAAATTTTAATATAAAGATCCACATAATTCTAAAAATAACGCATATAATTGTGTTGTAATCTTAATATCACCTTCATTAAAGAACACTCATAAGCTTTAATTAAGAAAATTAAATTTGATGTTTTAGTCTGAGGTTAAAGAGGAAAGAATGTTTGGCAAAAGATTGAGGTAGAAAAATAAAATTTTTACTATTATTAGGAATTTTTAATTAATAACATGAACATATATATATATATATATATATATATATATATATATATATATATATATATAAAATCAATCACAAAAGGTTAATGGTATGTTTTCATTGCCTTTATGTAAATTTTATATACTATACTAAATTATTTATAAATTTTTCAAGGTACATTAATTTATTGAGCTAATTTTAATTATCGAAAAAATACTGTATAAAAAATTTCTCATTTTAAATTTAATAAGATTGTTATTTACCGTTGAGCCTCTTGTAATATTTTTTTTATCGTTTTGTTTATGTGAGCATAATATTGTTGACAGTAAAAGGTATATCATGTTATTTTTTTAATTATTATGCATATAATAATATGATATCTTTGTTGTGTTGAAAATATAAGTAAACCAATTTCGAGTTTGTATATATACGTATAATACACATATATATATATATATATATATATATATATATATATATATATATATATATATATATATATATATATATATATATATATATATATATATATATATATATATATATATATATTCAGTTACAAAATATAATTGCATGATAAAAAAAAGTTAAAAAAATGCGACATTTTAAAAAATATTATGAATCATCCATTATATCTATGCCTTGGTTGGATTTTGTATAATGATATGTTGAAATAATAATAATAATAAAAACTGATACGGCTCTAACTGTGGAAGATGAAAGACACGGCTTTTAATAAGACAGTAAAAAAAAAAATTGATTTTTGTAAACCCTTTTAAAGTCATATACTGACAAGCAATCTTTGAAAGAAAATTTTTGATACATTTAATACGATTCTGTTTGAAATAATCTCACCCCGGTGAAATAATAAGATTAAATGGTTATTATCAAGAGGCTTCAAAAGGTGAGTACATGAGGTCTATGTGCTAGTGTCAGAGTATTTTAAAATAATTTCACTTTTAAGGAATAGACCACAAGAAAACATATAAGCATTTATATCACAAAACACTTGATGGGATTTACATAAATAACTTTAATTTGTCTCAAAACCCAACTGCAGCTCCGTAGCCGTGATCAGAAAATTTCAATTTATGCAACTCGCACAACATTTTTTACTAATTTTTGTATGTTTCTGACGTCAGGAACATGAATAGTCACGCAATTTGCATACTTTACAGTATTTTCACGCTCTCTCGTGGGGTTACATTAGAATTCTGGTAAAAATTGTCATCAGTTTTGAAGATACCATTTCGTGTTTATTTATAAAAAAGCACAATCCATGTTGTTTTATGTGGTCTATGGCTTTAACGTAATATTAATCTAATTTTATAAATAACTAATCATTTTAAAGCAATAGGACACCTATGACTATAGTTAAGGAACAACGGTTAAAAACCCGAATATAAGCGATTTCGGTCACATCCGCTTCCGTTTCTCCGTACTACGCATGTGCAGTAAGTGAAAGCGGAAGTGGATGTGAGCGAAATTGCTTAATGTCGGCTTCAAAACAGTTGTTCCTTTATTATACAATATAGTTCCTGTAATGACGGATTTCATTCTATTACCATTCAACAAAACAATATTTTGGCCTTTATAATAAGTTATAATAAACTTTATATCTTAATATTTTCAATGTATAATTGAAAATTTAAATGGTTATATTCTAATTGCTAATAGAAGTTTAAGATGATAGAAAATAATGTTACTCCAAGAAAGAAAATTATACTTTTAACTGAAATACTTTGCATGCGTAATTATTTCAATAATATACAGTACGTTGTTGTTTTTTAATGTAAATAAATTGCAAGCAACAAGTTCAGAATTAAAAATAAAGTGTGTTAAATTTTAATGCTGCATGCTATAATATATAAAATTGAAACTTAAAAAAATAGTTTCCTAACTTTTTTACTAAAGCTAACTTGGAAGTAAATAATAATCAAATAAAATGAACACACGCACGCACACAACCACTTACAAAATGCCTCATTAAATTTAATAGTAATCTGAGGTCATTTAAGAGTATGAGTCTAGTCAGTACAGAGAGAGAGAGAGAAAAAAAATCACTGTCCTCTCATATAGAATTTAAAAGATGTCTGCCTTACTATCTGACAACCCTTTTGATCGTCTCAGAAAGTCTAAATCTTCTCAACCTTTTCATTGCGTAAAGAACGCGATTTGTGTCTAAGAAAACGATTTCATGTAAGTGAAAAAAAAAGAGCAAAAGAATTTTTTTATATATAAAATATATATAGGGCCGTTAGATTGATTTCATTGATCTTTCACTATTCAAACATACGATCAAAGTTTTTTTTTTTTTTTTTTTTTTTTTACTTCAATAAAGGAAAATATTTTCATTACATTACTGAATGCTCTCTCTCTCTTTTCTTCTTCTCCTTCTTGCGGTACTAAAATGTGCTTATATACCTTTAAATTGCAAACCAATTCATCCAGTTTTTTATTACATTAAATTATTATTGCCTTTAAATCGCTTTTTGTTCGTGAAATATAGGATTACTGAGAGAATACGAGAGAGAGAGAGAGAGAGAGAGAGAGAGAATAAAACTTTCAAGTTGAAAACTTCTTAACCATAATAATAATATTTTACTGATTACTTTATATAATACTTCTTCTTTTTTTTAACGTTTTTTACTTCATAATTTTTATTACTGTTTTCAAATTATTTGAAGAGTCATTTTTTTAATGCTTACTATTGGTTGTTCTTGTATTATTCACCACTCGATTTTTATTACAATATTTTTTACAACAAATATTAAAAATACTGCAGTAAAAAAATGGTTTGCGTAATGAAACAATGAGACAAATTGAAATATTATTTCTACCTCCATGGAACTCATAAGAATAAATGTAAAAAAAAAAAAATCATTACAATGTTCTACTAAAAATTGATTAAATCCCATTTGAGGAAAAAATTAAAATATGTATTTTGAAGTTATAGTTGAAATATATCGATGTTGACTTTTACAGTTCAATGATTGTATAGTAAAACATTTCTAGCATTTTGTACTTTACTTTAACCGGATAACCATGGTGGGTCTTTTTTTTTTTTTTTTTACCTTTGATAAGAACGTTTTAAGTCCGACGTTGAGCGTATCTTCACCTGAAGATGCGCTCAACGTTGGTCGTTAATTGTACTGAAGACAAGAAGATGAAGACCTACTACGGTGGTTATTCCTTAAAGGAATAGACCAGATGAAAAAATAATCATTTATATCACAAAACACTTGATGGGACTTACATAAATAACTTTACTTTATTTACAACTTCAAGCTCCGTAGCAGTGATCACTGTGATCAGACAATTTCGATTTATGCAACCCGCACAACATTTTTTAATTTATTAATTTTTTAATGTTTCTGACGTCAGCAACATGACTAGTCATTATATCATTATAGTCATTATATCATAGGAAAGTAAAGTAAAATTGCCTATCTTAATTATATCAAAACAAGTAAATAAGAAATGAATAACTACTCTTTATCATGTATGTTTGATTACTCTAGATAAATAATGATATATATGTTTGTATATTTTATGTTTTTATTGTAAAAATTAAATACTCTGACGATAATACCTGAATATGTCATAAATAAGTCAGATGACCATGCAAGTGGGTATGTACCCTTTATGGCCTCGTAATAAAAACCATTTTTTATTATTATTATATGTTACTAAAATATAGCATGATGGGACATCGGAATTGATTGCCTTTTTTTTCCTCTCACTTTTATTTGAATATATCTAGACAATTAAATGACCACCCACATGATTATAATAAAAATGTTACATTGAAAACAAAAAGTATATAATAGTTTATTTAACTGATGCACTCAAATTCACCACATCCATTTGTGTTGGGCCACATGTTACCGATACACTGTGTGTTGTTGTGTTAATAATGACATGAATTACATACACAGATAAAACTATAGGCTTTTGTAAGCACTAAAGTGAAATTCCTACCGATATAGATTTGGTGTGTTTTAGTTAAAATTAAACAATGTTCGCTGCATCACCAATGTATACATATATATTTTTATTGCTATTTTCTGTGTTTTAAAAAGATGTTATGATCATTTTGATCATTATATTTATATTTGAAGAGTATTACATTTTTAAGACAAACTATTATTTCTCCTGTTTTTTTAATTATTTTTTCTGCTTCATATTTCTAATCCTCAAAAGCAGTAAACAAGAAAAGTTACCTAATACGTTTTATGTAATATAAGTTGTTGTTTCGATAGTATGCAATAAAATGTTGAATATAAACTTTTTTTTTTTTTAATAAGAAGATATTTTATTATGAAAAGAGGATTTAAAAGAGTTTAAAAAATAAAGTAATTTCTGGTAAAGATTATTGATACTTTTTTTTTTTTTTTTTTTTTTTTTCAATTTTCATGTTTTTGTTGGGTTATTTGCAGGATTATTAAAGATTACTTTTTTAATACAAGAAAAAAAATGCTTTTACTAATGTTATTTTGTACCTTTAGAGAAAGGAGGAGCTAATATTATTATTATCAGCTATATTAACTTGTATTTTTACCCCAATGGAAATATATATTTTAGGTTTGGAATATTTTTTGTTCTCTTTAATTAATTTATAAAATTATATCTTGGTTCTTGAACTACTGATAATGTCAGTTCGTATTTTAATTTTACCACTTCTTTTACTATTCAAATATTACCCTTGCTATCCTCATAAAACTGACACTAAAAATGATGCAGTTTCCTTTACAATTTTTAAGTGACGTGGTTATAGAAAGCTTATATCTCTAATATTAAAACGTTGATACTTTTAATGTGATTTGAAAGTCCATAAAATAGTAGTAACCACTATATTTATTATAAAAATATCTGAAACCTTTATCTATCAGATTGGAAGGTAAAAATTTATTAAAATTGAAATTATAGGGGTATAATTTCAAAAATTAAAAATTTTCATGGTGACACCCTAATTTTTATCATTATGCAAGAAATGAATAATAATAATAATGCACAAAACACCGCAATGCATAATTTTCAGCCCTAAATTTAGAGGACCATAAGAGTTGTTGTATACTTTTTTATGGCCTTTCAATAAAAACAATTAATTATTATTAAATTGAGACATGTTTTGCTAATGTTACAGGTGTCGCAAGTGCTGCAGAGAAGGACGCAGTACTGCGTTGTGGTGACGCAGCACGCACACAGCACGGCTGTAACATTATAGAGACTCACTGCAGATGTCAGGAGCGTCGGGTGTGTCCTGAGGACGCTCCACCCTTCAGTTTTGCTGCACGTGAGGAATGTGAAATCAACCTGGCAGCCATGTTGGTGCAGCAACAAGGTGATTTTCATCCTGATTTTGCTATACTTCTTTCTTACAGTACATATTAATACTACTACTAATAGTATAACAAATTTTGATTTTTTTTTCCTTTGACTACACATTAAGGCGGGAAATCAGGTACTAAGGAATTTGACTAAAAAGTTGTAAGGAAAGAAAAAATCTGAAATTTTGCAGTGTTACATTAGGATATTGTATCTTCAAAAATGTAAAAAAAAAAAACAAAAAAAAAAAAAATTGAAGATCAACATGCTATATTTTAAATTATGATTTTTTTAAAGTTTTAGTCCCATAAGAGCCCATGTTAATTTCTGATAACATCTTAATAATAAATATCTGATAGTCACGGGTTCTGAAAATTTTGTCATATGTTACTGTTACAATTAACTTTCAGATGGCATAATAAACTGTCGAAGTTTTCTTTTAAAATTTTGAGATATATAAGCCATCTTTAAATAACTCTTAAATAAATACTGATTTATAGTTGTTGTTTTTTCCATTCACATTTAAAAACTGCGTTGTGTTCAATTATTAATGTTTTTAATATTTATGTTATCTCTTATTTTACACCATAGCATATGTATCCACTTAACATACACGAAAGATACACACTCAAAATTCATCGTAATTCCCCCTTTATCAACACACCAAAGAGTCTTAAAAATAAAAGTAATGATATGATTTTATTAACGTATACATAGCTCACTACATTGCAAGCTAAAATTGTTAAGTACGGCTTCAAGCTTGACTTTGCCAATGCACTAATTATATATTGCCAAAAAAATATCTCAAAATTATTTTTCAAAGAAGAAATAAGCCAAATTTTAATAAAACCTTCTTTCTGGGTATAATATATCACTGAGAAAAGTTAAAATTTTAAAAACATATTGGATTGTTTGTTATAAATCAGAAATTTACATTTCGAAGTTTTCTAGTTAAGCTGATTATTACTTATGTACCTAAAACAAAATCTAACCCTCTTCCTGTTGAGATTATTTTAAAAACACGATACTGCACTCTCAGGTGATGTTCATATATGTTGCTTTATAAATTTGAATTTCATTTCACTGTAATAGCCAGCAAGTAAATAGCAAATCAAATGACAATTTATATATAAATACAGTCTTCTAGTCATTTTACGTAACTCGTTAATGTTAAGTTAACTATAACGATAAATGGTTATTTCTATAACTTATATTAATACAACGTTGAAAAAAGTAACGTTATTGTTATAGATTTAAAAAAAAATGAAGTTAAAGTACAGAAATAACTACAACTTTACTTTCCAAATGTCATTTTTACTTCATACTAATTAGAAAAAAAAACGAGACGAAGCAAGAGAAATAATATATCAAAAAATTCCTTGTTTATCTATAAAAAAAATTTAAAATAAAATCTGCATAAATAATTAAACTAACAATTGAGTACCATATTGTTTAAAGACACTGTTAATGTTATAATTAGCATAAGGTAACGATATAGTAAGGGACAAATTAGAGTTAACATTATCGTTAAAGTTATAATGTTGAATGAAATTAGCCATCTTGGATCTTAGGCATCATATATATATATATATATATATATATATATATATATATATATATATATATATATATATATATATATATTTTTATTATATATCACTTGTATACAGAAATGTAACCAAGGCCTAGGCCTTATCGGTCGGTTCTTATTATAATTTTATTTATTTATTTTTTTTACATTTTAATACACATACAAATTTCATTTAATTTGACAAAATAAAAAATATTCTTATACATATTTAGAAAGAAAAACATAGAATTATTATTATTTTATATAAGTATATATTATAATGCATAATATTTTCCGCTACCATCACCAAATTAAAAATAAGAACAAAATGATTTACTTATCAATTTAAACTGTATATGATAACATATTTTTTGTCAGAAGGAATCCACGTAATAATTTAAAAAATAAACTTTATTTCGTAACAATATAAATTATGTACAATTACTGTAATTAATATTTTTGACATATTTTTATTAACTAAACATTTTTAATACATGTTTAACTGTAATTCATTAATAAAATTTGAATATAATATATATTATATATAAATTTAGGAGAGGGAGAGATATTTTAACAACTTGGTCGAAATAAAAATATTAAAACTGTCATTATACTGGCATACAGTCCATAAAAATATAAATTTATTAAAATAATATTTAAACAATAAAAATAATATTCTGTTTTAATTAAAAATAAATGAGTCGCTGAACTGTAATTATTATTATTATTTAATTCTTACAAAGCTTTGGTTACTATTGAAATTGCATAATACGTAATAGTTAATATAATAATTATTATTTATGTTAAAAGTCAATGTTCAACATATTGATTTTGTAAATTGAAAGTTCAATGCACAATTACTATAAGCTGATAAAATTAAAATGACCAATATGCTATGTTAAACAATATAATTATATAATGAGGAAATATATTGAGTAAGTCCTGTGCTTTGAACGTAATGCTTATAGGTCACATTATAATTATTCTTATTATAATTATTTGCTTAATTTTAAATATAAGAAATTTATTGAATTAAATTATTGTTTATACTGTAATTTTTCTTTAACTTATAAATTTAAAGGAATAGACCAGAATAAAACATAAGCATATATATCACAAAATACTTGATGGATTACATAAGTTTAGTAGCAGTGATCAGAAAATGTTGACTTATGCAACCCGCGCAACATTTTCATAATATATAATTTTTATCGGTTTCTAACTTCAGAACAGGAATAGTCGTGCAAGTAACATACTCTTCACTATTCAGTATTTTCACTCTCTCTTATGAGGCCACATTTAGATTCTGGTAAGAACTGTCATTCAGTTTTAGAGATCCCATTTTGTGTATAATCATTACAAAACATAATATGTTTTTTCCTGTGGTTTATGGCCTTAAGAATTATTATGGTAATAATAATAATGGTTTTATTTACAAATTATTGTTAGATGCTGAAAGATTAAAGGTCTTCTGATATTACAGAATTTATTTGACAAAGTAAATATTTTTACTATACAATTTCAATCACATATGTATAATAAATAATACAAGATTGCTAAGATATTACTTGAAGTACTTTACAATATTGTAAAATATAGTTTACATTATATTAAGTAAATATGTATATAAACAAAAGCTAACTATTACTATTATTATTAGTTAGATTGTAGCTATGAGCTTAGAAAAAAAAATACTATAAAAATTATATGATACAAATAAGGGCATTAGTATGCAACCCGATTGAAATAGTAAGAATGTAAGATAAATAATGATAATAATAACAATAAAATGCTGGAATATTAAAAAAAAATCCTTCCTACCTAAAACTAATAAAATTATCAACTCTTAAGGGTAGAGAGTGGTAGAGACAGTGGTAAAAATATCGTGGTTTTATTGTTACAGTGATAGTAAACTAGCTCTCTGATTTGCTAATGATTTTGATGAAAAAAATTCATTTGTATTTTTGGCACCATCTATTTATTATTTTTTTTATTATTATTATTATTATTTTTTTTTTTTTTGCTTTGACAGAATTTCATACTAGCAAATTTTATGACTATTTTTTCTTATGATTTCATAGGTTACGTACGTACTTTGATGTACTCTATGTATGCTTTAAAACTGCCATCTCTCTCTCTCTCTCTCTCTCTCTCTCTCTCTCTAGCCGGAATTTTTATATAATCACAATAGAAGTCCTTGTAGTGAAAATATTTTTACAAAAATAGAAATCAAAGCACTGAGAAGAAATAGAGCGTACCAAATAATCGATCGATTATGGATAAAAAAAAATCATGCAAAATAATAATCTGTATATTACCCATATGAATTTGCTCTATTTTATATTTATATAAAAAGCTTGCACAGCAGTATAAAAAAAAAGTTCAATTGCATCCCACAAACGTTGCATAAAATAATATTAAAGTTTCAAAGAGATACAGATAAAGTGCTTGCTTGTGAACAAAGAAAATTAGTTTTGTAAAAACCTATGTACTTTGCATTAGTGATATTGATGCTTTTTTATGTCAATCACATTTTATTTATCTATAAAAGTTAGAGTGTTAGTGTGTTTTTTTATCATCAAAAGAGCAATACTATTTAAACATTAGATTTTATTTTAATTGAAACTGCATGTTCTAAAGAATAATTAGTAAGCAACTGCAGCAGAACCGTAATTGGAAAGAAAATTCTATTGCTGGTGTCAAAACCATGCATTTGTATGGAAAATTTAATTAAAGAAATGCATTTAATTTTCTCAGGATATTCGAATAAAAAAATATTTATTTTATACTATACTGTACCGAAAGTTAATGAAAAACGTTCCAAAACGAGAACTACGTTGCAATACTGTACGACATTTACCGTCTTTTATTGAAGTACTCTCACTCTAGTCCGCTACTGATGTAATGCAATGTTGCCAAATATAAGATAGTCCCATAAGCCTATTGTAAGGCACGTTTTTTATTTACATTCGGTACAATAAAAATGTTACTTATGTAACAAAATTTTACTTGTTATTATATTTTTTATAAACTTTACTTTAAACACAAGATATTATGTGTATACACAGTGAAAACTTTATGCTAAAAATGCATAATATGTAGAATTACAAGCAGATTAAAAGTATAACAATTTGGTTTAAACTTTTAGTACTTACAAATATGTACGTATAAATTTCTGTACATGACCTTCTTTTTCTTCTTTTTATCAAATAGAGAGGTGAAAATAATTCAACTATTTTTTAATAAATGTGTTTTATTGCAAACGTCTTTTAACATAAAACTTAATGTTTATATGAAAATACCATAATGATCATTCACCACATAATCTTCTAATATGCATAAAACATTTTAGAGCTTCAAATTGTATAATCTAGGTGATTAGAAGTAGATTGAAAGATGCCGCCAAACTAAATAATGTGGTATCAAACTTTGTTAAAATATATGGGCAAAAGACAGCAACGCAGCGACAGAGAAAATGAGATGAAAATTCGTTGACAAAGCAGTGTGTTCAATACTGAATTATAGTTAAGCCAGTAACACTGTTCAATTTTGCATATTATTTTGTGGTCACGTTTTGTTTGGAGGATTAAAGTTTTAGAGTATATACTGCTAGTGACAATTACGTTGTGGATATTAAAAAAAATGTAGAGAGACTAGCAGGTAACGTAATTTACCAACAGTATTGATGTTGTAATGTTTCAACATTTTGTACATATCTTGGTGGTTTATTTTTAGAGGAAAATTGAGAGAGCGAGAGAGAGAGAGAGAAAGAAACTAAAAAGAATTTAAAATTCAACTTTAGTCAGAAAAAAGTTTAGATTTCAGATAGCTAGTTGTAAGCAAATAAGAAAAAAAAATATCAATTTTAGAATTATCAATTTCATTCTTGATAAAAAGGAAAAAAAATAATCATTGTATAAAGTTTCATTCTTAAAAGTATACTTTTCATCATCTTTTATATTATTATTTTTTTTTATCTATTAGCTTCAAACCTCAAACCATACATGAAATTTTTATATAATATATTTTTTGCAACGATTCCATTATCATACATTGAATTGTACTGTAGTATTAAAATACGATATTAGTTTAAAGAAAGAAATGTATGTAGGTTATTTTTTGCTCTCTCTCTCTCTCTCTATCTCTCTCTCTCTCTCTCTCTCTCTCCCTAGCCTCTTTTTTCGTCTTATGTGACAATGGGAAGAGCTCTTAAGCAAGTGGGCAATGAAAAAATGTTCAAAGTGTTTGTGCGCTAGCCAAAGAAGACGAGTCTCTCTCTCTCTCTCTCTCTCTCTCTCTCTCTCTCTCTCTCGCTCTCTCTCTCTCTCTCTGTCTCTCTCTCTGTCTCTCTCTCTGTCTCTCTCCTGCCACAGGACATGAGATACCAAGCCAGACGGTCGTGGATTGATTTTTTATAGCAAAATGTGATATCGCCTGCAACCCTCATCGTATGAAGTGATATCAAAACTCACCCCAAACCCCTCCTCCTATCGTGTTCCCCCCCCCCTTCTTCTTTCTTGGCACTTATATAATATAATACATTTTTAATATAAGGAATCTTTTTCACTAATATACTCGTAATGAATGAGATATGCATCTTTAAATTATTCATATTTAAAAATATATATTTTTAAAATAAAAAATTAAAATTTAATGAGGAAATACTAATAATTAATGAGATTTTCATGAAATATCTCAATCTAATTGAGAGAAAATTTGTGGATTTTAAACCAATTTGTCTTATTATGAAAGATTTATTGATTACTTTTGTGCAGCAGTGACTGTCAAATGTTAAATGAGAGGTAACAGAAGTAGTACCTCTAAATTTTCATGAACATATGGATGATTATTATTGATGTTCCTGATGGTCTATTCACACGAAGTAATATATTTGCATTGTGTAATAAATTTGATTATCTGCAAATTAATGTTGTTTTTTATTCAAAAATTACATGCAATCAAATCTATTGCAGCTTGTATTTAATTGAATGAAGAATACTTACATTATGCACTTTAGTAATACTAAATTAAATTTATTCTGAAGTTCTCTGGAAAGAAAATTATGTTTAAAATATGCCAGAAGATTGTTTTGTAAATATTTTGTAAATGGTCTTGGTTGTTGCCACTAAATACAAAATATATATACTTATTAAATAATAATAAATAGTAAAATAATGTGTTTCAGTTTTTAATTATTTTTCTTTATTTTTTTTTTGTGCATGATAAGTTGTTCAAACAATTTTACTATAGGTGCAATTTTTCTTTATGAAAACTATGCAAATTTCTGGCACATTATCATAGGAAAATATTTTTTGTTTTGTTTTTTGTTTTTTGTAGTTAAATTAATTACGAATCGGTTTATTTTCCTTTTGATTCAAATCCCGGTTGGTGCAATTCCTGGGACTTGTTCACACAATATTATATGAAAAAACAGTATAAACCAGACATAGTTAAGAAGTGTATTCAAATTTATTTCTTATGTCTTTATGTAATGTATAAGTAATGATCATGATAATATCGGCCACACACTATCATCATAAAACTTTATTACTTCATGAAAACACCATGTATTTATACGAAACATTGTGTTAGATAAAGCTTATACATATTAATTCATAGCATATTCATAGGCAATAAATTAAAATGTGATACGATAGTATCTTACTATCCAAAAACTCACAGCAAATATTCAGTTATACTCTTATATAAGAAAAAAAAAAAAACAGAACTATGGACCCAAAATTTAATTTAAATAATTAAATATTAAGTAATTAAATAATAGCTGTTAAGAGTTGAAATTAAATTTTTCCACCTTCGTGATGTAATATTGTTTAACTATTGTTATTTGAAAGTTATGAAACATAACATAGACAGCAAGAATATCAGAGGACCACTACAATAGGTTTTTCCTTTTTGTGGCCTCGCAATAAAAATACATCATCTATCTATACAACAGTAAAGTGCTATCATCTGTTAAATAAACTACAAACTACTCAAATTACTACTCACTTAAATTTGGAACATACTGAACTGACTAAATTCATATTATTGATGGAATTTGACGTTAGAAAGAGATGAGACTATTGCGAGACTTATTTTCATTTATATGAATAAATATATTTATATATTTGTAAATAATGACTAGATCATTGCGTGTTGCAACATATAATTGTTGTTATATAAACTGCCTGGGTCAATAAAATTTCTTATTTTTAATAAAGGGTGTTTTCATTTATGTTAAAATCAACGCCATAAGTGAGTGTTAAATAAATCGGGCCAGTATAGGAAGCTCATTTTGCCAGCTTAAAAATACTTCGTAATATTTTTGAGAGCATTGATGCTGTTAGCAGAGGTAGAATTAGTTTTTCAAGTATGCAAGAAAAATAATAATAACAAACAAAAAAGCTAATTTTCCAAAGAAAATAGTCAAAAACTACTTTTGTCCTATGTTCAGTAATATTCATTGCTCAAAAAAAGCATCAAAAAGCATTCAGAATGACGTCATGCGTACACACCCTATACACAAGGAGAACTGTGATGTAGTGCTTTTAATATGACCATAACTCTGAATTGTTTTATAACTTATTATCATATAAGTTTTATATGTTTATTAATATTCCAATTCATACTTCGTTAATTTTATAATAACTTTATTGATTTATTCATTATCGTAACAAACTGTAAATATTGTAAAGCTATTAACGTTAAAATTAAATCTGTGGAATTATTCTTATTAGGCGAGCTGGTATGGCTGAGTGGTTATGGCAGTTGCCTCATAACTCTGTGTTATTAACCGAGAACAAGTTCGAGCCACTGATCGGTGCATACGTCGATGAATCTTTACTGTACACGCATTCAATGATGACTAGAGACCGGATTTTTTTGTTTCACCACTTTTTTCCTGTCACTATTAGGTCACTTTCAATCAAAAATGAGTGTGAATTACACAAAATAAAGTCATTTAAGACCCATTTGTTTTCACCATTCACCAACAATTTTTTGTTTCTCACCATTTTCACAATTTTTTTTACTTTTTTTTACCATTTTTAAAAAAATTAAGGTTTTTAACAATTTTTAAACTTTTTTTACAGTTAGCAAAAAAAAAAAAAAAAAAAAGTTATAAATAAATAAGATAAAAAAAGGAAAGAAAAATGAAAAGGAAAAAAACTTCAATTTTTAAAACCTATCAAAAACTGAAATTATTTATTATAGTATATAAAAAAATTTAAAAAACAAACATTAAACATAAAAAAAAAAAGTTTAGCCCATAATGCTCTACATGAAAAAAAAAAAAAAAAAAACTCCCTTATCTGACTGTCACGATGAGGTGTGAAAAATTGGTATATTATTTTGGGTAGCTATTAGAAGTTTTTTACCTTTAAATATTAAATAGCATTAAAAATTTAATTGATCCAAATTTAAATGTAGATTATAATATTTTAAATGATGTATAAAAAAATAAATATAAAGTTAAAAATATAAGTAAAATTGAATAATTACTATGATGCAATACAAAATATCGTATAGTTTATTTTAAACCCTATATTATGGTAAATTATTAATTATTATAATTATGGTATGAAATTTGTAAAACGTCTTAAACCTTGTGTATTTATTTCTGAAGCATAAATAAACCATTTTTATGCCATTTTATGATTGTCAACAATGAGCCCAAGTTAAAGAAACAAGGTGAACAATGTGCGCAATGTTAACAACTTGAAATTTGAGGGTTTGGATTCCACCAGAAATTCCAATTTTTTGAAGCTGAATTCTGAAAGCAAGTATTATAACACAATTTACACATTGTTTCTTTGACTCCGGCACTTTTTCGTCCTAAATTCATTTTCAGTTGTGCTTTTTACTCTATGAAGATATGTGATTTAACGTATTTTAGCAATTTTAAAGGATGGATTTAAAGAAACTCACCATGATAAGCTTTGTATCAGACTATATAATATGAACATAAAATTAATGTAACCCTTGCCGGGGACCAGCCTAACGACCCTTGCCATTGATTATGTAAGTCTTAAGTAAGTTTGTGGTGCTAATGCCTCTTGCTTATGACGAGAGTCGTGAGTAAAGGACGAGATGAAGTCTTCGTTTGAGTGAAAATAATTTGAATCATTCGTTAGAGTGGTGCATTAGACGAAAAGGTTCTGTAGGGGACCGAAATTCTGGTGTTCTAGAGCGAGACTGGAGGACAGTTCCATGAGCTGCGCAGGATTCTCTGGCTTAGGATTTTCACGAATATCGATGTCGACTTGGTTACGGAGCTTCAGTCTCGGAGTAATGGACTATATTTGTCGCGAGCACGAGTGTGTGAGCCCCTTTGGTGATTTGGCTTCGGCTGGATCATTAGCAAGTATTGAAAGTTACTTGATCGTATTGTCGTTGTATTTGCGGTATTTGTTGGCAGTTGTATACAGACTAAGTAAGTAATACTGTGCTCAGCATATTGAGTATGTTGGTTGTCTTTGGGTAGCTCTCAACAGACAGGTGACTATACACTGGACAAGCTGCAAGTAGCACGAGAGTGCGACCTTTTTGCAAAAATATGGAATAAAATAAGAAATTTACTCAACGGTGTGTACACATGATTAGAACTTGTTCAGCCAATCAGTTAGCCAATCAGCGTCCCAGTGTAACATTGGACAAACTTGCTGGTCACAAGTTTTATTTTTATTATGATCTGGTGAGAAAAGGGTATTATTATTATTATTTTTTGTATTATTATTTTCAATATAATATAAATTATAAATTTAATACGTGAGTTTAATGATATTCCAATTTACATATCATATTATTATAATCAATTCTAAGTTATTTTGAGGTTGCTAAAATAATGTATTTGAGCAAATTATTAGCAACAGCTATTTTTACTTAAAAAACTTAAAACAAAGTTATAAAACTTTAAATTACCTTTTTTTTTTTAATTTGCTAAAATACATTTCCAATATTACGCTAAGACTAGTTGTGATTGGTCAATTTTGACCACATGACCTTCAATAGAGGCGTTGATTGGGTAACTGATTGGCTGATTGGTTGAACAAGTTCTAATCATGTGTACACACCGTTGAGTAAATTTCTTATTTTATTCCATATTTTTGCAAAAAGGTCGCACTCTCGTGCTACTTGCAGCTTGTCCAGTGTATAGTCACCTGTCTGTTGAGAGCTACCCAAAGACAACCAACATACTCAATATGCTGAGCACAGTATTACTTACTTAGTCTGTATACAACTGCCAACAAATACCGCAAATACAACGACAATACGATCAAGTAACTTTCAATACTTGCTAATGATCCAGCCGAAACCAAATCACCAAAGGGGCTCACACACTCGTGCTCGCGACAAATATAGTCCATTACTCCGAGACTGAAGCTCCGTAACCAAGTCGACATCGATATTCGTGAAAATCCTAAGCCAGAGAATCCTGCGCAGCTCATGGAACTGTCCTCCAATCTCGCTCTAGAACACCAGAATTTCGGTCCCCTACAGAACCTTATCGTCTAATGCATCACTCTAACGAATGATTCAAATTATTTTCACTCAAACGAAGACTTCATCTCGTCCTTTACTCACGACTCTCGTCATAAGCAAGAGGCATTAGCACCACAAACTTACTTAAGACTTACATAATCAATGGCAAGGGTCGTTAGGCTGGTCCCCTGCAAGGGTTGCATTAATTTTATGTTCATATAGTCTGATACAGGGCTTATCATGGTGAATTTTTTGGCCAATTACAAAAATTGGCCAATCACAACTAGTCCAAGCGTAACATTGGAAAAAGTTGCTGGTCACAAGTCTTATTTTTATTATGATCTGGTAAGAGTAGGGTATTATTATTATCTTTTGAATTATTATTTTTAATAAATTATAAATTTAATACGTGAGTCTAACTATATTCAAATTAACATATTTTATTATTATAATCAATTCTAAGTTATTATGAGTTGCTAAAATATGTATTTTAGCAAATTATTAACAATAGCTATACTTACTAACAAAAATTAAAACAAAGTTATAAAACATTAAATTACCTACTTTTTTAAATTTGCTAAAATGCATTATTATAGCTACTCATAATAACTTAAAAGTGATTATCTTAAATAAGTTAGGATACGTAACTGAAGTAATGCACCAATTTTTAACATTTTTGCACCATTTTTTGCGAAAGACATCACCTTTTTTTGTGACAAAAATTCAACAAAAAATCCGGTATCTAGTGATGACGCACATCATTTGGAAGGTGCATCATTAATGTGAATTCACAAACGATGTTTCTACAATTTTCCTAAAGCTGCAATGATAAATAACGGGCTGTGTAAACTGTTTTATTACTCACCGTCGATAAGACTATGTTTTGCCGGAACTGTGGTAAAAAGAAGTAAAGTAACACAATGTAATAATGGCATAATATATTATCAAAATATTTTTAAGGTGGGAAATAAGATACTGCGGGATTTGACTAAAAAAATTTAAAGAAAGAAAAATCTGAAATTTTGTACAGTGCTACAAAAGCTTGTTCTGTAAAGTAAAGTGAATCTCAACAACAGTGATTGGCTGACCAACAAAATACGACACATTCATTGGTTGATCTTGTTTTTTGAGCTAACAAAATTGACAAAAATTGAGTCACATGAAGAGCATGGAACTTTTTTGTTTGGAGTTTCTTTCATTCTTATCAAGTTCAAAGTTCTAAACGAAGAAATAACAATGCTCGACCATATGTATAAACGTAGTAAACAGGTAACGAAGTCATAATCAGCTGTTATAACAAAGGAACATATCGACACAAAAGTTGCGCCGGAAGTCTGACTTTGCAGAACGAGCTATTATAGGATATTATTTATGGTATCTTTAAAAAGGTAAAAAAAATGGGGGGTCACCATGCTAGATTTAAATTATGATTTTTTAAAGTGTTAGTTCCATTAGAGCCAATGTTAATTTCAATAAATATTTTCTCTCTTATCTGATGGTCACTGGTCCTAAAAACTTTATCATAGGTAGCTGTTACAATTATCTTTCAAATGGCACCATAAAGTTTCAAAGTTTTTTTTATAAATTTTAAGATAAAAGCCATCTATATACAACCCTTAAACAAAATATTGTGTAAATAAATGTATTAATTGCAATTACTTTTGCTGTACTATTAATAATTAGATTAAATTGAGGGGCATGTTTCACACTTAATGTAAAATTTGAATTGGTATTAGGTTTACGTAAAATTGCATAAATTGTTATTTTATTTTTCTTTCATTCATTATTATAATTAAAAGTAAACTAACACCGTCAAGCTATGTTATCAAGTTACGTGAGTTTTTTTTATATATAAATTTTCTTCACTAAGTTTTTTTTTCTTTCTTCTGTAAAAGTTGTTAAAATATACAAAGTAATGATACTTAAATAATAATAAAATTGACCCTTTTATAAGCCCCAATACTCTTCTCTAAATTTGTTAATAAATACAAAATTATTCTACAATTTACAGTAAAATTTGGTTATTTTTCTATAAAGCTTATAGAAATGTATGTATAAAATACAACATGGGTTTTGTAAAACTTGAATAAATGAATAATATTATTTTAAAACATCTGTTTTATCAGCAAATTTTGTTTGAAAATTTTTAAACAAAAATAAAAATTTGATCTATACTAAAGTTGATGTATTGAAATATTTGCATATCTCTTTTTATATTTTTTAAAAATCACGTTACATATAGGAGGGAAAAAAATCAAAATTTGAATCTAAAGTTTCCTGCATTTTATTACTTCTTTTTCGTCTTCCTTTGAGAAACATCGCAAGTAAAAAAAAAAAAAAAAAAAAGTCAAGCAGAAAGTATGAGAAAATTCGTTTTTTGGGGGGTTAACTTTAAGAAAAAGACGACGATGTGACGGCTAAAAGCTGATATAAAATGCAGATAAAACATGGCCTACAGCAACGCTTTTCTCAACACAAAAGCACAAAATAAACTAAAACGCCAAAAGGAAATAAAAAAATATACACTCTCCGGAAAAAAAAAGTAGACGAAACTACTTTTGATATATTTTTTTCTTGTCTCCTTTATATTTTGCTGAAGGGCTGTTTAAATTAATGAAATTTAAAATTTACTTTAGTAAAAACAACTTCTCTTTTTTTTCCAACATTGTGGTCTTCTTTCATATAAAATAAAATTTAGTGACACGTTCTTTATAACGAAGAAGAAGAAAAGGAAAAAAAATATTTAGTTGAATATGAAAAGCATTGGTGCTCATTGACTCGTAATGCAATTTCAATTTTCTTACTTCCCCTTTCTTTCTTTTATTTTCCACCTTTTTTTCTCTCTCTCTCTCTCTCTCTCTCTCTCTCTCTCTCTCTCTCTCTCTCTCTCTCTCTCTCTCTCTCTCTCTCTTTCCTTTTATATAAAATCAAATTAAAATTTTATTTTGTTTTGAGTACCTTTTACCAACTTCGTTTGTTTTTTTTTTTTTTTTTTTTTTGTACTTTTCTTCTATTTCTTTCTTTTCCATCATAAAATGAAAAAATTATATCATTTACAAAAGAAAATTTTAGTTCAAATTTATTGATATCTCACATATTAATTAGTTGTCTAATGTCTTCAAAGATCTCATATTAGAGTAATTTAAATTTAAAATTATTAAATAATTAAATTCTAAAAAAATGTCAGATTTTTTTAATGATATTTTTATCACAATGCACTCACATTTACATGATTTTTATTTATTTTAAATATTTTTTTAAAATCATGTCTGTAAAAAGTCATGATACATTGTTATTGACGAAATTGTAGTTGCTCTAAAAGTATAGTGCAAGCGCAGTTCAAACCTAATACTTTTATAATATGACCACACAAAAAAAAATCATACAGGCACTAAAAAAATTTCTTGCAGTGTGAAAGAGCCGGTTATAAGAAATAAGGCAATTAAAAATAAATTACATTATAATACTCACACAGACTATTCATTTTAATAATTTTCATATTGATCTATGCTAAAATAATGGAGGTAATCGGTTTAAAAAAATGCTTAAAAATGACTATGGCTTAAAACACGTAAAAGTATGTCTAGTATTTCTCATTTAAATTTCTCCGAAATCGGTGGAGTAGTTTTCTCAAAAATCGCAAAAAATGTGTTTTCCCCCATAAACGCAATGGTAAATTAGGGGACCCTTAGCTTTCCCCGCGTCTCCCCGCGCGCTAAACCAATAACCTCCAAAAAATTATTTAGAACCTAAAATTATCAATAACAAATGAAACATTAAAACGCTACAATTGCAATTACGGAACAACTTCTTTTCATATAAATATGTTAAAACTACTTACACATAAAACAGTACTAACAAGTTAGTAATATATTTAAGAAATATATAATTTTTATCACTATTAATGTAAGTTAATATAAATATCATAATTTACTTTGACAATTTAAAGTAGATCTGATTTTAATTAACATGTCAATAAAGTGTGATAAGAGTCTTTATCACTTAATGACTTTTCTATCTTTCACGCATTCAAAATATTGGCGAGTGAACAATTGTGCGAGCCACTGCACATTTGATTTCAATGCCTTGGTAATTACGCTCTATGTACCCAGAAGCAATTTCTAAAACTTGACAAGTTATTGGAAATCACTTATCACATATTAAATTGGCAAGAGAAATTTTACATTATTATTTTTTATGTACATGTTAATGTACAGTACATAGTTCCATTTTATTACAAATAGATAAAACATTTATAATATATATTTATTATTATTATTATCTTTCTTCTTTTCCTCACAAATTTATTAAGTAGATATGAACCGTTTCTGATTTTAGTGTTTTTTTAACTACATTGCACACAATGAATATATTATTTAGACTTTTTGAGCTCTTATTGTAATGCGATATTAAAGATAATGCTGATGGTTTACGTTATACTGTACACTATGAGATTAAGAAAATTTTTACCATTTCAGAAACATTTCATAATAATATGTCTCAAATCAAAATTTTTGACATGTTATGTTAGTTATACTGGATCACCAGTGGATATATTCCTTTTTATCTTTTTGTAGGAAAGGAATAAAAAAAGATAAAGATAAAAAAAAAATAATAATAATAAAAAAAAAAAGAAAAAAAAAAAGGTTGTGTATGGCTTGTATCTCAAAATTTAAAAAGAAAACTTTGACAATTTATGATGCCATTTGAAAGTTACTTGTAACAGCTACGTATAATAAAATTTTCAGAACACGTGACCATCAGACAAGAGAGAAAATAATTATTGAAATTATCATGGGCCTTATGGGACCAAAACTTTAAAAAATTAAATTTAAAATAGCATAGTGACCCCCTAATTTTTTTACATTTTTTAATCATATCCTAATGTATCACTTGGTGAAATTTCAGATTTTTCTTTGTTTAAATTTTTTTAGTCTAATCCCACAGTACCTAATTTCCCGCCTTAAAAAAAAATGCCACATCATTTGCGTAGTATTGAAGCAATTGTTGCATCATACAAATTCACATTTAGGAACTAAAATTCTACGAAAAAGCGGTCAATTTTGCTGTGCATGTAACAAAGTGGTCCATTGGTAAGGATGGAGAATTTGCTTCTTTTTTTTCTTTATATAGTTTAAACTAGCCTTAAGAATAAAATATAATTCTGTTTGCATTGCTATATAGAAAACCATGTACCTTTTTGTTAAAAAAAAAAACAACATAAAAACATTTGGTCAATAAATAATAAGTTTCCATGTTTGCGTGAGTAACAATTTTTTAATATAAATCTAAAAAAGACATAAAAAAATTTGCAGAAATGAATCAAAATATTAACTTTATTACTTTTTAGCAGACAATGTGTACTTAAAATAAGCAACAACAAAAAATTTTGAAACATGGATTGTAATATTTTTCAATTTCATGTAAATAAATTTTAATTTTTTTGTTTATTTGTTATATGTTTAGATTAATCTTCATAGATTTTTTATATTTATTGTTTTGTATGATCATAATAATAAAAAAAATGAAGATCGTTTATAAGGACAAAGTATAATACTATTCTTTTTATATTTATATTAAACCTGCACGAGTATTTTAAGTAAATCTTTAAATGTACAAACTTGACTTTTAAGTTGTTGTATTTGTTATTTTATATATTGTTTTTGAAAAAAAAAAAAAAAAAAAAAAAAAAAAAAAAAAAAAAAAAAAAAAAAGTTAAGATGTCGGAAAAGTTAACTTTTTATTTTGATGAGCTAAGAATTTAATAAAATATTTTTTGATTGCACTTCATGAAAACAAAAGCAATTCAAGTAGAATTTCATTTGTAACGTATCTACGCAAATTGCGAATCCCATACTTAAAAAAAAATAATGCTCCTTAACATATCTCAAAAGAGAAAGAAAACAAACTTAATTAAAAATAAGATAAACGTTTTTTATAAAAATAAAATTAACATATGTAGTACTTTTATATTTTTATACAAATATGCTATTTAGATATTTAAAAACAGCTTATTTATATCAGTATTTTCATATATTTTCAAATAAAACTTTTGTAATAACTAATATAATACAATGAACAGAAAACATGCATAACATGTCATTTAATGACGAGCATACCGATGTCATGATGAATTTAAAATAATGATTAAAAATCCTTAAAGGCGTAGAACAGCTTGAACAAAAAAGTTGCGTAATATCCTAAGAAACCTAAAAATCAACGTTGATTTGGCCGGAGTCATTGATTTCTAATTTACTTTCCATTCACAAGATGCCGCTGCCGGTCACTGACGTCACAGCTCGCCCGGTTTACTTGCGCGTGGACCAGACGAGCTGTGACGTCAGTGACCGGCAGCGGCATTTTGTGAACGGAAAATAAATTAGAAATCAATGACTCCGGCCAAATCAACGTTGATTTTCAGGTTTGTTAGGATATTACGCAACTTTTTTATTCAAGCTGTTCTACACCTTTAAAAAAGAAAAAAAGTGCAAAACTATGTTATATTAGCATTACACGTAAAAAATACAATTATGCTGTATAAAATAGTTACTATGCATCTACAACATAATATTTTGTTGTTGGACTTCTATTACATCTTACTATGTTTTAAAATAAAGTGACTTTTCTATACAGCATATTTAAGATATGCTTAAGTATGATAACATTGTTATATCTTCCTATTTACATAAGAATACACTAGAATATAATTAAACAATAAACTTGATGTTTTTAGCATTATATAAATTTCAATATAAACTCATCATATTTTTTTTATTCATAGTTATTTACTTTTGAAATAGCAACAACTTTTTTTTATTTTCTTTCTCTTCCATAATTTATGACGTCGTTGATGAGAGTTTGTTTTTTTGTTTTTTTTGTTGCAATCATTCTCATTAGACTGTGATGTATGTTAGATTGCTTTGCTTGTTCATTTTCCTTAGTCAATGTGAGTGCAAGAGATTGTAATGTTGCCAAGCTTGATTGCAACGTCATGAATTGAAAGAAAAATCATTCCTATATATATAAAGTAATGATCACATCGGAAGTGAGAGTCAAGAGGAAAGAAATTATACTAGCTCAACATTTCTTCCAATAATGTTAGTTTTTTTAGAGAGAGAGAGAGAGAGAGAGAGAGAGAGAGAGAGAGAGAGAAGTCCATGTAATGAATATAAGTTTATAATTTTATTATACATTTGATTTGAAGCTGAATGTAATTGATAGTCTTTAATATATAAGTACAAAATTCATTATATTTATTTTGTACAGTATCTTATTGATTTTCATTTAATGTATAAAGACTTTACATTAGTGCTACAATAAGAAAAATGATTTACACTGACTTAATTGTGAACGCATATATTAGATTCATACTATTATATATATATATATATATATATATATATATATATATATATATATATAGGTCAATTTTTCATTAATTTATTAGATTTTATTTTTCAGTAATGGTAGAAGTTTTTACTACTTTTATTAGGCCGCATTGAGTGGAGTGATAAAAATTGCCTGCCACTACTAATAACATATTTGTTTCATTATGAAAATCACTATGATGTGTGAAATATCCTATTTCAAAATTACATTGAGAATATTTTAGTAGCTTGCTTTTAAAAATTCTTATTTTTTTTCTGAATTAAAAAATGACATCCCTCAGAATTAATCAATAAACAATTATTATGCTAGGAATAATTTTCTATCGATAAACACGACTTATATTTTAACTATTATTACTTGTTATATAAATTACTCGTTTTAAATGGTCTTGTATTGCTAATAAAATACGTAAAGAAGTTTTACATCATATATATTTTTCTTTTATATTTTTTTTTGTAGTATAGAAAAATCTCTAACATTCAATGATTAGGTACAAAAATGGCAGACTCGTTTCCACCACGATAATAGAAAAAAAAATCACCTTGAGATATTTATTTGATATTTACTGTATATAATAATGTTCAAAACTACACAAAACATTTCTGTATACAAAATACTTATAATTATTACCATTACTAACCACTATATTGTAACTATACAACACAAAATTTAAATATAGTTTACTTATCAAAAGATAGAAGTTATATTCAGTATTGCGTCACTAAATGAACTTTTAGAGTAGAGGATACGCCTAATTGCAAACTAGCTCTATACAGTATACTTCGTAACTTTAAAGTATATAACGAAGTTAACATCATTAACCGATATATTTATATAAACATCCTGTATGAGTTTGCAAAACTTTAGTTATCAACAGCTTTAGCACTTTCAACCTCCGTAACTTTTTACTGTATAGTTTACTCTATTAATATGTTAATTTTTCTCTTCAAATGAATATAATATTCTATATACATATACATAGAGATAAGCGGCTATTTAGAATTAAATCAAAACATGTTTATCAAATCTATATATATACGGAAATGAGACTTAGTAATAAATAATATTATTTAATATCACATGTAAATTGATTTTATATTATATAGTAATATCATTTCAATATTATATATTCTCTATATTTATTTAATTAATTACTTTATGGATCAGTTTATTGTTTGATTTCATGATCATAATCATAATAATGTAAATTTGATATCTTTATTTAAATAAT
The DNA here is from genome assembly GCA_949318235.1 of Ecdyonurus torrentis. Taxonomy (NCBI): domain Eukaryota; kingdom Metazoa; phylum Arthropoda; class Insecta; order Ephemeroptera; family Heptageniidae; genus Ecdyonurus; species Ecdyonurus torrentis. The sequence goes on from OX439128.1 coordinate 30,415,222, forward strand.
TTTATTTGAGAGTAATTTAATCATCAATCATTTAAGGTCAATCATCGTTTGTTAATTTATATTTTAATTTACATTACAAAAAAAATTTCATTAGAAATAAAATTATTATAAAACTTATAAACTAGTTAGTTGCTAGATAGCTAGTCATTTAATTAAAAAAAAAATCAAGAAAATGTATAAATAAAACTAACATGAACTTATAAAACACACACACACACACACACACACACACACACACACACACACACACACACACACACACACACACACACACACACACACACACACACACATATATATATATATATATATATATATATATATATATATATATATATATATATATATATATATATATATATATATATATATATATATATATATATATATTATCAAGTTATTTACAAAGATAACAATTTCTAGAATTTTTTTTCTTACATCACCCATACATGATAAGAAAGAAAAAGGATATTTTTACATACGTTTGTTCTAAACATAATGCGGCATTAAACGATCAAAATAATAACAAAATAAAAATATACACGTACTGTACAGTGATATAAATATCAATATATTAAATTAAATGTCATATAATATGAAATTCAATCAAATTTTATAAAAATTAATAATAGTAATAATAATGTGAATTGACACTAGTAGAATTTATAATGCCATAGGGAAAAAGTATGTTAACGTGCTTTTGACAATAAATTAAAACTTAATTGACAAAATACGTGTTACCATTGGTGACATTACACTGCCTCAATTACACTGTGCTAAAATATTGTAATTGAAATTTATTACCCTTTGTTGATTTTGAATGTTGAGACGTTTTCGTGAGAGTAACATAGATTTTTGAAACTAAATCAAATTTGTCGAAATTCATTGTTAAAATAATACCCTCAATTAATTAATTATAATAATTTTATTTCAAAATGAAAAAAAAAAAAAAAAAATCTTTACGAAACCAAATTAAATTGCAAATTAAGGAACTCCAAAAGTAAATGTATTTATTTACACACACTGAAAATTATGCTACTTTTCTAATGTTTTTGGTGCCATTATTATTTTTTTATTAGACAAGTATAATTAATATAATGTAACATTGGTTGCATAATTTAAACGTATTTTTGCAATATACATCATAAAGAAATCCATTTATTAAAATTATGGGGAAAAAATCATGCAAATAAAATATACAAAAATATTCAAAAATATGCTTTTCAACTAAAACCGATTGATATTGAAAATTACGATTTATTTGAATTATTTACTACCTATATGTATCTTGTCTATAATCACTATCAAGCTATTTTTTTCCAATCAAGGTTTATGCAGTAAACTGTGACAATAAGGTTTTAAAGAGAAAAAATATGTATATATAATTAGATTTTCCTCCATTACTAAAGTTTTTATGATCTCAAACATAAAAGTATATTTAAAAAAAAAAATAGAGAGAGTTATATAATTTTATGATATAGTAAAGTAACAATACTTCCATCAATCTATTTTACGTGTTATTTAATGGTACAATAAAATTAATAGTCTCCATCACTAAAACAGAAACATGTGATTAATTTCGATCGTCACTTTTTTTTTCTTTTCAAAAACAAATAATGTCGGTATATGTGATTGGATGTTACGAGAAAGGTGATAAATTGTTAACACTGATAAGAGAGAGAGAGAGAGAGAGACAACAATACGTGTTATTCACATCTAATATAACAATGAAAATTATTCTGTATATTGCATTATACAAACATGCCAATGTACCGCATCACTATCAGTATTATATATATATATATATATATATATATATATATATATATATATATATATATATATATATATGTGTGTATATATATATATATATATATATATATATATATATATATATATATATATATATATATATATATATATATATATATATATAATATGTATATTGTCAACGTATACAACATGCTATAATACACCTTGTTAAGTCTATTTAACATAATATTATAAATCCTTTATGTACTCTATGCATAGACTAGATTAATGATAATATTTGACTATTGTTTTAATGGTAATTATGTAGTTCAGTTTTTTTCAACTTCTATGATATAATATGTGTATGTATAACTTAATCAAAGTAAATTTACGACTCGGATTTTTTTTTATTGTTGCAAATCTAGTGGTCAAAGTTGTTGTTTTTCACAAGCTTTGTTCACAATAAGTTTTTTTTTTTAATTAGAATCGTTATTTATTTTATTAAAATAACATGCATTCTTATGGAGCTCACTTAAAAATTCTAATTAGAAAAAACTTATTTTGAATAAGTTTGCATAAGTAAAAAAAAGAGAAAAAACTTGTATCTATTTAAATTATGTTATTCTAGTACTATCATTTTTTTTTTTTTAATTAATGTTTTGGTCATAATTTTTGTATACTGTAGTTGCTTCTTTGAATATTCAATAACTTTTTAATGCTATTAATGCATTATATTTTTCTTTTACTTCTTTGTTTATATATCTTTATAGTGACCGTCCAGAACAAACAATTAGCCCTTTTCGTTCAATATAAGCACAAAATGGGCTTTCCAAAACTACAATTATTTTGTCCAATAACCCAACTGTGACGCCTTAAACGTAGAATAACATTTCAACTTATGCAACCCGCACAACTTTTTCTATCGTATGCTGACGCATCTGACGTCATTTATATACTGGTTACTTTTAGGCACTAGTGAATGCATTTAGGTGTCTCATTTATAGAGTCAAATGAATCATTTTGTTTGGGCTCTACGGTACCTTTAATATTATAGCTAATAAGTTCAACAACAAAAATCTGAAAAATAATTTAATAAGAGCTTTCTTTTCTGTCCATTTTTTATTATAAATAAAAGTATTAATAATATATTAGGATTTAATTACTCCGGACATTAAGTTTTTCTTAACTTATATAAACGTATAAAGCTAAAAAAATATAAATGATAAAATAAAATTTATAATTACTTCAACATCATATTAAAATAATATAGCAAAAATTGATAAGTTTACTTTACAATGTTGAAAATAAAAATATTCTTTTAATTTTTAAGTGAACAAACTGAACGTAATACTAAAATGAAACAACGCCTTTGTTTTATATTATATATATTTTTTTTTTATAAATATATATTCTACTTTTTTTTCTGTTTCAAACATTTGTGCCAGTGTTTAAAAAGTTTTCGTTATACTTTTGTCTTTCAACATTGTAGCATTAAAAAAAAAAGTTTGAGCAGTTTTACCCTGAGGAGTTTTGTATCTTAGTTGGAAATGAAGCTTCTGCTAAATTATGTTTACGTACTTCTCTTTGCAAAACTGTTTCTGTGCGTGAGTCACAAAAATATGACGCTTAAATTATCATTTATAATATACTTTATAATACTCTTTATAATAATTGGATTTTATTATTGTTACATTTTAAAACTTTGTCATTAAAATTAACTACTGCATATTTTAATTAAAATATTTAATATTAATCTTACTATTTTTTTTTGTCTTTTTTAATGTGATTATTATTATTTGGTTACATAGAGACAGCTTTTTGAAAGTACAAAATGAAATATATGTTCATACACAGACGTATAAAATAATTACGCTATAGCTCATTTTCATCAATAAAAACAATAAAATTTATGCTATAAACATAATAAACATTTAACGTTGCATAAATATTCTATTATACAATATAGATATTTATGTTGTTCCAATTTAGTATCAATTATGTTATAATGACATAAATATAACATTAATTACATTAGTTATTAGTTATTATTTTCGTGTGCAGAATAATATTTGATACATACTCGGTTATTTAAGTCATATTACATTTGCTTGACCAGATTTATTACAACATAAAATTTACGTAAGAAAAGCAATACTATTGCAGAAAGGACACAAATATGTATTAATGAGGTGGCATTTTATTGTAGGGTCTATGCATTCATATCAATTAATGCCTAGTTGTAGTTGTTAATGTAGTTGTATCAATTTTGATATGAATGTTGAAATGTTTTTTTAATTAAAAATTAAATTAAATTAAAACTCAATAACATGGGTGACATAGGAAAAAAAATCATTTTGCCAGTTTAAAAACACTATGCAATAATTTTGAGAGCATTGATGCTGTAAATATATGTTGAATTAGTATCTCAAGTATGTGAGAAAAATAACAATAACAAAAAATTAACCGATTTCCCCAAAGAAATTTGGCTTAAATGAAGTTTTTCCTATGCTGAGCAATGTTACGCACTACTCCAGTATGGCCTCCAAGCGCAATAAATATGACGTCATACGCATACACCCTATAGAAGATAAAAAATTACTATATATACTACAAAGAAAAAAGATAAGCACATGCAGTTACACATTACATATTAAGAAATTGATTATTTAATACAATTTTTCTAATATTATATTACATTTACTGGCCTATTACTTTCTTCTTATCATTAAATTGGATACTGTTTTACTTCATTTTTTTATTGTTATTCGGATTATGCAGTAAGATAGTAATATCACTGGTTAAAAAGCCTTAAAAACGTGGCCCATTTTTTATTTTATTAATATAAAGAATCTTCGTGTTATATATAAAAAAAACTTGGGTAGGTTATAATTAAATGCTATACAGACTGATTATAATTATTTAAATCCATCACATTTATCATGACTTATAAGAACTGTTTAGACGTTAAAATTCAATTTTGATTTGGTTATTTTTGTGTTTATTTTTATTAAAAATAAAAACAAAATTAATTAATTACTTTAAACATGTAAAATAAACCTTTTACTGTATATGAAATATGTTTCTATTTTTATTTAACGTGTTAACATGCTTATTAGAGTCTTGTCTTATTCATAAATGGTTTTAGTTATTGTAAATGTTATTGCTTATTTAATGTGAGCTGTAGTTGTAATGTTCTACTCAAGAACATGCTGTAATATGGCTGTTTGTATGTTTCTTAATAAACTTATTCTCATTATTAACATTATCTAATCAGGCAATTAGAAACAAAAACGTAACAAATATATTTTTATAAACTAAACTTGAAGGGACAAAATTGTTCACAATTTGATGATGTTCTCATCTATTTTTTATCGTATTCAGTTTCTATTATCAAATACTATGAAAAAAAAAATTGACTTTTTTTAACACATAAATTTTTTATATATTTTCCTTTCAACAATGAAAACTTCTTTATAGTGACTTTGGTGATGTGTTTTTTTCCTCGTTTCACGTGCCATCAAGTCACAAATGAGCGTGACTTTATTTTTTATAATAATAATTTTTTTTTACGAAGGTCCTTCATTTTATGATGCGTGAAATGAAAGTTGCTGAACTACTAAACTTTTTTTTTTTTTTTTTTTTTTTTTTTTTAATTGTGTATTTTTTACGTGATATACCAAGACAAAAAGTAACAATCACAATTTTCAGTTCACCTGCTTCAAAGTTAGTACACTTATTTTGAGTTTCAAAGTTTTATTTTAACATTCATTTTAAGAAAATAATCTTATTATATATATATATATATAAATATATATATATATATATATATATATATATATATATATATATATATATATATATATATATATATATATATATATATATATATATATATATATATATATATATATATATATATATTTAATTAGTTACCTTTTTTTATGAAATACAGTATAAATATTTATTCTCATTAGAGTTCTTATAAAAAAATATGAGGATCGAGGTACTTGTATATATTATTTTTAATTAATACTTGTAATTAACTATGCTTTTTCCGTACTTGTTGTGTGTTTATACAATTTCATTAATTGTATTCAGTTTTTATTATTCCTTTTTTTTTTTCGTACAGGATTTGAAGAAGTTATTTATTTCTATAAAAATATAGATTTTATGCTCAGATAATCATTTTTATTGAAAAAAAATATATTAATTTAGTATGGATCCCTTTGATACATATTACAAACATTTCTATAATATAGACTAAAAAATTATCACCGAAACTAATTGGAAAAAGGGATTCACTAAAACAAAACTTAAATTGCACTAAATTTATTAAATTTTAACACCAATTTTGTTGTTTTATATACGTTTTATATAAAAACAACATGTTTGGTTAGTACGACGTACTAAAATAAAGCTTTATAAAACGTATTATAATAATAAATAAATATACATTTATATTAGCATTGTGTTATTTTATGATTATAGGACGTAACCAAATTTAGAAATAATTATATGATCAACAAAAGCATCATATGTATGATGTTGAAATACGTCGTTTCACACGTTTGAATGAATAAACACATACGATATGTATATGTTTTATATCATTTTATATTACACACGTACTTGTACTAGTTTACATAATTTTATACTGGTATAATGTAATATGTAGCTTTTATATTGGATGTAAATATATAATCAGCTGAAACAATTTACTTGGTAAATAGAAAATATAGACAAAAAAAATAGGACAGCAACAAAACTGCTATACAAACTTAATTAAAAGAAGTAAAAGGATTTTATATAAATGGTTGAAAAAAAAAATCAAAATTTCTGTTTTATAGTACAGTAGCTTTAAAAATATTTTTAAATGGTTGATTTTTTTATAATATATTTAAAAATAAAAGCAACACTTTTAACTTTTTAGATACACTTTTTTTTTGTCAGATATGAGTAAGATTTTATTAAAAAAAATAATTTGATTATTGAGAATTCCGATATACAGTATACTATATGTTGATAGTTTATTTTATTAATAGCTGTTTAATGTTTTAAATTTTTAATAGCACATTGAGATAGAACAGGGAAAAAAATTTCACAAGCACAGAAATAAAAAAAATAATTAACAAGCTTCTCTTATAAATAAATAAATAAATAAATAAATAAATAAATAAATAAATAAATAAATAAATAAATAAATAAATAAATAAATAAATAAATAAATAAATAAATAAATAATCGTCTTTATTCAAAAAAATGCATAGAAAAAAAAATACAAATTTTTGAAAGGGCGAGATTTAAGCCTGACAATATGTATATGTAATGAATTTGAATTTGTAAACTTTTGTAATTTTATTATTAAGAAAAAAAAAAAAAAAAACTTAAATATATAAATAACAATTCCATTTGTGTTTCATATAAAGGACTGTGAAGAATTTTCATTCTCGTAAAGTGGAGATAATGGGATGAAAGTTGAAATACCAAGGGGCTTTAAATGCATCTCGCAGTACATAAGTATTGTCCGGGTTGCATAACGCGCAGGATAGCTGGAGAAAAGCAGTTCCATCATAATTTCAACATCATACAAGCCATAAAAAACATTATGGAATTGCTAGTGTTGTTACATGTATGTTTTTTACGACCACAACATCGTTAAATTTACTTTATATTGTATTGAGATTTTTTTTTCTTTTTCATATTAAAATTTAAAGTTTTTTTCTCTTATGTTATAAGTTGAAACGTACAGAGAATCTCTCTCTCTCTCTCTCTCTCTCTCTCTCTCTCTCTCTCTCTCTCTCTCTCTCTCTCTCTATGTATCCACTCCACATGTTACAAAATATTAAAGAAAAACATAAATTTTGAAATTGTCCTTCAAAGCGAAACTATGTTATCTAAAAAAGCAGTGCGAAGAACATTATAGCAAAAGTAGATAAAGATAACTGATTAATAATAATATATTCCAATTCAACTCATGGATGTTTTATTTATTATAAATATAATAATATTTTAGCTTCTTTTTTTTGACTATTTTTGAAAAGCATTCTTTTTTTTTTTACTATCGTTATCATAACAATAATCTTCTTTGAGTTTTGCAAGCAAAAAATAGCTAAGAGATAAAGGTTGTATTGTATAACAAGTTTTTTTTTTTTTTTAAATGTTTTTTCACATAATTGAGGTATCTTTACAAAAAAAATTACAGTACTTAATAGCCTATAGAAGTAGTAGGAACAAAAAAAATAAACTCTACAAAATAGTAGGGATCCAGCGGGAGGGAGAAAAAAAAAACGCTTTACTTTTTTATTGTCGTGCAAGATTTGAACATAAAATTGCGGAGATTGCAGTTTTTACAACTTTAACTTGTTATGATGTGGCAGATCTTCACTTGACGTTTTTTTTTTTTTTTTTTTTTTTTTTTTTTTTCCTACCATGCTCAATCTTGAAAATAAAAGTATTATTATTTTTTATCAAAATTTAAAATAAATTCATGTAATGTAAAATAATAATAATGGCTATAATTTTTATATACAAAAAAAGTAGGCTTACATAATAAAAAAATAAATAAGATAATAAAAATTCACGTATGAACAATGCAATTAAAAAAATCTTATGTTTAGAAAACATTTTTTAAAACACGAATTTCATAGTTTTATGTTTTTTTTTTATTATTTATTTTTTTTTTTTTTTTTGAAATTATTTAGCCAATTTTTTGTATAAAATATATTTAATATTCATATGAGTTTATATTTCATTAGCTTTTGAAAATACTTGCATTATATAAGCAGAAAAGAAATTTTGGAAATAAACTAAAAAATAAATGTATAAAATTTGATATGAATGTTGAAATGTTTTTTTAATTAAAAATTAAATTATATAACATTTTATTTTCTTATACTTTATTATTTTCTTTCAGTGACAGGAGCAAATTTCATAAACGTTGCTTATTTATTTATTTTTTATATTTTTTATTATTTTTTATTTAAGATTCTTGTTGTAAAGTATACTCACGAAGTATATACAGGTATACAGTTCAGACCTTAATTAAGAATAAAAATCGATAAGGAATTTGAAGAATGATATTAAAACTTTAAGATTATATACAACGTAAATGAGAGTTAAAAATTATAATGTCTAAAATATTTGGTGCAAATCTTACTTTTTTTTTTTTTTTTTCTTTCCTGTTGTTTTGTTAATTTTATTTTGTATTAAGTTCATCGTGTTCTCAAACGATTAAAAAGTTTAATAAAATGTCTTTTTATCTATAAGGAAAGACTATTTTCATTTGAATACACACATTTTTATTATGTCGTATATGGTGAGAAATACCATCGTTTCGAGTATAGGAAATTTTTATCAAATGAAAATTTTATTTTTGATATTTTCATATAAGGCAGAGGAGTAAGTGTCTTGTTTGATTATTTTGCTTGATGTAATTTTCCCCACAAATTCAGCACCCTTGAGTTGTAGTACACATACTTTAAGCATTACGGAGCATTTTTTTTTTTTTTTTACATTGTTTGTGAATGACGGATCAAAACCAGATCATTAAGTAGCACTGGAGCTTGTAATATTTATCTATTAAAACTGCAAATAAAGCAGATAAAGCAGACTAGTAAATAGCACAAATACTCAAACTTGGCTGCTCAGAGCGCTGCTCAAACATGCGTAAGAGTATTAACAACTTACAGTTTCTAAAGTTTTTTTTTGTCATAAAAAGCACCAAAAGGCTACTTTTTAATGTATTTAATTTTTAATGAATATGTCTTAAACTTAAAAACACATCAACATGTTCTTTAAAAATATGAACTTCTTTATATTTACTTTTTACCTTAACTTTTATTTATTTTTCCTTTTTTTTTTCTTAGCGACCAAATGAATATTTTAACAATCATACCGGACGAAAGGTAGACCAGAAATTTTTATTTATTTACTTTTTTGCTTAAGAAAAAAAAAATATATATATATATATATACAAAATGCCTCAGACTTGTAGCTGTAAGGAACGTTTGTTACAAAATAAAGAAAAACAATTTCCTTTTGATGTGAGTAACATTAAAAAAAACAAACTTTTTATTGTAACAAAAAATAAATACTAAAAGTTTTTTTTAGCTCTTTATTGTCATTTTCTTAATTTGAAATAACTGGAGGTTTTTTCACAGCTACAGATGTTAAGGTCACAAATATTTTGTTTTGCGGCATTTTTTTTTCTCTCTCTCTCTCTCATTTTCTGTACAAAATTTTTGTTTCCTCTTTGTTGGTTCCACTTTGCAGTTAATGGTGGGTCGAAGACGCTTTTGTTAGTTGTTATAAGCGACTTAAAAAGGTCAAGTATGGATGTTAGTAAGAAAAAAAAATGTTATGGCTGTCTTTCTATTTTTTTTTTCTTTAAATTTTATTTTTTCTAAGTATCAAGAAGATTTTTATTTTTAACAACAAAAGATTGTTGTCGAGCTTAAAAACAGATTATTGACTTACAGTTTCGTGTATCAGAATTTTTCTCTACGTCACGTATACAGTATTTCTTACTATAAAGTAAGTTTAAAAAAATATACAGGGAAAATTGTGAACTTATGGCACAAATACACATCTTTGTAGAATTATTAAATTGAAATAGGTAAATAGTATATAATTTAGGTAATGCAGGTAAAACATACCTACAAATAAGGTATATTTTACCTATACATAAGGTTACATTGAAGTACAACAATACCTGACTTGTTCTAGATTAATATTAAAAGGATTTATGCCCCTCTGTGATTCATAGTTTTTTTTTTACGATTTCATATTTCATTTATTAAATACTAAAATATGCATAAACTTTAAACATGTCATTTGATTGCTGTGCAATATTTTATAATAATATTATTGCTGAAAACAAATACACTGAAAGTGAACCACAATATTTTATTTTTTTATAAAGTAGAGAATTTTTCTAAAAAAAATAATTTAGTTATTTTTCTAATTAATCACTTTTTGTAAAACATTTTTATGTAACGGTAAAAATATAGATTATAAATAAATGATAAATGACTATTTTCCATTTACGCAGAGATATTTTAAATAATAATGTAATAATAGTTCAATGATCTGCATTATACTTCTTTTTTATTTTAATTACATCTTTTAAAACTACAGTTAACATTAATTACATCATAAATAACCTTAAAAAGTTTTTAATACGTTAAGGTATGAAAATACATTGTATTTTGATAGAGCCTAAGGGTAGAAGTTTATAGTAATATATGTAAGTAGAGGATTTCTTGTGTGAGTTTAACGCTTTTAATTACTCTACGAGTCAAAGGTTATAAGAGAGAAAACTTACGCGTCTTTTACGGCAAGTGAAATTGTTATTACGTGTGCGTACTGCATACTTGAAATACCTCTCTCTCTCTCTCTCTCTCTCTCTCTCTCTCTCTCTCTCTCTCTCTCTCTCTCTCTCTCTCTCTCTCTCTCTCTCTCTCTCTCTCTCTCTTCTCTCTCTCTCTCTCATCTCGCATAAGATTTATTTTAATTTGCAGCTTGTCATTTATAAACTGTTCGCTGTTTATCATATAAGATATAACTGCAGTTTATGGTTTAATCATCTCTATATGAAATTATGGATATTATTAACATTTAATCTCGGACTATACTGGCATTATTAAGTTCTCGTTGTCACGCCTATTTATAGCAGGAAATTTGGAAATTAATTTGAAATCAAAAAGGAAAAGTAGTATATTATGAATATATTCCTGAATAGAACCTGTACTCTTTATTATTATATTAATCACTTATGATTAAACGGTTTTGTTCCGTAATTAATTATCATGTATACTTACACTACTGTTTTGTTTATTTATTATTATTAAATTTTACATGTTGTATCTATCTTTTTTTGTCTATTGTTTTTAGGTTCAGTGATCGGATGTGTAACGTTTAATGCATCCTTTGCCTAGTATGCAATGGTTCCTAATTATTTATTGAAAGTATATTATATGGTACGGATAGTAAATTAATACTTTTCTCCATGTTTTGTTTAAGTCCTGTAAACGGATCAAAGACAGCTTTAGCAAAAACGTTGCTATTTTGAAATTCCAATCATAGTCAAGCTGTACAGTACATCATAATATTTATGCTACTTAACATTATTATTATGCAATTTATAGCATAGGATGTTTTGTAATGAATAAATCTTGCTGAAAATAAGTTAGCATAATAATTACGTTTTTATTTTTTTTACTTGTGTGGTTCTCAGATTTTAAATTCCCCACCTGTACATTTTTTAATTTTGTTAATGTACAATAAAAAATGTGTTAGGTAATGTATAATTGTTACTATCTATAATTAATGTTCCACGTAAAATTTAAATAAAAGGAAACCACATAAACAACATGACATGTGCTTTTTAATGAATAAACACGAAATGGAATCTTCAAAACTGATGTCAATTTTTACCAGGAGAGAGCGTGAAAATACTGTAAAGTATGCAATTTGCGTGACTATTCATGTTTTATAATTAGTAAAAAAAAAAAAAAAAAAAAAAAAAAATGTTGTGCGGGTTGCATAAATCAAAATTTTCTGATCACTGCTACGGCAAACTGAAGTTATTTAAGTATAAGTCCCATCAAGTGTTTTGTCATATAAATGCTTAAGTTTTCTTCTGGTCTATTCCTTTAAATATCACAAATGAAATTCATTTAAAGAATATTTTGTGAACAAATCTATCCTATATAAACAGTAATCAAAAGATTTTATTTATTTTTTTGTGACCTCAAACAAATCTTCTATTAGCCCCCGATTTTCTTATGAAGTATTCAATAATTTAATCCAACAAAGAAGTGCTGGTTCATTTTGTTATTTTGTATGCTAGTATAAAGAGAGTGTGTGTGCAAATTTGAGACTACAAAACCTACTTCTCCTTATCAAAGATTCAACGCAGTGCGTAAGGAAAAAAAAAAGAGAGAAAAATACACAAGGGAGTCCACTTTACTTGGCTAACCTCAAAAACACCTCACACACAATTTGATACAGTTGTTAAATTGAAACATTTTCACGGTAATTACATTGTACGTAATTATTATAGTTTGTTCGTGTAATATTAACATAACGTTATACATAAAACATTATACAGAATATTTTAAACCATTGATTTTTCTTTTTTACCATTCATGTATATGATTTATGTTGCCATGGTATGATAATACATTATAGAAAATTTTATTTAGCTAATTTGTTGTTGTTATTATTCATTTATATTTTAACACATAACATAAAAATATATTTGTACATATTTTAATAAATTCCTCAAATAAGTGAGTTTACAAAATTAGTTTGAAATTATACACGTCAAATTTCTTTACAATAATAAAACAATTATATTTTGTTGTAATTTTATGGAGGGTTACTTTGCTTTTTTGTTTTGGAGTCTACATTTTGCATTATAATATCACATTAACGATTTTCTTGATTTCCCCTCCCCAATTTTTCATTATTTACTTATTGATATTTTTACTAACATCTTTTTTTGATTTTGTTAGAATTTGCGTAAACTTTTTATTATTGTTATTAGAGAGAGAGAGAGAGAGAGAGAGAGAGAGAGAGAGAGAGAGAGAGAGAGAGAGAGAGAGAGAGAGAGAAAGAGAAAAAAATCCATTTGATTTATTCATCATAATTTCAAGTTTATAATAAGTTATAAATAGATAGTTGATAATTATAAACATTAAATAATTAAGTTTGTAACTTTAAGAAGCAATTTATTGAGTCAAAATTATAATTAATTTAATATAATAATTGATGAAGTATATCACTTTTAATGACTTGGGAATATACATTAAAATTTACTTACGTATAACTAAAAAGATAGAATGAGAATCAGCAAACCATTACAAAACAGTCTACCCACTATTGTAATTACAAAAATAACAGATGATATTTAACTTTTAAAGATGATTTTTGAAAATGGGTATCTGACTCTTTAAATACTTTCTAGAAAAACATTTAATTTTACTGTTATTGCAACTGAAAAATTTTATGTTCTTACACATTATGTTATTATATGAGTTTAACTGTATAATTATAATAACTTGATTGCATTTAATTAGTATTTTAATGAAATTATATATTGAATTATTATTAAAATTGTTATAGAGTTTAACTAAAAGAATGTTGGCTAACAATTTGGATACTCAAATTTAAAACGAGTAATAAAAATAATGAGTTTTTTTTTTGTCTTTCTTTTTTGGTGTTAACTGCAAAATGCTGTAACTTTTATTATATTAAAAAAAATTAAATTTCATATTCTATATTAAATTAAATTACAATTGTCTGACCATTGTGAGTGTAGTGTAAAACTACTTTTTACAGTAGGTACTAGTATTACATAATGAATTATATAATTATTATAAAAACTATTTTTTTATATATATATTATAACTCTACGTTTTTAAACACAAAAGAAAAGATTTAAATTTTATGAAAAATAAATTTAAAATTATTACTTTAATATTCTTTTGAATGATTAAGGTAATATACTACTATAAAAAAAGAACAATGTAACCTTTAGAGGGACTTTTCTTTTTTCTACTTAATCCTTTTAGCATGGTGTAAAAAATCAAATCATTTCTTTACCCCTAAGAGACGTATTATAACCTACATTGCAATGATGTGGTAATTTTGAATAGAATAAAACGTTTTAGAAAACGGCGTAAAAAAAATAATAAAAAACTAGAATATGAAAAGATTTCATGGAAACAAAAACAATTTAAAGAGAAAAATATAAAGTAAAATGATATATTTTTTTACGCGTTTAGAAATAAAGTATTGCAGTAGATATTGTATATAATACTATAATACTGTTTCATATCGCAATTTATTTTAGTAAAGGGTTATATGTACTGGAAATTCAATATATGAAAAAACAAAAACGAAAAAGGGTTCAAAATCACTCGTCGTTTAGTAGAAAACTAATAATAAATAAATCGCTGTATTGTTCTTATATCGAGACGAAAAAAACAAAACAACAATTTTATTTCTCGTGAATCTACGTAATATTGTAGATATGTATATAGTTTATGTATATATATATATATATATATATATATATATATATATATATATATATATATATATATATACATATACAAAAAATCTCCTATGTGGAAGAAAAATATAGAATGTCTATAGCATTAGTTTATTCTGGGTGAAATAAAGAAGAAAAAAATAATACTGGTTTTCAATACTTTTATTTTATGAGAGCCGCATTACTTTATAGTGAATAAAAAAAATTAAAAAAAAAGATAGAAAGCTTTTTATATTACGTACTTTAGGTGAAATTTTTATTTTGTTTCGAAATATATGTATGTATATATATATATATATACATATTAAAATATATTTTCTAGTGGTGTAAAATGAGAGAGGAAAGAAAAAGAGTAATAGAGAGAGAGAGAAAGAGAGAGAGAGGGAGAGAGAGAGAGAGAGAGCGAGAGAGAGAGAGAGAGAGAGAGAGAGAGAGAGAGAGAGAGAGAGAGTTGAATTTCACAGCGATGAAATATTACATGTGCAACGAAAGCAAAGGGTGAACAATATTAATATCTACACTTTAAATATATAAAACGTTTTCTGTATACCACAGAGAGTTCGAACATTGTTTCTACAAAGTTTGGTTGCCCACACTTTCTTCTCTTCTTCTCCTTCTTCTTGCTTTTGGCTTTTACACTTTGCGATTTTGTGGCCCACAAAGAGCAAGGAACTAAACTATAGTTTAACATAGAAAAAGTTTCGACAAGGGAAGAGAGAGAGAGGGGCCATCTAAAACGGCATTTCTTGTGGCTAGTTGATATTATTTTCCATCTGTATACACACTAAAAAATAGACGTGTATAATCGACGTTCTAAACGTTGAAAAGCTTGTACACAGTTTCGTCATGCTTTAAACGTTGATATTTAACGCTTACGTGTGACGCCACAAACGTTTATAATCAACGCTTAATTACAATTAGATGAAAAAGAACCAAATCCAACTGATAATTAGTATATACTGTATCATAAATAATTGGATGACCGATTCGGGTATGAAAAATCGAGTTACATCCAAAAATGCAATAAAATTTCTAACGGGTTGGTAACTTTTCGAAAAAAACGCACTTTTTGAGCAGAAATAAAAAAAAACTCAAAATTTTTTTTCGTTGATTCTAGTTAAAGAATAAAAAATAAACACTATTTATTCTTGTGCATATTTTTATTTTTCGCATAGAACACAGGAAATTGTGTAAAGTAAGTTTTTATATCATTTCTAATTAGGTGGAGAAGGACGTTTATTCCGTTGAAAATTGACGGTTTTTATCAACTCTATTTATGCTGATAAATCAACGTTTAAAGTGAAATTGTACCTAAGCGTTGAGTTTTCAATACAATAAGAGTTGAGTTTTGAAACGTTAATTATCAACACTTATAACCGTTGAAAAAACACTTATTCCGTTGATTACTAACGAAATTTTTTAGTGTGTATATAAGCTTTAATATTACATTCAAAATAGTTTTAACTATAACTTGAAAATGTTTGTTTTGATTGTTTTGAAAACTGTAATTTTCTATCTCTCAAAGTTTTTGTTCATTTTGATGTTTCCTATTCTTGTCTCTACTTCATAGCTTTCTATTCTGTGGGTTGTACAAACCATTAAAATCTTTTCAAAATTATAACAACTGTATAATTGGATTCATCTCTAAATGTTCATCAAAGTATTAGACGGATTGGTTGAAACTCAAGTAATTTTATTTGCTTACAAATGACATATTATAATAATAATTAATAATCCTTTCAAAATCGTTCACGTAGATCATTTTTTATATGTATACATATCAATACTATAGACAAATACTACATTATCTGTTAGCTCTTTTATCAGTAACCATTAACATTTTTTCTACGTTTTAAATATTAAGTTAATAATAAAATATGACATCATAATGTTTAATGTGCCAGGTATAATACAAAAATTGCATTTTACAAAAAAAAAAATAATAATAATGATAATAATAAAAAGAATAATAAAAACTTAATTTGAGTTGCAAAATAAAATTTTGCTACATTTTTAAAGGAAATAAATATACTGCACTGAAAGGTTTACTTCAAGGAAATAAGAAATCTCGTAATTTATCTTCATTTATTTCATACTAGAATAAATGTTACTAAATTGAAACAGCATAAATATTACATAGTTAGTATGCAGTATAATATAAATTATATGTTATAATGAAGAAATATTACAGAAATTGGGCTTGTATAGTTGTAAGGTAATTATTTTTATCCTTGTAGTAGAAATAATAATAAAGAAGCAGAAAGTAACTTAAAGTAAATTTAGCAATTTTTTTAATTTTTTAAAATTTTATTTAAATTAGACAAAGCATAAAAAAATAATCGTGGTTATTATACAAAGATAAATTCTTTTTATTTAAAATAACATAAGTGTCAAAATTCAAAGTTTATTTTAATACCATGAAATTTCATCAAAAGATTTCAATACATGTCATGCTAGATTTCAATATAAATTCTCTCATATATTTAACAATATAACCCAACTATATAATATACTTGTATATACGTAAGACGATATTGTATTGACAGTAGGGTTTCCGTCAGTCTTAATAAACAACATAAGAACAAAATATATTGTAAGTGAGTGTGAGGACGGTTAAATATTGACAAACAGATTAGAAGTATATGCTAACTTTATATGTATAGATAGACCAAAGTAACACATAAGTTTTAACACTAAATCTTTGCTGAACTGATATTTGAAAACACATTGAAAATCTCACTTTTAGAAGCCGAGAAATAGAGAGAGAGAGAGAGAGAGAGAGAGAGAGAGAGAGAGAGAGAGAGAGAGAGAGAGAGAGAGAGAGAGAGAGAGAGAGAGAGAGAGAGAGAGAGAGAGAAACTCGTAAATCTTAACTTAATGCCAAAACAAATCTTACTTTCTTATTTATGAGAAGATTTTTTCGTTTGTTTGTCTCTGAAGTAATAGAATAAGACAAGTTAAGAAATTATTGCTAGGACTTTGTATTTAATAATATCGATATATTTCTATATTACTGTGCTGCTGATTTTTTTTTCCCGACAACTATACGCATCTACAAAATTTTCATTTCAGTTACACTATTGTCTTGTTCATATATTGTACATTACGTATAATGTATACAGTTGTTATTACTCTTGCCTGTTTCAATAAATTTAAGTTTTGGGATTTTAAAGTCTTGATTATCAATTTAGGCTGAGGTTATGAAAAGTTAAAGTCAAAGTATTAGACAAAAAAAAAAAAAAAAAAAAAAAAAAAAAAAAAAAAAAAGCATTTAAAAAAAAATCATACACAATTATTGAATATAAGTTACATACAACCATATAGCAAAGCATGAAAGAATATACCAGGGTTTTTTCTGTTTTTTTTTTAATTGCTTCTCGGTTCTAGTTTTTTTTAATATATTAATTCTTTAGTTTTATAATATAATTTGAAAAATAAGTGCAAAAAACTACATAAGTATGAACAGAGAATTTATGTAATGTTATAGAGAACAAAAAAATAACTAATTATCTTTAAAAAAAAATATACTCAATTTTACAGTAACACTTCCAGAAAATTATAATATTGATCGATATTATATTATTATGAATCGTAATATAAAAAGTTATAGCAATTATATTTCAATTTTCAATCATTATCATAGATATAAGAGGAATAAAAAAGTTTTATATTATATTTACAGAGATGACTTTTAATATTTGAAACATAAAAAATCTGTCCTCTCTATTTTATATGACGTTCAATAGTAATAATATTTCTCATCAGTAACAAACAAAGCAAGTGTTCAACAATATTGCTGCGGTGTGATATTAATAATTAATATTTGCAATTAACGTTATTGCTATCGTGAGGCTTACATATCAATTGGTCAACATGACTTTTAACTTTTATATTTCACATTTTAACATTCAAAATTGCTGTTATGTCAATAAATTCGAAATAAGAGTTTTTCTTTTTATATTTTGTTGGAATATTCATTATTAATTCAATCCAATTTATATTATTGGTAGTCCTGTAACAAAATTATTATTAATAATTTTTTTTTTTTTTTTGCATTCTTTTATAATATGAAAGTTAATTCAATTTGTTAATACTTTTTTTTAATCACTATACGCAAACGGTATGTTGTATAATCATAATAAAGAAATTAAAACTGCAGAGACCATGTGAAAATATTTCATTTGCATTTGCATTTCATTTCAATTTTATTTCCAATACTTTTCAAAATAATTAATTCAACTATTTTCAATTGTTTAAATTCTAAATGTGGCCAAAAGTTAACCAAAAAAAGGATGTGCATTACATTTTACTATAATATATTTCATAATAATCGTAGAAAAATTAATAATAATTTTTTTGCTTTTCTTAAAATTTTAAATTCATCTTCAAAAATATTTACTGCTCATAAAATGTAAATAATTTATTTGGAAATGTTCAAAAAAAGTTGTTGTTTTTCTTCCTAGAATCATGATAAAATAACAATAAAAACTTTGTTTCAACAACTGTAGAACATTTAAAACATAAAACTTTACACACACACACAATATATATATATATATATATATATATATATATATATATTGTTCTCGCCAGTTGATAACACCTCCAAGCGCTGTAAAACTGTTCACTTTTGTGTGTTATTTGTGAATTGTGAAAATAGGTATACAAGTATTATAAACTCAAATAAATTATGCTCCATATAAGTAATGAAATACACAAAAGTTTTCAAGATATACACGTAAAAAAAAGTAGTATATGATTTTATATCTTTAAAATAATTTTTAATTACTATACTGCAAGAGAGTTAAAATGAGTAACTTTGTGAACTATAAATACATTAAAATAATAATAAATATATGAACTTAAATATAAGCAAAAGTAAAAGTTGCATATTAATTATGTCATATATGTAAATTAAAGAAACATTTTGCTGATATAAAGTTAGTTGCACTTTGGTGCTGAAACTTGTACATTTACAAACTTGTGAAGTTTCTAGCTCATGTTATATTATAAACTGTTGAAAAGTAATTGACTTTCTTGATGGTTAATGAGCAACCTAACTTTATAATTAGTTTCCTGTTGTGGTGCACCATAAACTATATACAGTATATACTATGCAAGTGTGGAGTATTATGTTACCACTATACGGCTTGGCATTCATTTAAATATTTCAATAAATTGTATTTTGTTAGGTTTCTTTTTCTAGAATTAAAATATTTTAATTAAAGCGTTTAACTTAAATCCGTAATAAAAACTTAATTAACTAATTGCATTTCAAAGTAAGTAAGTTTTTATTATTAATTATGTTTTATAAGTTTTTGATTAAATATTTTATATTTTACTTGATATTGTGTCGTTAATATTTCAATGCACTGAAATAAAAGTCATTATAATGTAAAATATTAGAATTAGCAAATGGATTTTTTATTCATTAATTAAGGTATTTATAGCAACTTGTCATCGTAAAAATTTTCTTTAAAAATGTTATTTTTTAATGTATAATATTGATCGGTCTTCTTAATAAGAAACTGAAATTTAAATGGGTAAAATACACACATGAAAAATAATTGTAAACAATAATAAATTGTACTGAAATAATAATAATTATAACCGAGGACAACTCGAGGGCAGAAAGCTGCAGAAAGCTGCAGTTCTTGGCACAGCTAACATCGTGCGCAAAGTGCTTATTTTGTGATCCCTTTTTTTTGCCACCTACAGTTTCTATTTAATTATTCGTACTGGATTATTCTCACCTTCTCCTTGAATCAAGTAGGATTCCGGTGTTGGTGTTACAAAAGAAAAAAGAAGAGAACAAAATAATAATAAAAATGTTTGTGACTGTTACTATCTCACAGGTATTATGATATGCGATCTCTAAACATTTATAATATGAAATATGATATTTCATTTTAAATTTGATTTCCTAACGAAATAAAAAAAAACTATGCGAATATTCAAACATCATTATTTAATAAATTGACTCTTTTATTGTGTTCACTTCCTGTGGCATAGGATTATGTTAAATCTGTTAATTAAAATTTTAGAATTTAATCATTTTAATATTTATAAATAATAACCATAATTAGGTTTTAAATGTAGTTAATAAATAATTTTATATACAAAATGATATTGATTACTAATTTATAAAATATTTTTAAACCCACAAATAACATTGTTAAAAAAAAAGCACACAAATTGTAAAAAAGCAATGTAAATAATTCAGTGACCCATAATTGAAGTATGTAACCACGCAATACAAAAATATACACCACCACTTACACATCTGCGTTTTATAAAATACGTAATTTATTCCGGTCACAAATATAAATGATTTCAAATTCATTCAACACACATCATACAGAAAGTGTGTGAGAGAGAAAAAAAAATCCAATATTGAAATTTAATTTGAAGGCACGCATGATCTGTTTTGAAGTCTAGGGTGTTCAATTCCCTAACGTGTTTGGCCAAAAAGTGAGTTGGGAAGGCTTGCCAGGCCTTTTTATATGAATATTTCAGAGTGTACTCTATACTCTATACTCTGTGAGTGAGTGACTGAGTGAGTGAGAGGCAGTCCACCTCTCTATCTCTCTCTCTCTCTTTCTCATTTTTTCTTATTCTTTCATTTCTGTTTTTAGTGTGTCTCCTTTACCATCTCTCTCTCTCTCTCTCTCTCTCTCTCTCTCTCTCTCTCTCTCTCTCTCTCTCTCTCTCTCTCTCTCTCTCTCTCTATTGATTCTAAGGCAGGCGTGAAGCAGACGTGAATATCCCAAACATATTTAAGAAAAGACTACAGCAATATCATAGCCTGCAAAAAACGTAATATGAAATATGCAAAACATTTTATTTTCCATACTTCATATAG
Source organism: Ecdyonurus torrentis (assembly GCA_949318235.1). Lineage (NCBI taxonomy): Eukaryota > Metazoa > Arthropoda > Insecta > Ephemeroptera > Heptageniidae > Ecdyonurus > Ecdyonurus torrentis. The sequence goes on from OX439128.1 coordinate 30,436,893, forward strand.
AGTGAATTGTAGTTCAACCTGACCCAATGCAATGGTGTCACTGTAATGTCAAATATTTATTTATGTATTCTTACGTTTCTTACAGTTTTTCTTTGCATATATAAGTGTACGTACAGGACTAAAAGAACTATTTACTATATATACACAAGATCGTGATTATATATCATTTAAACTTTGTGGATTTTTCTCTCATATACAAGTTCTTGTTTATCTTTTATTTTCCTGTGTTGCAAAGCATGAATAAAAATGATGATTTTCTAATACTCTTTATAGGATTGCCTATTTTTTAGGGCAAGAGATACAGGATTTTTCACACTTTTTTTTTTTGCATTTATACAATTTTTGCAATACGAGAACATGAAACATGAAAGTCAAATTCATTGTTTAATATCTATATGTATTTTGCTAATTTTTATTGTCATGTTAAATATGGTGTGGTTTGTTGGAGAAATTCTATCGATGCAAATTGAATCTTTAAACTACAAAACAAAGTCATACGCATAATATATGGTGCTAAATTTAGAGCAGAGTGTAGAGATCTTTTCAAATTTTTAAATATTTTAATTGTATCTTGTTTTTTTTTTTTCATGGAATGTGCTATGAAAGTAAAACATAATGTTGAATTCTTTAAAAGCCACGAAATAAATCATAACCAAAATACTAGAAATACAAATAAAATTAAAAGTATATAATTAAAGAACTGAAATGTATAATAAGGGTCCTTCCTACAGTTGTCTAAATATCTATAATATATTGTCATTGGACATAAAAAAACAACAAAATAATTCAATAGCATTTAAAAAAGAATTAAAAGTTTTCCTATTATATAAGCAGTATTACTCAATTGATGAATATATGAATGATGACACATTTTAAATACAAATTGTAAATTGTATTGACAATCATTTCTACATTGTAATTTTTGGCAATAACCTAAATTAATGCATATAATTATATTATAAATGTTGGATGAAAGAAATGAATAAAGAATTTTGAATTTGAATTTGGTTGATGATACAGTTTATTATATGTTTAATTTATATGACATTGATTAAAATAACACTTTTATATGAATATATCTATACAATGGGTATGAAAAATATATATAGTCAAATGTTCAGGAAATGAACCATATTTTTCATACATAAAATCTTCATCATGAAGCCTTATATATTTAAAACTTTAACTTCAAACTTAAATACAACATCTAAAATCCTTACAATAAAAAAAGCTCCTCATAAATGCGTCTTTATAAAAGCTAAAATAAAAAATATTCGTTGCAAATATATAAAACACAACTTAAACTGAATATCACAAGCAGGCTATGAATATATAAAACAAAACAAAAAAATATATCTCATATATTAAATTTAACTCCCATTCAAATGCCTAAAGCTTATATTATATGTGACAAATATTTACCAAATTTTCACACGTCTTTTATCGTTATTTACATGGGGGTAAAAATGTGCTAGTAATTTTATTATGTTAAAATAATAATAGTTTCCTTTCTTATATATTATCATAGTGTTTTGGTGAAAAGAAAATAAGGGGGAAATAGAGGATGAGAGAATGTTTATGTGTTCTGTAAAATGTCTACTAAATAAAATTTCACTATACAAAAAAGATCGTCTTTTATTCTATAAAGTATGTTTAATACAATAAATTGATCAATATATAATAATATTTCAAAATTTATTGCCTATAAAGAAAGTTGTGTTGAAAAAAGATTATCATATAAAATATTGTTAATGGTTTTGGGATCATCTGACTGCAATGAAATTTCATTCTTATATAGAGCAAAGTGAGGAAGAGGGGGAAAAAAATCCATTTTAAAAAGACATGGACACTAAATTCCAAGCTTTATTGTTCTCCTAACATTCCTGTATGCAATAATTCTTTACAGCTTTACCTATTAATATTCAGATTTTTTTTTTTTTTAAAATTTAATTTTTAATATATTTTACTCCTTTTTTTTTTTACTCTCTCCGTAGAGAATTGTAAATCAAAGTTTTAATCATTATTAAAGTCAGCCTTGTTCAATTTTGGGTACAGACTTATAAAAATGTCATATTTAATTGTAATTTTAAGCGTATTTTTCTATTTATTTTTTAGAATTTATAAATGTTTAAATTATTTCGTTTATTATTGTGTGGTAAATATTTTTTAAGGATGAATTATGCATCTAGTTTTCATCAAAATATACTGATTTTCCATATGAGGCTTTTTTTGCATAAGAAAACTTTATTTTTGTGGAAATAGTGTGCTGTTACAATACTATATTTTGAATTCCGGGATGTTAAAGATTTAGACATAAAACTCTCAAAATATTTGTTCCTGCCTTTATCAGATGTCACTACATTCGAATTTGTATCAAACATCGCTCTCACAATAACGTTTAAATTGACACCAAAATTGAAGAGGGTTAACATGTGAATTCTAGATATAAATACCACGTAACCGTACCCTCTATCATTCCATTCACATTTAGAAAATACGTATTGTTTAATCTCAACGTAAAGGTGTTAAAATAATTTGATTTTACTGTACATCAAAACAAAAATTATGTTTATTTTTACAATATTCAACTGATGGACAATATTATCAATGCAACCTTCTATGCTTATACTCCCTAGACAATTTAACTTAGACCAGTAAACTTGTAGACCAGTACCATAGTATAATATACTTATACTATGCCAGTACTCATACACTGGTATAATGAGTAAGCATTATTATATATATATATATATATTTTTAATTTTTTTAGGATGTCTCTAAACATTATAGTGTTCGATATAACATGGGAGACAATGCATAAAATATACAACATGAACCAGTTTTAAATTATTAACCTCTACTATTTTTTTCAGTGTGTATTTTAGTAGTAAAGATACTACTAAAAAATTGTATGCTTATATTTCTTGTATTCCATATAATTTTACGATACAGTAAAATTGATGCATTGACATCTTGAGTGACGTGGAAAATTGTGTTCTAGAAAAGTGAATTCAATATATAATGCATTTTGTACATTGCACTCACATAATATTATAATGGGATGTGAAGAATACCACTGCAGACAAATCTTATCAATTTTTTTTATTATTCTTTCTGTAAAAATAACAAAGAAAACTTTTTTTTTTACTTTGAGAGGAAAGCATACATGCCAACTTTGATATGGTAACTAATGCACATGAAAGAATTGCATATTTTAGTATTATGGTTCTATACTTATTGTTCATATCATGGTTTGAGCTTTTATTGCTATATATTATAACGATGCATTAGCATGCATAAAAGAAAATTTTTCAAATGCATTTTTTTTTTCTATTTACGACAACCCTTGTATAGAAGAAATATAATTATACATATATAAATTTTTATCTTTAATGGATTTTTTTCATAAATATTTTATTTGTATTCAAGAGAATCATTTTAAATTATTTATTACTTTTTTACTCAAAAAAATATGTATAATAATAAATAAATCAATAAAAAAAAACGAAGAAGTAAAATTTTGAACGTACACTATATTATGATAATTTTAATAAAAATGTACTTTCCATTAAAATCTTATTTAAAATAATACTCTAGTACTAGTAACAAATCTTTATTTATTTCAATCTTGAAGAAGAAAAAAAAAAAAAAAAAAAAAACTTTGTTACAAAATTTTCAATTTTCTTTCATAAGTCTTTTTGATAGAACCCCGATGTATTAATTAACATTTTCTCATCAGATTAATTAATTTTACTAATTACTAAACAAGAATTGATACAATTCTCTTATGTATGTTATTTTCTTTGAATGAAAGTTTAAATACTAAAATAAATTAATATGATTAATTATTTTTAAAATTTCATTAAATAAATTAGCTTTCTATAAAGTTAATGAAAGAAATTCCTTTGAAAAATTGAAACAGAGTTAAAATGAAACTGAAACAGAAATTATATATTTTTAAACTTACAAAACAGGATACTTTATACAAAACTTATTTGTTATGTTATGAAAATTTTAATCTTCATTATAAATCTGAACGTCTCAAATATTTATGGGATTAGATTTTGATAAATTTTCAAATTATATTACTTATTCTTATTTAGTGTGTACCGATAGTAAATAAAAAAAAAACATCCCTTTTAAAAAAACATTACATTAAATCAGTAAAGGATGAGTGTATGAGTGCATTTCTAGTTTTGGAACGTTTTTCATTTACTTTCGGTACAACAATAACACTTATTATAGAACTTTATATAATAAATTTGAAAGGTCTAATAGAAGTAGCACTATTCTATATTTCAAAATCTTAACCAACAACTAAAACAATGCAACTCAAACCTGTACTTTTGTAGGTTAAATGGTAAACTTATAGCACATAATATTACAACACAGCGTGTATAATATCATTGTGCAATAAAGTAAAATAATGAACTTGAGATATATATATAAATACATAACCACGTAAAGCCATGTATTAACTTTGCAGATTTTTATAATTGCAATTTTTTTTTTTTTTTTTTGTTTTTCATTTTTGGGATTTTAAAACTTAGTTGTTTAAAATAGCTAAGCTCATATTATTAATTGACGTCTTTGAGAAAGTTGTCTTTATATTTTCAAACATAATTTCTGTATTAATTAATGAATTTATTTTTAATTTCAAACAAAAACTAGTTACTCACAGTAATGGAAAATAAGCATATATGTTAAGTTAACCCAAGCCTTTATTTGTGTCACTGTTAGAAACTGTAGTCGTCAACTTTTATTTTTGTGTGTTTAGTTTTAGTATACTGAGAGTTTTTGAGCCATTGTTTATATATTGTGTTATATACTGTGCAATATTTTATTCTACTTGGTTGGTATGTCTGTTTTCTGTGACAATATTTCAATAAGACGTGTTTCTTTTATTTGTGCAATGTTCGACATCTGGGGAAGAGAGAGAAAGAAAAATCTTTCTCAAGTCAGTGGAGTTGCAAAATAGATAGAAAACACATACCACGTCTTTCTGTTGTGGGAAATGAAAACACGTTGAAACATGTTAAGATTTTTTGTTTTATTTAGAAAGTAACGTAATGTGACTGGTCACGTGTGGCTTTTTACGATTGTCATTTGTTTTATTTCAAATAAGTGTAACTTTAAGAGTACTAGATAAGTATAATCATGATGACATGACGTTTTCATTCGCTTTTACTTGTCTTCATGTTATTTGTCTGGAGTTTTAATCAAATGTTTGTTTGTTTGTTTTAATTTTATTTAGAGATATTGTTGTCTAAAGAAATGGTATTAAAAAAATTCTAAGTATTTATGTTAATCTTTAACGATTGCCATTATATATTTTTAGTAATTAAAATTTATTGAATCCAAACGTTTGCCTTGATGGATTATTCAACATTGATATTTCATTAAAAAGAAAAAAATTCCTTTAATAATTATGACGCTTTACGTAATTTATATATATATAAATAAAAATAAATAAAATAATAATAATTCAGTTCTGTGATGCAAGCACGATTGCAGGTTAGGCAAATTGCTGGTTTTGTATGTTTCTCAAGTTGCGTACTATCAAAATTTCTAGGCGCAAAATATTCCAGCATAATTTTTAGTGTATTCCTTTTTAGACATAAGGTCAACATTTTAAATGCATTGTTACATCATGTGCATTCATGCATTAAAAAAAACGCACAAAAATACAAATATTTACGCTTTCTTGTTATATAGTTTATCACCCTAAATCTCTTCCGCAACACGCGCTCTATACTAAGCGATTATATAATAATAAATTTAAAACATATTCCGATCATGAATGAAAATTTTATAGCCAAAAATCAAGAGTATATTAAAAATGAAACTTTAAAGTATAATGGTGTATAATATAATTTTTATAAAAATGGGCAAATTTGCATGAAAAAAAAAAAAAAAAAAAAAAAAAAAAAAAAAACGCTTGTTTTCTGCTTAGCTCATGCACTGTTGAGATAACATAACATTAAAGTTTTATGTCCTCGGAAACAGTTGGGACGGCAAACATCTGCACGATGCGAGTCATTTCTTACATCCGCCATATCTGATATACAAAATATTTTATTGACAACCAAAAACATTATCATTTTTTTCTCTTTCTCTCTCTTTTCTTTTCTCTTCCTTTGCATTATAAGATTATTGACTAAGCATTGAGGCAAAAGTTGATGGTATATTGGAACAATCCACTTGCCTTGTAAGATACCAGATGGTGCCAAACATTTTCTTTTACTTTTTTTTATTAATCAATTTTCTTTACTGTAGCTTTTACTTGAACACATTTTTTTTTCTCCGCCGCAGACATAGTTTTTACACAACTTTATAATAATAAAATAAAGTCATGTTTGTCTGGATTTCTTCCTTTTTATATTTTTAGAGTTTTTATTTGTACTATATATCTAAGTTTAATTGTTTCATATATAGCAGCAAGATACAAAAGGTTATAAAAATTGTTATTTAAGTTTTATAAAGAAAGTAATATTAAATATTAGTTATTTGCAAACGTTTATATTGCAGTAAAATTTAATAGATTTTAAATTGATTTTTCTGTTTAAATTTTCAGATATACATAGACACAGAGGAAAAAAAAGTACTCTTGAAGAATTATGAAATTATTTAGTGTTATTTAAACATTTTTTAATAAAAATCATTTTTGTTTGAGTATTGTGAACAATGTGATTTAATATAATACTATATACTGAATGGAAATATTATAGTTATTTACCGATTAACTATAGCATTATTGACATAGAATTTAAGTGGCTTATATTAATAGATTGAAAAAAAGTAGCACTTTTTTCCCCCGCACCTATATAAGATATTATAAAGGCATCAGGTGAATATCATGACGTCATAACACCTTTCGGTTTAGGCCAGGGCTAAATCTTTTTAGTATGAGCTTTAATATATATATATATATGATCCGAGGCTTACCAGACCTCAGGCTCAACCCGTTATCACACTCTTCTGAGCTCTACTACCAGATCTGTGCAACGCGGACCACTGACTCTAGGAAAACCAAGAGTTGACAGCACTCGCGTTAGCAAGTATATAGTGGTCAAACTGCCAACAATTTACGTATATAAAAAATATATATTATATAACTTAAATATATATAATAATATATATATGTAAGATTTTATACCATTGGTGAAACAAGCTATTCTTAAGTTCTCACTATCCTTGTATTGAAATTCGAGTTTATATTTAAGCATGGCATACAAGCTTAAAAATCATAATAATTTGCTATAACCATATGCTGGTGGGGAATTTTCTATGAAGCTATTTAAATCTTACAATAGAAATGTGTAATGTTTCAGTGTCCGAGGGTGTAGGCTGGGTGTCGGGCGGGTGCCAGGTGGCAGACGCTGGGGTGGTGGTGAGACACGGAGAGTCCTGGTGGAGCGAAGACCGATGCACCGAGTGTCACTGCAAGAACGGCGTCCTCGAGTGTCAGAATACACATTGCGACTCGTGTATCAACCCTCACTATCTACCTGGTCATTGTTGTCCCGTCTGTTACGGTAACAATTAATTTATTATTAGTTCACAAAAATTATAGAACTTACTCTTTAAATAACATTTCTAACCACTAATTAAAAAACTATATACTTTTATAAAACTTATAGTTAACACGCACATCCTTAACTCCCTTTTATAATTAAATATAACTTTTTTAATTTCATAGGAACAATTTATTCATAAATTCAAAAAAATTAGCAAAAATGGTCATTCTCAAATGTTAATGATATATATTTCAGATTCAGATATTCACCTGTCTCATTGCAAATTGAACCCCGACTGCAACATCAAGTGCAAGCACGGGTTGCTACGAGACATTGACGGATGTTTCCAGTGCGAGTGCCGCAGGATTGACGGTAGGTTAATAATAATGATAAGTACTCGATAATTTGTAATAAAGTGATGAATCTTCTAGGTGAGCACTGTCCACTACAGTGTCCAGGTGACAGGTACGTGAAGGATGACCAAGGAGCTCCGCTGTGTGAGTGTGCAAACCAGACTAGCGTGTCCCCGCCACCCATGATCAAGCAAACACAGCCAGCCACGTGTTCAGGTAACGTGTGTCTCTCCCACGCCCCGTGTTTCTGTGAGATGCTGACGAGGCTGCTATGTTGATAGATGCGGATGTGGTGAGGATGGACGGCGATGAGTGGTCTGATGGATGCAGACACTGCACTTGCACTCGCGGAGTCGTCATGTGCTCGCTGCTTGCTTGTCCCAGGTGTCCGGGTGCCTCGGTCACGGTGCCTGACGAGTGTTGTCCTCGTTGTAACGGTGAGTAGTATCTCGTGGCTATATTGTGTAGAGCCAATGAGGTGACAAGCTTCTATGTCGATGTTCAGGGAGTTCGTCCGAGGAGGCTGGTGCTGGTAGCTCAGCGTGTCAATCTGCAGACGGTGCCGTGCGTCAACTGGGAGCACGCTGGCGTCTCGAAGCCGCGTGTGCAGAGTGCGAGTGTCGTCGTGGAGGTGAGGTGTTGTGTGGCGCAGAGCCGTGTCCTCCCGCGGCGTGTAGCAACCCGGTGGCCGTGAGCGGCGAGTGTTGCCCGCGCTGTATGACTATGCCACACCGACCGTCGGTGCACGACATGGTTCGCAAGTGTCCCTCGGCCCGAGTGGAAGGCGAGACGTGGCGTCAAGACGAGTGCACCTCGTGTCGTTGTCTCAAGGGACAAGCCATGTGTTTCGAGGAGACGTGTCAGCCGGCCGCTTGCGCTTTTCCTCTTATTGTCAAGGGACGCTGCTGCCCCGCGTGTCACAGTGAGTACGCGCTTTGCATCATAATACGCGAGATTTGCATGTTTATCTTTGTAGCTAAACCCACGAGAAATCACGTTACGTTTCACTATCAGGGGAGAAGCGTGTTTGAAGACACTAAATCTTGTTTTCAAAATAAAACTGAAATGTCTTACATTATATTACATTTCGCCCTTGAAGAAGAAAAATGTTATACCTAATCTACTGTTTGTTGATTTAAACTTTTGATAACCATTTTATTATTATTATTATTTTTTTTGTATTTTTGTCATTATGTGTTCTCCATCAGTTATTTAATATTACAAAACATTTTCATGATCTAAACTTTAAAAAAAAACCTTGTTTCAGATACGAGTGTGGAGGTAACGGAGTGTGTGTCTGACAACGTAACTTACTCAATAGGCGACACGTGGTGGCGTAACACGTGTATAGAGTGCACGTGTCGAGATGGGGGACACATATCGTGTTCTCCACCTCCTAAGTGTTCCGTCAGCTGTGAGCAACCCATTTTTCTTCCTGGACACTGCTGTCCCACATGCCCGATACGTGAGTATCATAGAATAGAGCTCGAAGCACCTAAACTGACAACTTAAAAACAAAAGTTGTTTTTTAAATGTTTTTTTTTTTTTTTTTTTTTTATGTTTGCTCAAATTGAGATGCTATTTTTATGAGTAACACTTCAATGTAATATACACAAATAATGATCAAAATCAAGTTTCTATATAAGAAAATTATACAACTATATAAATAAATAAGAAAATTAATAAAAGATTTTGTATTAAATTGTTTATAAACATGTTGAGCTCACGTAATAAATCCGAGATTTGTTTTATCCTACATAAGCAGCTGAGTGAAACCAGACAAAAACTGTGAATAATAAATTAAAGAAAAAAATGGTTTTCCTCAAATATGTTATAATATATTTTGCTTTAAACTTTTATGAGGTTTTGGTTTTGTGTGTAAAGCTTGCCTAAAATATTTGGTGCCCCAAACACACAGACAGAGTGGTGTTGAAGTCTCCTGACTCTTTGAAATCGCGCCAAACTAAATATTTATGACTGGAGCATGCTTGAGGAGTGGTAGAGCATTCTACTGCTTGAATATCAATCACTTCTCTCCTGCTGGTTTTTCTTTTATATATTTTTTTTATTCTACAAATTGATAAAACGATGTTTTTATGAGCAAAACCTCGGTGAAATATTAAAAAATAAACTGTTGTTTACTGTAAATGAAAGAATCGATCAACATATATTGCAAATTTTATGATCGTGTTGCATAGAACTCAAAAAGTTAAATAAGTTGTTCTATAGAGAGGCTCTTATGATTTTTAAATTCGTACGTGTTTTACTTGAGCCATGACAACCAATAATAAAATGAATCATCGATTGTGTATTTATATGGAAGAAATAGTTGGCATTGAAATTTGCAACGTATAAAAATTTATTTACATTTTGTATAGTTTTTTTTTTCAGTTATTGTAATCAGTATACAGACACGTACGTAAATATCGTAATGTATACACAGTACATATAATATGATAATATAAACTAGCTATATCGTAGAGCTCATCCGTTAAAATTTTAGTAAGCATTGATATTTTTAATTTTGTGCTACTTTTTCATTTTAACTTTTATAATTACAAATAAAGTTAATTACAAAACAAGCGTTTCTATTCACGAGAAACATAAATTTAATAAATTATTCAGTTACATAGATGTAACTCTTTAGTATAAACAAATAACTTGGTTGAAAAAAGTTTAAACAGTAACTTGTTAGTATCAAACGTAATTTTTTCAGCAGTAAATATTTAGCTCTTTGTATCTTAAAAACCTTTTCTTAATATTTAACAAATGTACTATAAATTTTTTTTAAATAGTAACTCTTTAGTTACCTTTTTTTTCCGTGTACACATGTAGTATACGTGATATGCTATACTTTATACGTTAATAGTCGTCAATTAAAAGTTGTAACTGACAACTTACTTATATAGTTATAGTTGGTTAGTTATGCTTTTTTTTTTTTTTTTTTTTTTTTTTTTTCACTTTTGCAAATATGGACTTAAAATTCTTTTTATATAATAGAAAGCATTCAGTAAAAATAAAAAATAAAAATCATTAAGTTTCAAAATAAAACTAATTAATTAATTAAATGAAATTTAAAAAAAAATACGTTATTAGTGTTATTACGTGTCAAAGGATATAAAAAAAGGCCTTACTATTTTATTTCTACATAATATTGACTATTTATTTATACTTAAATTGTGTTAAAAAAATAAAATAAAAAGCTTTATGGAAAATTGCCTGCTGCTTTTCGTTTGAAATTTCCGAGTCTATAAGTTTAAAACAAATATGCTCGGTCAACTTCTCTGATGAAAGAGAAGCTACATTTTGATATATTGTATCGCCAAGTATAATTTGTTATACAAAATGAACAAATAAATAACCCTATGTTTTTAATATAGTATTTTGTTATTTTGGCGACTTGCCTAGTCAAATTATGGATTTGATTATTTGTACACAGCTATCAACTACAGCAGTTTTTAATACAGTTCACTAAATTTTCAGTTTCAGTCGTTTCTATGACTATAATATCAGCTATGATAAAATAATAAACCACAATATTAAAATAAAATCATGTATTTTTTTAATTGATGTGATCGATTTTTTTTTTACATTCTTAGTAAGTTTTTTTTAGACGAAAGATTTTTCTGAAAACATATAAAATACGAAACAGTAATTTTAAATAAATATAAAACTTTGTTTATATTAATTTTGATTGTTAATGTAAACGAGCCCGTGTTTTACTGTTGTTCTTTTGTTCCTTTTTTTTTTTTTTACCTACGTGCGTTTAGCTGAATGAAATTTTCTTTTAACTTCTTAATAGCATTTGTATAAAAGTTCCATAAAAAATTAATGTTTTTAAACCTTCAAGCCCCTCTCCCCGGTACAAAGTAAATTACTGACTTAATTTCAATTTAATTTTTAATATAATATAAATCTACATCTAAAATATAAACTAAAATAATATGCTCTAATTTCAGTGGCTGGATCCTGGGAGTTATACCACACACTTGGTCTCTCCGTAACCACGTTAATGTTAGTACTCGCGGGGGTGTGGTGGTGCGCTAGACGTGGTACTACACCGTCCCAGTGTCGTTCACGTGCTGCCCGAGTGCGAGCTTCAAGTGCTCACTCTCACGTTGCATTTACTCCAATCAAGACATGTGAAAGTGATAATGTGCAGCCTGTGCGAGTTTAGTACATAAACTCAGTGTCGATTGACTCTATAGCTTGGTGGTGCAACTTTCAAAGACTTTATAATCCCTGCTGTGGCACCAAATACTCACTCCCACATAGTGTGTGAAATATCAACCTTTTTTGTAGAACATGTTTTCAAGGCTTATTATGCATAGTGTTTGTAGTCTATAATATTAAACAAGGGTATTTGTTTTGATAACTTTTACATAAATATTTTTAGTTGTGGTTTTTCTATAAATTGTGATTCTTTCACGTATATATATATATTCTAATTATTTATTAGAAAGCTTCTGAAATCAAAATATTAGGTGGACAAATAGAGTAAATAATAAAAGAGAAAAACGATAACTTTTTTTTTTTTTTTTTTTTGTCACTGTTATAAGTTGCTAAACAAATATTTTGTTTCAAACTTTTGATTAAAATTAAAATCAATCTAAGAACTGATTTTATTTCATTAATTATAAGTCAATATAAAACATGTTCTACGTCTTTAAAACTTCCAATGTTTAAGAATTATTTTTTAGCAAGAGTACAAAAAAGAAAAAGAAGAAAAAGAAAAAAAAAATTATAATGTGAAAGACAATACTACGAAAATAAAAATTATTGTTTGTGTGTGTATGTGTATTATATAATAACATATCGACGGCTACGCGGCTATTGTGATCATCAGAACATCTCGCGCGGACACAAAATCTGACTATCAGACTTTCTCGCGATTCACACAATCTGACTATCAGACTTTCTCGCGATTCGCACAATCTGACTATCAGACTTTCTCACCGTTTGCACAATCTGACTATGTCGTTTTACACAAAGTGACTATCAGACATTCACGCACAAAGTGACTATCAGACAGATTTATGATGACTTACCCCATGAAGGTCACGAATAATGTTGTTTAATATCTTATGTAAATAGTAGCAGTTAATTAATAATTTTATATTTTTAACACTTACATTAAATAACACAATTAATTTTGCAATATGTATTTTTGATTTTATTCTTTATTACTATATTATTACTTAACTTGCATATGCCACAGAATTTAATTTAATGTAATACTTGTATAAAAAAACATTTAAGCTAAAAGAATAGCTTCACTAGAACTGCACTGACTGATGAACAGACCTCAACTGAATGAAACGCTTATTTTGCTGATAAAATAGAGCTATTAGACTTTGTACTTTTTACTATTACCTCTTATATTTATATTTTTGACTGTGCCCTGTTTGATTGAAAGAGAAGTTGGAGTATTTTTGTCTTGTTTATGTAAAAATACTACGTTATTAATATTAACTAATATAATGTCGTTGTAGGTATATATAAAACAATTTTTCATTATTTATTTAATATTTATCAATTAGAGAGCATAATTATTTAAAAAGTTAATTAGAAATAATTTCGGCAATATTAAATCTTTAGTCTCTAGAATTTTTAAATTGTAATTTTTTATTTTATTAAGATAGCATTTTTTAGGAAAAAACAAATCTAATTAAAAAAAAAAAGTTTAAATAATAACAAAATTATAGGAAGATAAAATGTAATTCATTTATAAAATATCATAATCATTTATATATATTAATATAATCCGTATAAAAATCAAGTTTTCAATTTTCAGGAAATATTATAATATTATAATTACGAATTATAATTGTTTTCAATGACATTTAAATTTAAAAGACGTTTAATTTTTTTTTTTTTTTTTTTTTTTTTTTTTACATTATAACTATAACTATATTTTTCACAGCAAAAGTGCGAGAAAGTCAGATAATCAGATTGTGCAAACGGCGAGAAAGTCTGATAGTCAGATTGTGTGTGCGCGCGAGATGTTCTGATGATCACATTAGCCGCGTAGCCGTCGATATATATTAAATTAATAATTAAATTAATATTCTGTGATAATAAATAATAATAAAAAGTGGATCATTATATGTATAATATATTAGAAGTGTGCATCGTTCTTGTTTGTTTCCATATGTAAAAATTATTTCAAAGATATAGAGAAAGATTTTTATCATATCAAAATAAAAAAATGTATATATAAAAAAAATTACTTCAGAATGACAAATTATTATTACATTTTTGCAACAAAAAATATAGACAAAAAAAAAGTCATTTTTTAATTGTTTTATGTAATGTAATATATTGTACTCTATGTAGAAGTAGATATATGTAAATATAATACAAATAAACTCAATGTACATAAACTTGTTGTTTAATTAAACCTATATATGCAAATTTAGTTTTAATTTGCAAATTTTAAACTTATAATTATAATTGCAGTGATATAATATCATGAAAAATTACATTTTTAAAAGCACCTACGGAGTATGCAACCTGTATTACATAAATGCATAAACAGTTGCCTAGCTATCAAGGCGTTAATTTTTTTCGGTGCCCTCAGAAACAAACTGCTTGCTTAATATATCGACGATTCTATAAGTACGATAGGACACGCCATGATAATTATATCATGGGACACGCTAATATCATTTGTCAATTTTTTTGCGAACTTTCCTATCTTTTAACATTGAACAAATGACGCGAAATTTCAAAAAGTCGTTCGTGTCCTATCGTATCTGTTGACTATATCTGTTCAAAGAAATAAGTTTCACATTTATGTTATGTGTCATTTAATAATTTTTTTTTTTTTTTTTTTTTTACTAAGCACATAAACAGTTAAAATTATAAGCTACTTTTGGTCTGAATTTAATACTAATGAGTAATGATGTTGTTAATTCATTATTAATATCAGTACATGATTTATTAGGCTTTCGTTAAAACTTAAATATCGTTCCCGAATGCATTAAGTTCCTAAACTTGCACTGCGAGCAACTTTCAAAAAAGTTATCTATATAAGCTCTTTTTTTTCCCGTAAAGGGAGAGAAAACTTTTATTCTGCATTTGGGATTTAGATACTGTAGTGCAAAAGTTGCATTCTTTTTCTCTCCGAGATAGATAGAAATAGAAGTTAGCGTCAATACAATGAAAGAACATAGAAAAAAAAAGTGAGGTGAAAAGAAGTATACGTGAGCAAAATTGATATAAAAAAATTCAATTTAAAATAAAATGTTTATAAAGATGAGTACTTTTTCTTCGTAAAGAAGGTTTAAAAAAAATGTGTTGCTTTCATGATAAGAAAGCTTCATTTATACAAACTCGTGAATGTTTATCGTATTATATTTAATGTGTTATAACTTTTTATTTCATTTAAAGATATAGAGGTTAAAAAAGGAACTGGGAGTGGCAAATGTGACATTAATTTGACGTTTCTATATAGCAAATTTAATCCTATGTGGGATAAGCACAAATGAAACAACATTATTCACTTCTGTTAAAAATGCTATATCACTTTAATAATAGCGATATCATCTAAAATATTGAAAACTTTAGTGTGATTGATGCTCGCATGATTATGTTATTGGATTTATATCACTATATAGCCTATACGTTTTTGAGTCTATACATTTTGTAAATATACACATCTACACGTCCTACACACATCTTACGTCCTCTACTCCTATATTTATTTATTATTACGCTATTTTTTCATTGTATTTTAACCTCAAGTTAAAAAATACTACAGTAATAAACTGAAAACATATTAAATACCGGTACAGTACGTGTAGTAATTATTAATTAAAAATAATGTTGTTAGCCTTACCTGTCTCAGCTACGTAGGTTACTAAAGTACGCCAAAAGCCACTGATGATTATCGTAATAATTTTCAGTCACTATTACAATTGTCAATATAATTATTAAAAGTATATATATAATTAAATTAGATTAATTTTAAGAATAATTGTAAATAAATATTTTACTATAGAGAAACACACTACACAATCACAAAACTGTTCACTTTCCATGCGAAGACTAGCAGGTTACCTTCAAAATATTATTCATGATCATTGATCATAATACATTTATTTTTTTTTTTTATTTTTTTTTTTACGTACGTACAGTGTATATTTTATCAAATATCCCAACTTCTCTCTCCCCCCCCCCCCCCTTTCCTCTGTCTCTATCCACCATAAAGCATATCATTTTATACTAATTTGACAACTTTTCATTACAATCAATATTATATATTGTTATATTTTGTATATTACTATTATTGGATTATTTCAAATAAAATCATAAAATTGACAAAAATTAAGACACTTTATTTAAAGAGTAAACAATGAACAGTACACAATATTATTTATATTCACCACATTTATAATAATATATTTTTATTTATTTTTTATTTATTTTTACATTTTCGAAAAACTGTACAATATAATAAGTTTTTTTTCTTCCATCTTTCATTCTAGTATTAATAACAAAATATCGACATAGTCAAAATTTTACACAAATACATTATTACATTATTATTATTATAAATAGACATTGACATAAAGTGTTATTATATACGATATTTTCTTTTGCATCTTTATACTTTTTTATTTTTATTATATATATATTTTTTTGTGTGTATGGTCTGTGCCAAATAGTGGACACATTTTTCTTTATAATTTATAATATAGTTATAATGTTCTAAACTTTTTAAAATTACATATTTTTAACAAAATTGTAATACTCTACCAAAATTAATCCCTTTTTTTTATATACAATTTTTATTTCAGATATTTTCATTTTGTTTATAATAATGAGATAAATCGTAAAACTTATTTACTTTTTAGTACAACGTAAAATTTAAGTCTTCATTTAATGCACAATTTAGTTATATTTTTTAAATAATAAAATTTAATAACAAAAAATCAGAATAAAATCAATAAAATAGCTGTGACTTTCAACCTGTACAGCATTAATGAGGGAGATCAAATACAAAATCAATTGTAAATATCAACAGAATATAATTAAATACTCATTCCGAAATATACAGTATAACAATTTTTAGTAACATATTTATACACTTTATTTTTATAGTTTGATATTTTTTTTTCTGTGTGTGTCTGAATACTTTGTTACTAATTTAATTAAGCCATTACTATCATAAACTGATAATTTTTAATGTTTTTTTATTCGTTGATAAGAAAAATCATTTCATTTTGAAGAAAAAATATTTTGGTGACATTTTTAACTTAAAAAAAAAGGTATCTATTGAGACAAAAATCTACAATATAGGAAATATAATATAAAAATATAACAATTAATTTCTAATGAAAAAGAGTTCTACTTAAATAAAAAAAAAAAAAAAAAAAAATGAACAACAATAAGTATCTAGTAGCTACCCGCTTCCCTGTGTGGCTGCTTTTTGTCTCATCCAAAAAATCTTATATTTTATCAAATTTGACAGAACTTATATAAGATTTTTTTTTTTTACAAGAATAACAAACAAACAGTACATTTATTAAACACTACTCAAATTCGATAAGTTATTTAATATTTAAAATCACACGGTACTGATATATAATAATTATTTATACAGATTTATTATAAATAATATTAAAACATTTTTATTTTCTCTTTTAGTATTTTAGGCCATATCTCTTAATAATACATTGCATTATTTTTTTAATTTGAACTCAAAGTTGTTGTTTTTCGATTACGTAAATATTTTAAAATTAAATTGAAATGTTAGTATAAAAAAATTCTAACAATTGGTCTTATCTCTTTCTTGCTTAATTTTGACATTACAATTTTATAATTACATAATATTACATAAAATCCACCCATCTGCTGTATAAGGTTTTATTCTATAAACGCAATAAAGTTAAAAGACCATTTTATAAACGGCATATTTAAATCAAATTCTAGCAAAAAAAAAAAAAAAAAAAACGTTCAAGTTTGCGTATAAATTATCCAACATTAAAATCATTTTTTAAAAACTAAAATAATAATGCAGCTTCGGTTTATGCAGAATCTGAAAAAAAAATCTTAAAAAAATTATGTCCGATAGTTAGGTATTGTCTGACTTCCTTTAAGTTTGGTTTCAATACAATAAAAAATATTTGCATAATCAATATGAAATTATTATAATTTCACCAACTGTATGGCACTACCTTAGAGGCTTTTTTCTTTTTATAAATACATCATTTACATACCATTCATATTTTATTCAAACATTGAATTTTAAATAAGAAAAAAAATTATACAAGAATTTCTTTGGAATTTCATGTTATTATTTTTTTTTACATGTTTTGTATTTTATTTTTATAATACTTTTATTATTATTATTATTATTATTATTGATAAGCAAAAATATATTTTTTACTTAAAAAAAATCTCTCTGTATTTTTTTTTTATGTTAAAACATGATTTTTATTTTTAATATTATATAACACACTTACAAACTACGTTCGAAACAGTCACAATCGATGATATACAAAACAGTGAAAGTACACAATGGCTTCTTTTTTTATTTACTCACAATATTTATAATTCTATGCTTTTATTATATACATGTAAGGGTTTACGTTCAATAATTTTGTGATATATTATTATGTTTGTGTCAAAGTGTTTGAAAGCTACAACTTTTTTTTATTATTTTTTTAAATCAATATTTGATATTTATGAACTTATTGACAAGTCCAATGCTTGATGTAACGATTGTTGTTACTATACAGATTAGAATAGCACACCTACGTAATTACCTAAAGATTAAATCAGCTCGCAATCTATCAGACAAAAAAAAATTTAAAAGGAAAAAAAAAAGAAGAAGAAGAAATTAAAAAAAAAAAAATCTTATAACCATTGATCTCAAAATTTTCAATCTTCAACAAAAAATTGATGCTACAGTAATGCAGAAAGGAAGTATATATATATATATATATATATATATATATATATATATATATATATATATATATATATATATATATATATATATATATATATATATATATATATATATATATATATATATATATATATATATAATTATATATCAAGACTAATTAAGTTATTAATTTTAGAAATTCAATCTAGATTGTTAATTTGTTGTAAAAGTTCATGACATCAGTTGAACTATTTCTCACCCTGTTCTCACCACAACAAACATACATAATGTAGATATTTTTATTATTTTAGTTCTTAGCATTACTTATAGATGTCTAGCTGATCGTAACTTTAGGTATACCGTCACTTTTAGATTTCTTTGTTGTTACTATGAACTGTCTGCTGGTTCAATTAAATTTATATTAATTTAAATTTCCTTCAAATTAAAGTAAAAAATTAATATTTTTCTAAAACAGTAAATATTTATTTCAATGTTGATTATGCGTAAAAAAATTATAATTTGTTAACACAAATTGAAAGATTTTTAAAAACTTTTTTTTTTTTTTTTTTGCAACTTATTTTATGGTAAGTTGTTATCAAATAATTTTCCATTGATGCATAAAATGTTGAAGCTTTAATTTTTGACACATCAAGCTGACATTCTGGTCCCTGTCAAGTAAGTAAATCTGTGCTTTCTCACAAACAAGTGCAGTTCATCGTTGCATTTTGTTCTTCATTCTCTATGAGACTTCTCTTTATGTGTTTGCAGAGACCAAATATTCTATTCACTATATGCGCTGATATTCAGGAAAGATATGAATTTTACAAGACAGACTAGCGTAGAAGTTTAATTCAAAAGCAGTCAAACATTTGTGCAACGCATTGATAAATATCGCATATTATATAACAATTAGATATATAAGTTCTTCATTTATTATAGTTATAGACCTTTATCTGCTAATTTTTTTTTTGGGGGGGGGGGGGGGGCAGCTCTATTTTTACGCTAGTCTGTTAGATGCATTAGATGTTAGATGTACCGTCTTTAAAAAAACAAACTCTGATTTATTTTCTGAAACTCTTAAATATTTATATACTTTAATTTAAAAATAATTTTATAGATAGTGTTACAATTTAGAGAAATAGTTGAATTTTATAGTTTTGGTAAAATGTAATAACACAAGTCTTATTTGCATATACGAAGAAGAAAGAAAAAATGGTCCAAAATACATCAGCTTAGTAAAATGTTTAGAATATAAAATTTCTGTAATTGTTTTTTTTTTTCTTTCATTCTCACTAAAATTAGAGACATTTACTTTGAGAGAAAGACTTGTTTTCTCTCCTCATCTTGTCTCATTAACTAGAATATTTACAAGTTTTTTTTGTTTTATTATATATTTTTTTAAATAAGATCATACTAATTTATTTTAACCACTGGAATACTTTTCATCAAGAGTAAATTTACACACACGTTAAACGTTATAACACACATCTTTCATAACTCTATAATATAAAGTCACTATATTTAGTTATAGTTCATTCATGTATTATACATTTAAATAAGTATTTTTGTTTGTTTTTTTCTTGTTTAATTTAACAAGAGTCATGAAAATAAAAATTGGTTAAAATTTCACACTTAATACATCATCGCAGTAAAGAAACATAATTAAAAAAAAAATAATAATAATAAAATAAAACGGTAGTTCACAATTGATATTAAACACGAACAAATGAAGATCTCTGCTCTGCGTTAGGTTGGTCAGATTCGCAGTGTTTGACTGGATTGTAAGCTGCATACGCTGGTGCTCCGTTGTTTTTACAAGAGCGAACTTTAGCAGCTCGAGCACAGCATCCAGTAGGGATCATGGAGCCTCGTTGCCATCTCTTGGTGACCCAGCAGATGCCACCCACTATCACTAGCACGAGCAAGGTAGCGAGAACGTAAGTAGCGGTCTGGTAGTGCACTGCACACTCGACTGCACGAGCACCGGCTTCTGTAACACACAGTTTTCCATGAAATTTCACATAATAAAATCAAGCAGTGTTGGGGTGTTCAAGTGTGATTTCGAACATTTTTTGAACAGCGCACGCACTCGAACATTTCGTGTGTGTTTGGAATTTTTTGAGAGAAATTAAAAAAAAAAAAATCTTTTGAACACATTGCGAACTGTTCGCAGTTCATGATGTGTTCAAATACTTCAAATATACAAAAAGTTCAAAATGTAAATATGCAAAGTGTGTTTGGGGGTCGTCAGTAATCTAATGTAAGTGTTCGTGAGTTGCTCGAGTTCGACTAAAATGGTGTTCCACCCAACCCAACACTGCAATCATGAAAAATCTTTCAGTCAATGGATTATATTTCATGTAGAGACGAATGAATGAATGAATGAATGAATGAATGAATGAATGAATGAATGAATGAATGAATGAATGAATGAATGAATGAATGAATGAATGAATGAATGAATGAATGAATGAATGAATGAATGAATGAATGAATGAATGAATGAATGAATGAATGAATGAATGAATGAATGAATGAATGAATGAATGAATGAATGAATGAATGAATGAATGAATGAATGAAATTGAAAACTATGTGTTATAAAGTGAAGAAAAACACCAGTAAAATGTAGACTATAAATTCGAAAATACAGTAAAAGCAATAAAAGTAAAGTGATTTAATGAGAATAAAATTGTTAAAATTTGATCAAAAAATTACTAACAATAAACGAGCAATTAATATTGGTGCAAACATTCGTGTTCAAATCATTCGTGCCAAATTCTAATCCAAACAGATTTTTTGCTACTTTAAAACTAAAATAATGTTCTGTGGCGAGTATATTTTTGTTTGTGCGTGGGCGGGGTGAGAAATTTAAAATCTCGCCCCTATTTTGCCGTGTGTAACCTACGTCAGGTGGCGCCTGCGTGCAGAGATTCAGCCCTGGACATGCGCGCCACCTCACCATGCGGTGGAAAAGATGAGAAATAGGGGAAGAAGGGAGAATATAGATAAGATGGCGTATATATAGACGAACTCGCGGCTTTTATATCACCTGCGTGTTACGTCTATCTCGGCCACCTGTGATTGGTTTGCTTACCTGGATTACGTAAGCAAACGTTCTACATTGACCCGCGCTCCTTTTGAACTATAAAACACGTGTGTGGAGCGCGGATTTTGTGGGATATCGTGATTGCATCTTTATGCAATCACAATGTGCTGACCTACCATGCTGTTGATGACCGTGGAGACCTGAATGGCCGTGATTTGTGAACTTCGCGACTGTACGACCAAGTATAGTATAGGTCCACGAGTTTAATTAAGACATTTACACTATATATGGCACGATGTTAGGGTATTATATATGTATGTTATGTATGTGGGGGTGTGTTTGAGTGGGAATAAGGGTGGGTTTTATAAGAGTGAAAGTTAGGAAATTAGGGTGGTTTAGATTTGTAAAGCTGTAGGGAATAAAGTTATATAATCATAACTATATTCTTTTATTTACCAGTTATTAATCCTTCACTTAACCTAATACTTAATTAACCTTAGTTGCTGAAATACTTAAGGTCTCTTGCCCCTACCTGAGCTAGTCGGAGGGCTTATGACGTCACTTCCGTGACATCATAAACACCACCGACCCCCCATATCAACCCCTTAAGTCAATAAGGCAAAGTATTTCGGTACATGGCGCCCAAACCCAACCCATTGGTTAATTGAGTACACTGAAAAAAAAAAAAAAAAAAAAAAAAAAAAAAAAAAAAGTTTAAGTGAAGGTTTTACAGGTAAAAGATAGGGTTTAAGGTTAGGAATTAGCTTGATGACATTGTAAATTCTTACCTCCCCGCCACCACCAACACATAAAACTACTTTGGTGTCCATAGGTTATTTTAAAGTGACCCAAAAGCTAAGTTTTTCAAGGTTGTTTTGATTTTTTGTTGAAATCTTTTCGTCCAAAATCATCCCCACCACAAAATACGCATTTTTCAAAAAAGTGCCCCTGCCCAAAATTCCGACCCGATTTTGGTCCGGTTTGTCCCATTTTTTTAAATTGGACCAAACCCGAGGGAAAGTAAAGCCCTTTAAGGGAAAACATATAAAACACTTTTTCTGAGTGTCCCTACCCAAAATTCCGGCCCGATTCTGGTCCGGAAAATCCATTTTTGGGAAAGTGGACAAAAACTTCAGAAAAGAGCCCCAATCAAAGGGAAATCATATATAACACAGATTTAAGTGTCCCTGGTCATAAATCCGGCCCGATTTTAGTCCGAAAATCCATTTTTTTTAAATTGGACCCCTCATAAGAAATTCAAATTAAATACACTTTAGAAGTGTCCCAGGCCTAAAAATCGACCCGATTCATGTCCAAAAGTCCACTTGGGACAAATAGGACAAATTTTGGGAAAAGTTGCGCCTTTATACGGGAATCAATTTTAAAGGTTTTTCATGGTGTCCCAAGCCAAAATTCCCCAAGGGAAAGACCCAAAACCGGCGGGACAAAATTTTTATTTTTAAAATTTCCCTGAATCTTACCGTAAAATTAAATAACAACCTTCGTAAATTCAAATTAAGGTAACTTAAGACATAAAAGTTCATTTTAATACAAATTTGAAATTAAAATTAAATTTAAAATTATTAAATCTTAACAGCTGCTTAAAATTTTGAATAAATTGAATTAAAATTATTATATTATCGTAATTAATTTAAATTTAATTAATTTTTTTTGCAAAGTAACTTTTTAATAAAATAAAAAAAAAAAAAAAATTAAATTTATCAGTTAAAAGAAAATTAAAATTCAAATATAATAATCTAATAATATAAATACAAGTAAAATTGAATAAAAAATAAAAAAAATAAAAAAATAATAAATTTGAAATTAAATTAAAATAAATGGAATATGAACTTAAGTGTATTAAAACATAATTAATTAAAAATTAAACATAATTATAAAACATTTAAATTGAATTAAATTACAATTAAATTAAAAATTAAATAAATAAGAAATACTAAGTTTTTATAAAATTAAATTAAATTAAATAAAACTGGCTATTATTTTATTGATAAAGTAAAATTAAAAATCTATGGATTAGGTAATTTAACTTTATTTAAAATAAAAATATTAATTTAAAGTATAAATTACAGTTTATAAAATTATAGTTTCTTAAATAATAAAACTATAAATATATAGATCTGAAGTTTATAAAGGGTTTTATAAATAAAATTGCAACTTAGGACTTTATAAATATAAAATATAAGTATATTACATAAATATTAATAACATTAAATACAATTAAAATTGTTAAAGTAACCATATATTTATTATACTACAATAAATATCATATCCTCCATCATTGAAAAATAAGAAGAAAAATGCCACCTAAAAGACAACAAAAGAGAAAATCATTAGAAATGGTGGACTTAGAAAATGATGCAGAAGAGGGTGAGGGGAACCAGCCTAACAATGGGGGAGGGACTTCAGGGGGTGGTAACAATCTGAATGAGAATGAACTTGAAAATCAATCTGAGGGGCCCCAAGTGGAAACAGGAAGCAATATGGCGGTTGGTGGACAGCAACAAACTCAACAAAAGGGCGTGGTAAACCAGCAAGTTTCAAACCCCGGTTTTTCCATGCCACCTTTTTACTATGTATTTCACCCTAACCAGCTGATGAACATGATGGGTCAGAACCAGTTACCTATGCAGCAGCCAACCCAGGGCCAACAGGTGTCCCTAGAGAGTAGCAGCGCTAGCCAACCAGTGAATACTGACCCAACGTTACAGCAAGCTGAAAAATCAAATACTACAGTAAATACTATGTCCCAGACGCCATCAGCTGTTCCTTCGACATCAGGTACAATGCCCATTATAACAAATCATGCTAAAGGACCACCTCAGGTAACCTCAGTCCCACCCTCAGTTATCACAGAAAACTTTAATGGCCCCCCAACCCCAACAGTATCAGGTGCTCCATCACAAGGTAGCTCTATTTTGAATCAAGGGCAAAATGGTATGCAAATGTTGCTAAACCCACCAATGCCACCATTTGCAGGTATGCAACAGCAAGGTATGCCAGCAATGCAACCTTGGGGAGGGTACCAATTTCCATTCTTGCCACAGCCTCAGCAACCCATTATCATCCAACAAGCAGGTCCCCAGCCTTTTGCTCGTATCCCTGAGTTTCCTAAATTTACTTGCCAACGAGACATGAAAATCATGACGTACATAACAAAAGTAGAAACTCTGAGATGTGCTAACGATGACATGACTGAGGCACATTTTTATAAGAATATCATAAGAAACGCAGATGAAGATGGGGTAGGGTGGTTAAACGATAGAAAGTGCAGCACCTGGTCTGAACTCAAAAGTTGCATGAAACGTGACCTCATGGACATGGATGAATACAACAGATTCTATGACCAGATTGAACAACACGAGGGAGAAACGTGGGAGAAATATGTGAGACGAGTAACAAAAGACATTACTTTGTTTAGGGAAAACAAAGAAACGCACCTAAATGACATCATCAGCACAGTAAGAAAGGGAGGGGATGAAAGAATCGTAGACAAGATAACGTTCACTGAAAACATGACAACTAATGCTGTTATTCGGAAGGGAAATGAAGTTGAGAAGATTTTGGAGCAAAGAAAACGCAGACGTTTTCACCAAGATCAAGAAGCAGCCAGACAACAAGAGGAAAGACGTAGATTTCACTTGGCTAACATGGAGATGCAGCGTTTCAAACCACCTCCTTTCACTCAGCCTATGGCACAACTTCTACCCCTACCAACTCATTTACCCCCACCACCTTTCTACAACGCAAGAATGCCACCACCACAGTTGTTTCAACAACCATATCCACAACCATGGCCTGAAACCAACAGAGGGGCGGACAGACGTAAAAAGAAGAAACCAAGACCACAGCCTTGGTCAGGTTGTAATGATTGCGTAGCGCAAGGTATGAATGGACGTAACTGTCCAGGTACATGTACAAGATGCTCTGTTCATGGCCACCACCAAGACTCATGTCCCAACCGTCCACCAAGGGCAAATCACAATAATGGGGGTAATTTAAACTACTAAGGGGGAGTGTGGGAGATAGAGAGACACTCCCACAGCCAGGGATGGTGCACAAAGATATATTTGTAGCAGTTACTGATAAGAAATCCAATAAACCGCTAACATATGTAACAGTCAAGGGTTTCACAACACTTGCCTTATTAGATACTGGCGCTGAAATTTCAGCAATCAGCAAGAAAAGGTTGTACAAGTTGAAAAACCTTGAAGATTGCCACATTTCAGAAGTCATGACTCCAATCAATTTAGCTAATCAAACCAGCGTATTTAGTTCACAAATTATTAATGTACCCATAGAAATAGCAGGACACATAGTCTATCATGAATTATTTGTTATAGAAGATTTGTCCTGCGACATTATATTAGGCAATGAATTCCTTACAAAGTCAGGTATAGTGCCTGTAAGTGCAAGGCACGGTTACACGTTTAATAACTTACTACCAGAGGATATCAAAATAAAGCCATATGAATCAGGAATGCACCCATCATGTCATCTATTTACTTTAAGTCGTAGCACCAAACTTGACTTGTCTCCCTGCCAAGAAAAATGTTTCCAAGATGGCGATCTCAGAGAGGACCTCACATTAGAACAAAAACATGAATTGAAAAATACACTCCTGCCATTCTATGACACAATAACTGACAAAAGAATAGGGCATACAACCATGTATGAGCACGTCATAGAAACGATACCAGGCAAGACCGTCAACGTAAGAGCTTACCATGCCAAGCCACCAAGACAGAAGATTATTGATGACCATATTGAAAGGATGTTGAGAGAGAAAATAATACAGAAGTGTCCCCCGGACACTGAATGGGGATCCCCTATATGCTTGCCTATCAAATCAGATGGCACATATAGATTTGCAGTAGACATGAGATTACTAAATAAAATTACAATCAGTCAGCCATATGTAATTCCTCGTATTAATGATAGCTTAGATTTACTTAGGGGGAAATCATGGTTTTCAAAAATTGATTTAAACTCAGGATTTAATCAAGTATCAATTCACCCTGATTCAAGAAAGAAAACAGCATTTGTGACAGGCAGTACCAAATATCCAGGTAAATATATGTTCAATAGAGTCAATTTTGGAGCCAAAAACAGCAGTGCAGCATTTCAGAAGACCATGGATATAATCTTAGAGGGTCTTAATGGCGTCATATGCTTTGTCTTTGTAGACGATATTCTTATCTATGGTAATACATTCGCTGAACACCTTGCAAACGTAAAATTAGTGTTAGATAGATTAAAATTACATAACCTCACTGTCAATCCTTCTAAATCAGTCTTTTGTCTCAGATCAATATCATTCTTGGGTCACAAAATATCAGAAAAGGGCGTTGAAATGGATCCAGAGAAGGTACAAGCAATGTTAGAATACCCTCAGCCGAAAACCCCAGAAAGTTTAGCTACATTCTTAGGCATGGTTAGCTGGTACACAAAGTTTGTGCCAGACTTAGCTACAATAGCAAAACCCCTCAATGAAATGAAAGAGTCAAAAACAAGAAAGAAATTAGAAGATAACAGGAAGAAATATTCATGGAACCAAGATTGTCAGGCTGCATTTATAGAAATTAAACGTAGACTCACAGAAGCACCAATCCTGACGTTCCCCTCCTGGGAGCACGATTTCTCACTGGAAGTAGATGCGTCAAATGTAGGAATCTCAGCTTGTCTCTTTCAATACATTGAAGAAGTCCCCAAGGTTATCGCATATGCAAGCAAAACACTGAATAAGGCAGAACAAAATTACAGCACAAGCAAGAAAGAAGCTCTAGCTTGTGTTTGGGGAGTCGACAAATTCCGGGAGTACTTAGAATTGAGACCATTCACACTTGTAACAGATCATCAAGCTCTCACATATCTGTGGAACAAAGAAGAACCACATGGTCAATGGGCGAGATGGCTAGTAAGATTGCAAGGTTATGATTTTAAAATTGAGTATAAGAAAGGGCCTTTGAATGTCGTACCAGATGCCCTATCTAGAGCCCCATTACCCCCCAAACCATCTGAAGCAAACACCCCAGCATTATTCAGTATGAAACTTAATGAGCAAGTCAATGAAGACACGAAAAACGGAGAAGAATGGGCTCTTACTTCACATCAACAAATGCAAGAACAACAAGAGCTGGATAGCAACATCATGAGGCTAAGAAACTTAGCTGCAGTGAAAGATTCACCATGGCTTGTACATGAAAATGTATTGTATTACAAAACAAAACAAGGTAACAAGCCATACATTCCAGAAAAATTGAGAGAAACCATTCTAAAGGAGTGCCATGACAAGCCCACTAGTGCACATATGGGGATATATAAAACCTTACAGCGTGTGAAGAACATTGGATATTGGCCAAAAATGATCAGTCAGATAGCACGTTATGTACGCAGTTGTAAAACATGTCAACTTACAAAATCAAGTAATCAAAAGCCTGCAGGACTTATGGTTCCTGGTACAAATGGTGGAGTACTAGATCAGGTTTGTGTAGACTTTGTTGGACCCCTTCCAAGATCAAGAAAAAGAAATGAATATATATTTGTACTTACTGATAGATATTCAAGATGGGCGGAATTTTATCCAGTTAGAAAAGCAACCGCTAAATCAGTATGTAAAATACTTTCTTCATTCTTTGCACGTACGGGAATACCAAGAACAATATTAAGTGACAATGCAACTCAATTCAAATCACAACTGCTTAAAGACATGCTAAATTCCTGGAATGTGAAACATAATTTCACAACCCCATTCCACCCCCAAGCAAACCCAGCAGAGAGAATAAATCGTAACCTAAAAGCCATGTTACGTGCCTACTGTAGAGAAGATCAGACACTCTGGGAAGATAAGTTAGATCTACTTAATTTCGCATACAATTCAGCAGAAAATGAAGCTACAGGTTTCACGCCAGCGGAATTATTTTTGGGGCGCAAAATGCGATCACCAATTGAAAACAAGTTCAATGTTAAAGGTACTTCACATCAAACATATGAGGAGTCTCATGAAGAAAAACAGAAGCAATTAAGAAAGATGCACAAGTTTGTGGCTAATCACGATAGCAAGGCTAAAGAAGCTCAAGCGAATTACTACAACAAAGGTAGACGTGACGTCACTTACAGACCTGGTCAACTGGTCGTCGTACGAACCCATCCAATTTCCAATGCAGAGAAGAAATTTGCTGCCAAACTTGGAGATCTATGGTCTGGACCGTACGTTGTGACAGAAATGTATAATAATGTAGACTTGAAATTGCAAGACATGAGAAATAAATCAAAAACCATTAACAGACATGTAATGGAGGTACGACCATATGTTGTAAGGCAAGAGAATGAGTTAGGAGGTAGAAAGTTGGAGAAAAATAGTACCCATCTTGCAGAAAAGGTTTTACAACCTGGTCCAAATAGTGTAGTAGTTAGAAACGAGCCATTAGAGCCTGAACCACCACAGACTGATCTTGAAAAGTCAGTGGACCAGAGCATGCTCGATTTCTTAGATAATAGTATTACCACGGTAATAATTGAAGACGATGATGTGTTGAGTACGAACTCTGAAGATTCAAATGAGAGTGGACACCAACCACGTCGCCAGCTGCGCAATAGGGAAAATCTCAGAAGAACTGATAGATATCAGGCAGGTTTTGGTTAATAAGTCGAAGAAAGTCACATCAACATGTTTTAATTGTTAGACTAAGCTGACACTGAAAAATCTTCAGGACAGGAACTTCTACAAGAACATGGAAGATTTATGAGGATATGATATAAAATGTAAAGTTTGATCTTTAAAGTATTGCAGTTGTAAAAACGTATAAATTTTGCATTCCATTCATTTCGATTTTAATTGCCTTAATTCCATAGTTTGAAATTAAATGCATTAAGAGTATTACACCTAATACGTTATAATAATTGCCAGTTTATTTTAAAGTTTCTATAGTATTTTTTAACGAAATTGCGTTGTATTGTTTTTTTTAATTGAATATCATTTCCTACCAAAACAAACTAAGCGGCTGTTAAATTTTGTTTTACTTTAAGTCACGTGACGTTTATGTAAAATTGATATGTGCGCCAAACGGCCAAGCACATTCTTTTAATCGGTCTTTATCAATTAGTGTTACTTAACATTTCAAAATTGATAAAACTGGGCTTTGTTCGTCTGACCAACGTACAAAGTTATGTCTTGAGTTACTTTATTGGGGTGTAAGGGTGGTTCCAGTCACTTTAATAAAGTAACCTGTGTATGCAAGAGTAGTTTAAAATGTAGTTTGGGCTTCTTCCCTACAGCCATTAGGTTGGACAACAAAAATCCAAATAAAAATCGTAAAATATAAAAATCTTACATAATATATGATAAAAGTTATTAAATGTTGATTGCATGCCTAGGATTTTGTTGACTGATGTGACAGGTTAGTTTTTTGCATTTAAATGGCTGATAATGAGTTCTAGTATGTTATTTTTCATATGTTATGTAACAAAACAAAAAAAAAGTGTAACGCCGTAAGATTGTCTCATATACATAACTGGGAGAGATCTGTGGATGTCTCTTTCCTTGTCTTTTCTTAACAATGCTAATTTTAAGATGTTTAAGAGTGACAGAGAGTATGATTGAGAGTATTTGATATTTTGGGGGTAAAGTGTTAAGTGCCATATTAGCCGACGATGAACTGTGCCTTATTTTCATTTTAAAATCTGTGAAACTTGTGTGCTTAACTTTGTTATACTCGCTTCCTACTGATCGAACTGACGGCAATAGTAGCCTCCCTTGTGAGTTCTGGGGGAGGGATCTGTGGCGAGTATATTTTTGTTTGTGCGTGGGCGGGGTGAGAAATTTAAAATCTCGCCCCTATTTTGCCGTGTGTAACCTACGTCAGGTGGCGCCTGCGTGCAGAGATTCAGCCCTGGACATGCGCGCCACCTCACCATGCGGTGGAAAAGATGAGAAATAGGGGAAGAAGGGAGAATATAGATAAGATGGCGTATATATAGACGAACTCGCGGCTTTTATATCACCTGCGTGTTACGTCTATCTCGGCCACCTGTGATTGGTTTGCTTACCTGGATTACGTAAGCAAACGTTCTACATTGACCCGCGCTCCTTTTGAACTATAAAACACGTGTGTGGAGCGCGGATTTTGTGGGATATCGTGATTGCATCTTTATGCAATCACAATGTGCTGACCTACCATGCTGTTGATGACCGTGGAGACCTGAATGGCCGTGATTTGTGAACTTCGCGACTGTACGACCAAGTATAGTATAGGTCCACGAGTTTAATTAAGACATTTACACTATATATGGCACGATGTTAGGGTATTATATATGTATGTTATGTATGTGGGGGTGTGTTTGAGTGGGAATAAGGGTGGGTTTTATAAGAGTGAAAGTTAGGAAATTAGGGTGGTTTAGATTTGTAAAGCTGTAGGGAATAAAGTTATATAATCATAACTATATTCTTTTATTTACCAGTTATTAATCCTTCACTTAACCTAATACTTAATTAACCTTAGTTGCTGAAATACTTAAGGTCTCTTGCCCCTACCTGAGCTAGTCGGAGGGCTTATGACGTCACTTCCGTGACATCATAAACACCACCGACCCCCCATATCAACCCCTTAAGTCAATAAGGCAAAGTATTTCGGTACAGTTCTATCATCACGAAAAGTTAAAATATAAAAACTCATTTTTAGAGCTCATGAAAAGTGATTTTTAAAATGTATTTTTTATGTTTAAAAGCATTTCAAAACATATAAAATTTAAAATCTCTCTTTTTTTTTTTTATTACTTTACGGTACACAATGCAGTCCTGTACACGCAAAACAATTTTATTGTTTTTTAAATGTTTGACAGCTAAATTAATGAAACAGAAAAAATATATTTAAAAAAATGCGGTATATAATGTTAAGAACAATGGCGAAGCTTATTTTATTAACATTATTTATTGGCAACAAAATATTTTGTGTGCATTTTTTTTTTTATTATTATTATTTTTTTTATTAACAAAAATAAACCCACTCATGCTTCTGAATTATAGAGTCAATTTTATTCGTGACAAAAATACAACTCTCATGTTTTTTTACTCATTACTTTTTCAATGCTATTGTTTGCAATGACTTTAAAACCCAAAAATTATAATTATAATTTTCCATTTAGTTGTGACTGTTAGTATTACTTTTTATGTTGCAGAAAAACTTGTCTACGATAGAAATTGTGGTTACTTTGTCTTACTTATGTCTCGCAAATAATAACTTAATTAAAAAAAGAAAACCCAAACTTTTTGCAACTTCACATTAATTTTTTGTCACCTTTATGATTTTTTTTTTCTAAACTATACATTTAACTTAGTGGTTCCTTTAAACTCTTTTTGTTAAAATATCACTAGAATTTAGATATCACTTTAGAAGCAACATTTTTATAAAAATTATGTGATACTAATATTTTTTTTATAAATGAAAGTGAAATAAAGATAAATAACTTTATTACTAAATAATTTTCTGGCGTCTTTAATAAAAATGCCTCTATGCAAAAAAAAAAAAAAAAAAAAAAAAAAAAATAGTAAATTTGAGTTCTCCGAAATTTAGTCATCTGATTTCATGAACAATAGACAAAATATTTTTAACACTTAAATTTAATCTTTTATTTATGTATGCTAAAATAGCAATACTTATTTTTCTAAATCTTATAAACACGAAACGAAGCAAATCATGTTATACGGCTTTTTAAGTACAATTTTTAATAATAATAAAAAAACTTGTAAACCTTCAATAGGAATGTTATTCAATGTTATTACTATTTTGGAAGTAGAATTTAGTGATATCAGACAAGTAAATCACAAGTTTAGAATTTAAATTTTTCTGCAAACCTTGGGCAAAGCAAGTTATACTGACGAAGAGAGAGAGCGAGAGAGAGAGATAAAACATGATGTATAAGATGAATATAAAGTACTGTACCTTCTGGGCATGTAGGGCAGCAATGTCCTGGCTGAAGCACTGGATGCTCACAATGTACGGAACATGGGGGTGAGGGTGAACACGTGACTCGGCTACCTTCACGACACGCACATTTGACACATGCGCTCTTCCACCACTCGTCACCCACCGAGTACGTCGTGTTGTTGGAGATACAAACTGCTGGTTCACTCGTCACGTCTGAAACATCACATTATTCCCAATTGATTTACATTAGTTTTTTTTTTTATCTTTGCAAACTTTATCACATTGTTTACTCAATAATGATTTCCTTTGCCTATAGGGGCAACGCATATTATTACTTAGGATTACATAAACGAGAAAAAAAAATTCTAATAAAAAAATCGTCGGTTAATAATTTTATTATTATTATTATTATTTTTTATTCTGTTTGTTAGAATATTACTTAAAAGGCTCCTGGCGTCCTTAAATTAAATGAAAAACGTAAAAATTATGAGATGGAACATGGGACCATTATTCATATCCTTCAACACTTCTGTAGTCTCACAAACTTAAGGTTGAAAAACTGTAAAGTAGGCAACTTTAGTAATTCATGACGTCATCAATTCCGGGTCTACAATAGAAATTGTAGCGCGGGTTGCCTACTTTACACGTTTTCTCCCTAGTTTGAAAGAGTACTGAAGGGTTAAGGCACAAAAATGTGAGTTTATAATAGTCCTATCTAATGATTTATCACTGAGAGGAAATTTTTTTCTGAGGCTAGGAGCTCTTTAAATATTATACTTTCTTAAAGACTATAGCCTTAATGGACTCGAAAATTGCATTAATATTTGGACATATAGATATTTTGCACTGTTTTATGTTTTGCACATTTTGCCTACTTCTTACAAAAAAAATATTTAAGAAGGTGCTCGACAATTTTGATTTTTAAAACAATGTTGTGTTATATGACACATTTTTAGGGTGAAATTTTAAATTTTATATCATCCGATTTAAAAAGTGCAAGATATATTAAAGTAAAGGTAAGATTTAAAACAATTTAAAAAGAAAGTATAGAAATTATATTGCTTTCTTTACCCTACAAGAAACGAGATTTTCTCACACATACCC
Organism: Ecdyonurus torrentis; assembly: GCA_949318235.1. NCBI lineage: Eukaryota > Metazoa > Arthropoda > Insecta > Ephemeroptera > Heptageniidae > Ecdyonurus > Ecdyonurus torrentis. Next base: position 30,470,756 of record OX439128.1, read on the forward strand.
ATACCCAATTACAACAATCTTCAGGTAAAATAAAAAACAACGTATAGTTGTAAAATAACCATTAGTTTGTTTTATTTATTTTACGTTCTTTAAACACCGGCATTAAAGAAAAAAAAAAGTTTGGATCATTTTATTACTTACAATTTAACTTGTTTTTATTTACTAATTTGAATTTGCTATTAAATTTTTTTTACCTACGCGAAGAAATTTAATTAAAGCGGTGCTTTTAAAAGAAAATATTTTATCGCATCTTTAGAAAAAAAAAAGTGTTGATGATTTATTACGTGAAGTTGAAAATTTTGTCGATAATTCATCAATAAAAAAAAATAATCAACGAGGCTTAAATTTTTCTTTTTACCCTCTCTCCAGGGGTTTGATATTATATTTCCTTGAAAGTTGAAATGAAAAATATAAATTGGAAATAAAGAAGTTGTATAAATGATGCTGAGAACTCACTTTGACACACAGGGCAGCAGCGTCCCTTGACGATAAGAGGAAAAGCGCACGCGGCCGGCTGACACGTCTCCTCGAAACACATGGCTTGTCCCTTGAGACAACGACACGAGGTGCACTCGTCTTGACGCCACGCCTCGCCTTCCACTCGGGCCGCGGGACACGTGCGAACCATGTCGTGCACCGACGGTCGGTGTGGCATAGTCATACAGCGCGGGCAGCACTCGCCGCTCACGGCCACCGGGTTGCTACACGCCGCGGGAGGACACGGCTCTGCGCCACACAACACCTCACCTCCACGACGACACTCGCACTCTGCACACGCAGCTTCGAGACGCCAGCGTGCTCCCAGTTGACGCACGGCACCGTCTGCAGATTGACACGCTGAGCTACCAGCACCAGCCTCCTCGGACGAACTCCCTGAACATCGACATAGAAGCTCGTCACCTCATTGGCTCTACACAATATAGCCACGAGAGACTACTCACCGTTACAACGAGGACAACACTCGCCAGGCACCGTGACCGAGGCGCCCGGACACCTGGGACAAGCGAGCAGCGAGCACATGACGACTCCGCGAGTGCAAGTGCAGTGTCTGCATCCATCAGACCACTCATCGCCGTCCATCCTCACCACATCCGCATCTATCAACATAGCAGCCTCGTCAGCATCTCACAGAAACACGGGGCGTGGGAGAGACACACGTTACCTGAACACGTGGCTGGCTGTGTTTGCTTGATCATGGGTGGCGGGGACACGCTAGTCTGGTTTGCACACTCACACAGCGGAGCTCCTTGGTCATCCTTCGCGTACCTGTCACCTGGACACTGTAGTGGACAGTGCTCACCTGTAACATGAATCAGAGACAGATTATTTACTATTTGTCCCAGTCAAAATGTTTGTAGTAATAATAAATCAATTTCATTCGAAGAAAGAAATTAACATTTCCCACTTTGGCAATTTTAGGTTAAATTAACTATAATATAATATGTACGAATGGTGAGAATATGGACGAGTGTACGGACGCGAAAGTACGAGTCACTGATTTTATAAATTTCTTAAATGTTGGCTTTAAATGTACTCTTTACATATAATTGTACAATTTAAAGTGCAATTTTGGGATTAATTGACAAATACGTCCAGTATGTCCAGTGAATTAAAAAAAAAAAAAAAAAAAAAAAAAATTTAAATTGTAACATCTTTCTAATCGGCATGTACAACTGAGTTAGCCAATCAGCAAATTTGTTCATTTTTTTCTTAGATCACTTGATAGATGATAGGCTGCTTATATGTCAAATTATCACAACATAACAACTGACATACTTTAAACACTCAGGTATAAATTATATTGTTTTACATAACGAAACTATTACCTAAATACTAATCTGCATATTAAAAAACTAAAATTTCGTTAATACAGAAATATATAGCTAAAACTATGTAGATTTAAAATATATTTTAACAAAAAAAAAACTCTTCCATTATTTCAAAACAAAACAAAACAAAAAAGAAAAAAAAGATCCCCTTATCTACTTATTTTATTAGGTAAACAAAATAGAGCTTACAAAAAGTTTTTAAATAAAAAATCCTGCGTAGGCAGCGATTTTTTTTATATATTATATAACCTTTTTAGTTTTAATCAGCAAGGTATTATTTTTGTTTACAATATCAAAATTCTTTATAAAATCCAGTTTTACCAGATTATCTCTATAAAAAGACAAAACTATTTAATATTATATTTTTAAAATACAGTATAATACTTCCTACGCATGATTATAATATTAAACAAGCCCTTTTTTTACGGCCTATTTGATGCATTTGAAACAAGTTTTTTCTATTACCTAATATTTTAAAGTCATTATATTTTATATTTATTTTAAATTATCTTTAATATATAAACATCAATAATGAGTGTTTTAACACCTTAAAAAAAAAAAGGTTTGAAGCATTTAATTATAATACGATTTTATTTTGATCGAAATTTTATTACCTAATAATAAAGTGCTGATAAAATGATCTGCAATTTAATATTAAAATGGAATAAAAAAAATGTTTAAGTGTTGGAATTTGACCTTGTGATTTCAAGTGGAGCGTCTCGAGTGGATTACGCGAGCTTTAATAATATTATCCACTGCAATTCTTCTTTTAAGTCCATTTTGTAATACAAGAAAAAAAGTATAATTTTTCTTTAAAATGAAAAAAAAAAAAAAAAAAAAAAAAAAAGGAAGAAGAAGAAGAAGAAGAAGTTTTGAATTACCTGTCGAAGACTTTTTTTCCTGTTCATTTTAAGTTTCAAGGATGTAGTTATACCAAATCTATATTTTTATACTCTCATAAATCTCAGCATAATTATATTTTCTACATGCATAATTTTTATTGAAATAACTCGTATCGTATAATTTGTACATATTATTAACAAAAAGCCACAATTATCGGCAGTTGCATTAAAAAAATAAGTATATATAAGCATTTCAGGGCTTGAGATTTTTAAAACATATGAATATGCAATATGTTTTCAAATAAAAATTTCAAAGTCCTTAAATTTAAATAATTTAAATTGCAACAGCTAATAATAAGAGTGCTGATATTAACTATTAGCTAGTACAGTTGTTATGCTCTTATAATATAACTCTACTTATACCCTTATAATTTGCAACAATTTAAACCGAGTTGAACTCAGTATTGTAATTTACCAGCAGTTATAGTTTTACGTTAAAACTCGTTAAATAAAATTATACCTAATTTTCATTCCTGTTATTAATTCGTTTTATATTTTCATATCATTTTACATTATTTTAGAGCAATGAACAAAACAGTGAATTACATATATAATGGATATTGGGAGTCGAAATGTTACATTTTTTTTAAATTTTATAATGGACATGCCCCTCATTAAATTTTAATACATTAAAAACTGAAATGTCATGATATAAAAATTAACCACTATATAATGAATTGCGCATTGGAAACTCGATCTGAATTTAATTTTGTACTACCTTAAAATTTTACTTAAAATGTTTTTTTATGCTATTTATATATATATATATATAGATATGAGAAAATAAAGGTTTTAAATTATAACTACCTCATATAGAATCTTTAGTATAATATATAAATTTATATTTAGTTCGTTATTTTTCTTTGCTATAGAAAGTGCATAAATTTATAAAATAAATTCAAATCTGTTGCAACGTTACACTATTTTTTTTTTTACTTTGAAGTAATTTTGTAATTAGCCGTGTTCAATTTTTAATTGCTCCATATCTTAAGGCTGTAATAATTCTATTTTTTAAGGTTCTAATAACCTAAATAATTTTTTTTATAATATTAAAAAGTATTTTAAGAAGGAAAAATATGCATTGATTGCAGAAAAAGGTGCATGGGGTTAATTACAGTAGCCTATAAGTTGGTAAAATTGGTGAGAAAAAAATTATTTTTCTCAATCTTTACTATATTATAAAAACTGTCAGAAAAATCCGGTTAGGAAAGGTATAAATTTTATAATTAATAATTTTGATATGGGTCTGTATATAAATAATACATGTACCTTAAATAAATCTATATCATTACAGAAAAAATAATAATGATGAAGAAGGTTTTATATATTTATACATATTATTATTTTTTTTATTTCCTAAGATAGAAAATTAAAGTTTTTTTTTTTTTATGGGAACCGGCTTGACAAGTACATTTGGCGTAATCAACAAGCGAACAGCAGCAGCAGCAGCTTCTCTTCTGTTTAATTTATCAAAAGGCGAGAGAACCGATAATTATATCGTATAGAATAAAAATTTTCCCCTCTCAATTTTATACCTTAAGGCAAATTTTGCCTTGTCCCGCGCCATCCAGACTATAGCTAGTCTTTAAGTTTAGTTATATATATATATATATATAATATATATATATATATATATATATATATATATATATATATATATATATATATATATATATATATATATATATATATATATATATAATATGCACACACACAAAAGTTTCTCCACTCTGATATGTTACCTCAATGTAATTGCAAAGCGTAACTGATTTACACACTAAATAACAGTAAAAAAATTAAATTAAAAAACTATATTAATTAAACTATCAGTTAAGAATGCGGATATCAAATTTAACTTTTTTAACTATAAAAAAAACAGGAACATTTATTATATAAATTTTGTAAAACGTTCTAATTTTTTAAATAGAAAAACATTAAAGAAATGACTTAATAATGAAATAACATTTTTTTTTTCTTTCTACGTTTGGGGGAGGTAAAAGGGGGAGGGATAAAAGGCTTTATGATATTTCAAATAAATTTTATATGTCCGCCTTAATCAGAACAATAAAAAAAATTATATAAAAAGGAACTACCGCTGTTTTGTGGGATCTTATAGAGACATAGAGCAGCAATAAAAAAACTTTTGAATTATTCAAATCCTTTCATAAAATTATATTTTGATTTTACCACATTTAAAGTTTTTCTATGACTATATCAACTTCTTAATTCATTTTTATTCATTAGTTAGCACCTATTCACTTTTTTTTAATGGAATTTTCAACCCTACTCCTAATTTCTTTGACCTAGTGTTTATGATAAAGTGTTTTTGTTTGACACCTTGCTCTGTTGGATTCTGATTTATGAAGAGTTAGTATTTCATTCTATACCTCCTTTCTCCTTTTTATATACATTTATAATAGAAGAGAAATGATAATTAATATTTTCAATTATCTGTCCAAGTTCTTTAAAAAATAAAATCTTGATATGTTTTCTTTTGAGGTTTGAATAATAATATTGGATTTATAAAGCTTATTATATACGCAGGCAAGGAACGTGTGTGTGTCCACGAGAAAACGAGTTGCTTTTTTGTTATAATGTCGATTTTGTGGTTTTTCTTTCATGATGTCACAATAAGAAAATTTATTAAGCTACCCACAAGTAAAATAAATCTCTTTTTTTTCATATATATTTTTTTATAAATAGCATTTTATTAATTTTTTCTTTGCTTTTTTTTCTTCTAGTATATCTTTAAATTAAAGTTTTATAAATTAATCAAGAACTTCTCATGCGTATCTTTATTATCTACTTTAAAGTTTTTCTTCTCTCTCTCTCTCTCTCTGTATTTAATCAACTACTTTATTTACCTTTGATACTTTGACCTTTTTGCAACAGGTAGAATTAAAGTTTATTTTAATGCAGTTAAAGCTTTTTGAAGTTAAAACAAAACTATAATATAATGCTCCACCTATATACAATGAAGTAATAATAATACAATCTCTATAAGAGTTCACGAAAAACACACAAATAATATTCTGCTTGTCATTTCATCAGAGCCTTCTTTTAGTTGCATAATAAATATATGCTTTCGTTATTGTTAAAAAAAAAATGCAATCACATCAAAGATATGGCTTGTTTTTTCTATAAAAAGAACATTTATTTTCTTTTCCTGCTGATATTTTATTCTCATTCAGTGTTATCATATGAAAGGTTATTGGAAAAATATGGTTCACTATAAAAATAGCTTACAGCAGCTTTTGAATTTTGAAAAAAAAAAAAAAAAAAAAAAAAAATCTGTCTTGAAGTATAATAATTTAGTTTTATTTTTCTTTTATAAATTTTATTGATTTAAATATATACTTATACATTAAATCAATTTATAAAGTCAATTAGATTGGTACTAATTTAGATATAAGTTAAACATTCATTCATATTTTTAAACTTTATAGATTATAAGTACAAATCACTTTCCCGAGTAGTTTATAGAATTCAGTGCTATAAAAGTATTACATTTGTATGCACTGCAAAAGACTCGTGAATTTTACGCCCTTTTTTTTCCATATTGTTATTAATTATTATTAACAATCCTCTTTTCCCTATTTTCCTCATTTAAAAATAATAATAATACCATAGTATTCTTACTTTACAAGAAATCTATACAACAACGTATTTGAGTGCCATGAAAAATATAAATGTCACAGCTGAATATATTTCACTTCTAGATCCTATACAAGAAATACCTTAGCAAAGAATATATTAAAAATTCGCATAGTAATAGATTTCATTTACACCTGTCATTCCAACACTCTTTTTCATAGAGTTGTAATGTCAAACTTCCCATATAGCAACAAAGTAAAATTTGATATCACAGTACGTGGATAACCTTATAATTTAGAATTATATACCAAGTTATAGCTATGAGAAATTACGACTGCACTTTTCACCAGCACAAAAGCTATTAATTTCATTGTTTTCCTATTCAAACTTTATAAAAAAAAAAATCCTTAATAAAAAGCATTGATGGAAAGCTAACGATCAGTATCGTATAAAAACTTTTCAAATATTTTCATCGGTTATTCACTTTAAGACTATACCAATGACATGAACTTTTTTTTTTTTTTTTTTGACATTCAAAACTTTATAAACAATGCTTTGATGACTTGACATAAAAATATAAAGCTGATCCGATGACAAACTGCAAAACAAAATGTCATGAAAACGTTAAGAATAACGTAATAACTGTCTTATTATCTGCCTAAATATAAAATTTAAGATGAAATCAATCCATTTTTATGTTTACTACACTTTCATAAAATTTACATAAATTTCCAATAAATCAATATAATATCTGACATGATACATGTATCAATAAAACAAAATTATGCAAGGAAAGGAATTATATTTGTTATTTTGCTTTAAGGAACATAAAATTATGTGATTTTTTTTAAACTCATTAAATAATATGATTAAGATACATCAGTTTCTTAAATTAGTTGGTTTGAAGTCAATTATTATCATTATTATTATCATATCCGTTTTGTATGAGACGTTCATGCAGCACGTTTAGCACGATTTCACGCTTGAGTGATTGCGAGTGTGAGAGAGAGGGAGGATGGGAGAGTGAGAGAGAGAGAGAGAGAGAGAGAGAGAGAGAGAGAGAGAGAGAGAGAGAGAGAGAGAGAACAGACAAAATGAAAATGCAAAAGAGACAGAATGGACAGGTACAGAATATATAGATGACAACAGACGGAAATAAGAAGTTACGTTGCCTGAAGTAGGCAGATTGAGAGAGAGAGAGAGAGAGAGAGAGGATGATGATCATATATATTGAGAATAGCCTGAGCACTTGTACAATGTTGACGTCATTATGCGGCGCCAACTTAAAAAACCTCAGCGTGTATTCTTAATTACACATCAACTAGTTTGATGCGTGCAAGCCAAGAATGATTGTTAACACCCAAACATGGCCTTTATTTCATCTCTCTCTCTCTCTCTCTCTCTCTCTCTCTCTCTCTCTTTAGTGCGTTGAGATTTATTTAGCCTAAGGATTAAAATATATGAAGTACTTCTTACCAAATGTAGAGTTTGATGTGTGAAAATATAAAGTACGATAGGCACATAGGTAATTAGGTAATTGTTAAATATTAATACTCGATTTAATGATTCTAATACTAAGAATTAATAATTTTGTTTTCGTAGAAGGATGAGCTTGCGATTTCATTCATTTACTTTAATTTATATACTGTAGTGCTGGAAGCTATATAAATATATATTTGTTAAATTTAAATAATACAACTTGCATGAAATTCTTCAATGAAAAATAAAATTAAACATTTTATCCTTTCTCTCTCTCTCTCTCTCTCTCTCTCTCTCTCTCTCTCTCTCTCTCTCTCTCTCTCTCTCTCTCTCTTTGTTTTATTTATTTGTTTGTTTGTTTGTTTGACATATCTTATTATTTTATTTAGTGTTTTATATAATCTTTTTACTTATTTTAAATTACTTTTTTTCGTTTTTAAGGATCGTTATACTGTATAAATAATTTTTTTATAAGCATTACTATACATTCAAAATAATATAAAGCATACTTTAATTGTTAAAGTAATGATTATAATAATCTACAGTACTGTATATTATAAAAAAAAAAAAAACTTTGAATTGATATAATATTTTTAATGCTATATACGCTTCAAAGATTTAAAAAGTGATTAAGAAGAGACAGAAGTTTCTAGTTAATTAATTTTCATTGCAAATTTATTTGTGCGATGATGCGTATATAAATTTAAGTAGAAACGATATTTTAGAAAGATAATTTATAAAATTCATTTTATAAAATATCTAACGTCTTAAAAATTTTACGCTATATAATACCGTGAATATTTAAGGTAAAGGTGTGAAATTTTTAACACACTAGGCAATGAAGTTTATATATTTTGTGAAGTAGAGAGATATTGATGCACGCAGACAAGCGTTCTAATTGAAAACCAATAACTTCCTTTTCCACTTAATATAACACGTTGCTAACGTTTTTTTTTTTTTTTTTATATTATTATTATTTATTGGTTTCTTGACGTTATTGCGACGTTTACGCTGAAACAATTTATAACTTAATGCTGTTTGTAAACAAGATACATGAATATTTTTTATTTCGTATTCTATATAATAATAACTTTCTTTTTTTTTGACAATCAAGTGGATTGAATTTTTAATTATTTATTTTAAAGACACTTTATCACTGTCGAATTGAATGATATAATATACATAATATAAGAAAGAAATTACTACGAACAGATAACTATATGTTGGGTCAATTATACTGTACAACAAAGCTTATTTGCACCACTAAAAATTAAAGCTCACTGCAAAGTAACAACATAATAAAGAACGAAGCAAAAGAAAAAGTAAAGAAGAAGGTAGATTTTTTTTTTTTTTTTTTTTTTTTTACTAAGGCCGGTTATTTAATTTGTACTCCCAGCAACACATTATGCTGTAGAAGCGCATAGCTATGCTGTACAACAGAATTTGTGAATTATATTTCTTCCGTATTTCATTAAAAGTAAATTTGTAATATGAAATTACGTACTAGGTCAATTATCAGCGCGTTACAATCTTTTTCTCCCTAGAATTCAGAACATTATAATTATTATAATCAAGGTGATGTTTAGCTATAAAAATTTCAAGATTATGAACTAATATTTTGTTAACACGATATTAACGTAACAAATATTAAACAATTTTCAAAACCATCCTCGAAAAGTAGTGTTAAAAATCTCAAATTTTCCATATTTCATATTGTATTGGATATATTTTATATCTACTCTAAAAAATAAATAAATTAAAAAACAGGGAAAAAACAACAAATTTTTTCTAGTTAAATTTTTTTGAATTTTTTTTCTATAGCCATACAAATGCAAATATGAACAATTTTGTGCAGAATTTGAAAAATGTCCACTGAATTGCCCTTATTACAGTTCTTACTATTAAATAATAAAATAAAGAATATTTATATCGTAAAAATAATTTTATAATTTAGTAAATGTGCAGTATTTATTTCCATAGCAATAAACCATTGTAATATTAAAAGGTCACTGCAAAGTATTCTTTTCCGAATTTAATATTATACTGCGTATGCTGATTTTAAAAGTTATAAAATATTTTGCCAAAAACAAAATCTATAATGAATCATCTAAAAAATATATATATAATGTAATAGCACAAATTTTTGAGTAAAGGTGTTCAACTTTTGACCCCATAAATTTTAGAATATCACGAATTTTATAGCATTTTTTTTTTCTATTTTAAGATAACGCCCATTTATAAACTAGAAGAAAGAGATATTTGGAAAAAAAATATTATATTGTGTAAAAAAAATATTATAAATATGATAAATAATACTTTTTCTTTTGATTTTTACCTGATACATATAATTATATGAAAATGAAATTGAGTTTTAAATGTTGTTTTTTTCCACATAAAAATATATGGATATTTAATTTCGTATTTATGATGAAAATGTGGAGAATTTCTCCTAAATTCAGATTTATTTTATAACCTAGTATACCGGCTTTTTTTAACATTAAAAAAAAATGCTATCTAATTTAGATTTTTTTTTATTTGTCCTACATAAATTAAATGAAAAATGCACCACAATAAATTATTTTAATACAGTAGAAATTGATGATCACTGCACTGGAAGAAAAAAAATTACGTAAGTTATGCTGTATTTATGTCATTAAAGCATAAATGATGCTAAATTACAACAACACAAATATTTATGCTGTACAGCATAATATTTAGGCTTATGTAACATAGTAATTGTGTAGTATAGTAAATAGATTATAGTATTGAACAAATTGTGCTAAAAATGAGCTAGCATAATTATTACGTTTTTTTTCCGTGTGGAATAGAAATGCTATTCGTCATGGCGGTTGTGTAAAAAAATTGTGCAAGTTTCTTTTGTTCGACAAACTTAAATGAGTAAATTGCACTGAACTCGCTCGTTTTACTATACAAATTTGTGATTAAACTTGCACAATTTTTTTTTTTTTTTTTTTTTTTTTTTTTTTTTTTACAAAACTATGCACCATGCATAAAATGATAAAATAGCACCTTATATTAAAGTTGTTAAAAAAATGTCTTTTACGTATAGCATCAATAACAGAAATAGGATTTACTTGCTTTTGAATGTTATTCAATATAATTAGGAATTAAAATTACTATAGTTTTGCAAATTTAATAATTTAATTATTACATTTTAATATTTGTTTATTTTCTCAGCTATAATGTAAAAGTTCAAAATGTTAATAAAAAACAAAACAAAACAAAAAAAGTAATGAAACGTAATCAACATTATAATGATAATAAGAGAGAGAGAGAGAGAGAGAGAGAGAGAGAGAGAGAGAGAGAGAGAGAGAGAGAGAGAGAGAGAGAGAGAGAGAGAGAGAGAGAGAGAGAGAGAGAGAGAGAGAGAGAGAGAGAGAGAGAGAGAGAGAGAGAGAGAGAGAGAGAGAGAGAGAGAGAAAAAACAACTGAAACATAAGTTCTATAATTATACTATATTGTCAGCAGATATATATTATTTATCCATGTTCATCAATATAGCATCAATTCAAACCCAATTAAGGTCACAAATGATTTTACCCCGAGGATAAAAGTGACATATCGGGGGGAAAAAATCAACAACTTTTAATTATAATTATTCAGTAAATAAACAAGTACAACATTAAAATATAAATAATAGTATGTTTAGACGTAATTACAAATGAAAATAAACATAAAATTATACTTTAAAACCATAAAAAAAGTTTATATTTTCTATAATATTGTACTGTGTATTATAACTTGAAACTTAACATTTTATAATTTGTTTCATATTTTACGGCACATATAAAATTTTATTCATATTTTCTATACGGTATGTTGAAACATTTTGTGAATTGTATATGACATTTTAATAATCCTTGTGAATTTAATTTATTGTTTTTGTTTTTTTCTCTTGTTTTATGTCAGAATGGTCGTAAAATGTTGTCGACAGTTTATCATAAAATCCTTCACAACTATACGTATTTATATATATATTTTTTACACTTAGTATACTGTATATATATATATATATATATAAACGCGTGTAAAATTTATAAACGCAAGAAGCTTTCGCTTCTTATATGATATTTAAAATTTAAGCTGATTTCTGATGTGTTAAAATATATATATATTTTTTATGTTTCTAATGAAAATTATGTAAGGATTACTAATATAATAATATTTCTAACTTATACTTGTTTACACAGAAAAAAAAATAGTCCAGGTATTCATTATTTAAATTAAATTTCTATAATTCTCCCAAGCATTAATCTTATTCATTGACTGCTGTGTCAATTGGTGATATAATAATATAATAAGATATTGATAATTAATAATAAATTCAAGCACAATCCACTTAACTAAATTGATTTTCGTTTTCACCATTTTATATTCTCTCTCATAGGAGTAACATTGAAAGTTTGGTACAAATATTAAAATCCAAAAAGGTAGAAATTATCTCTAATTTTTACACGTGCATAAATATTTGACAATAATTTGCAGAAAATCAAACTAATTAATTTTTCTCAGTGTAGTGTAAAAAAAGATTAAATGTTAATTCCTAACACATACAGATTATCAACAAACTCGTTGAGAAGCATTTTGACAAACGAATAACTAATATATATATATATATATATATATATATATATATATATATATATATATAATACATTCACACACACACATGCAAAACTTTTTTATTTTTAGAACAGGAGTTTTTACTTTAAGCTTAATGTATTTCTTTTTTATTTCTTTTTAACACGCTTTTTTTTTTTTTTTTTTTTTTTTTTTTTTTTGAAATAAAATATAAGTTATGGCAACTTAAATGATATTCACAATATTATATATTTCATTTTAATCACTCTTGCTTGTATTTTTTTATTGCGTATGAAAACTGTTGAAAAGAACCGCTTTACTTTGTACAAAAGTCAATATAAATATATTTTCAATATTATACCCAACCATAATACTTGTGTTTTTAATTTTGTTATAGAGATCGAAAAATTACGTAATATTACTGTAATTTCCAAAGCAAAGTTTCCTTATTTGAATATTTTTTTAGTATGATGTACTGGAATAAATAATGTTAGCGTTACTCATGTAACACAACATATGATTTAATTATTTGCTCAAAGTGTATACTGATATTATGAACTGATGTGGTATAATATAATACCACATATCCTGCATTATTTTCACATTCCTGTTTGTATGTTTAAATATCAGTTTATTATATTGCATGAAAATTTAGCGGTTCAAAATACAGATTCCTTGCAATCAAATTTACTGCACAATATAGTTATTATATTATGAACATGAGGCTTTTGATTCCAATTTTTTTACATTACACTCCCAACTTTTTGTAATATTTAAATTCTCTAGCATATTACATACTCTTTAGTCATGCAAAGCTATCATTTACTTTTTTTTTTCTGTAATACTTTTTGAGAATCTAAACATATAAAAATATGATGAGTTACATGAGATATAAAGTACGTACAAGCCTCTAATATAACCAGTGATGATAATAAATAAGAAGCGAAAATATATAAAACGTGACAAAATATTGATAATCTCTAAATATATGGTGTAAAATTTCAAATTAAATAAATGAAAGATAAATCATGTTATTATATAATATAATATTTAATAAGTAGCTTTATAGAAGTCTGAACTAAATTTCCATTATATATAATATTTATTATAATCATAAAAGGTGTGTGATGTTAACTCTCGTAATATTAACCAAGTATATCAAGTTATTCCACTTGATATGTTTTTTATCTCTCTCTCTCTCTCTCTCTCTCTCTCTCTCTCTCTCTCTCTCTCTCTCTCTCTCTCTACCATGCTGAGAGTGCATGACGTGACGAAGTCTCACATTGCCCGTATGTATGCAAGTGCAGCAAGTGCAGCTAGTGCAATCAAGTTAGGGCGGACTGTCCATGGCAATTTTTATCAAATAAATGTAATTGAAAAAGGATTCGTGTGAAGTACTTTGTTAATAATTATTATGACTTAAGGGGAACTGTCAGAATAATAGCAATCAGATAAAAAAAAATAGACAGGCAGACAAATAACTAAATTATGTTGCACAACATTGTTATTCCACTTTACAGCAAAATCAAATGTTTTGCGAGTATTTTTTTTCCTGTACATCTTTACTTTTTAGTGGTTAATAATAATATAGCTGAAATAGTCAAATTTAATTATTCTGAAATACAGCATGGTTGAGCCAACATAGTTTATTTCGTCAGTTTTATTCTAAGGGACCTTTAAAACTTATTGAGGTTAAAACACAATAATCTGGTGAAATATTATTATAACTTAATCTAAAATATAATTTATCTTATCTTGTAGTATAGAATCTATGTTTGTTGTGTATTATTTAGTGATGAAAAACCAACAAAATAAAGAAACACAGACAACATTAACTGGACCTGATTTTTTATACGCAGTACTTCAGATTATGTTATAAGATATACGTAAAGGTTATGGGTTGTCACTTGTCACCATGATTTTATTTTATTTTTTAATTGTGGGAAATTTGAAATTTTAGACCCATAAAACTCAATGTTAATTGTATTATTTTTATTGTCCGATTGAAATGTTTTGTTTAATTTTTTAATACCTTAATACATGTAAAAATGTATTTATGTGTCATTTAAATTTCTCTGTCCTCACTATATGTATTAATTTTCTCAACAATTGCTTTCCCGAATTGTCCCGAAATGCTGTAAAAGTAAATTAGTGGTCGCACATTTTTTAAAGCTTACTTCTAAATTGTTATACGTCACCACCGTTAAGAAGCATTCAATGATGATAATATACCCCTAATTTTTATGTATTAGAAATCACAGACACAATGAGCTTTTAACGTACACCAGAGTGAATGTCAAGTGACGATCAATATTTGGAGATATTACATTTTTGAAATACATTAAAGAATAAATTAAAAACAATAATATAACATAAACAGGATAAAAAAAATATATATTATCTCACTACATTTTACTCACGTTTTCTAATTTAAATACAATTGTTGTTGAGAAAAAAATCACACAACAGAAAAAATTGTCATTACTAGCATCTTGGGTCACAATTTTATCATTCAAACAATATCTCAATGTAATAAACTATTTATTTTTAACTTTTATACGTTTTTCAATATTTTTTTATAGTAAATTGTAGCTCGTTCTGTAAAGTAAAGTGAATCTCAATAACAGTGATTGGCTGACCAACAAAATAAGACACGTTCATTGGTTGATTTGATATATATATATATATTGGGCCTATAAAATTGAGTCGCATGTTTCGTATGGAACTTTTTTGTGAGTTTCTTTCATTTTTATCAAGTTCAAAGTTCTAAAAGAAGAAATAACAATGTTCGACCATATGTATAAACGTAGTACACAGGTAACGACGTCATATACAGATGTTTTTAACAAAAGAACATTTTTGAAGCTGGCTCAATATTTGTGTGTAGTTTATAGAACGAGATTGTGTGTATATTTTTGGTTGAACCGGCCCTTTCTTTGCAAGAGTGAACGAAGATGATACGTTCGTCTACATTCAACACCTTGTAAACAAAGTATCAACTGAACTTTGACCAAAACGTGCTTACTTTGTACAGTCATGCATGCTTATTATTATTATTATTATTTTTATTATTAAGAAAGCTTTCTAATGAACACTATTTTTTATGATGAATAATGATATGCGTAGCGAAATATATTTATTTCTTTATTTACATTATAATATCTTGTCCTTCATATAACCTACAAAAAAAAAAGTATACCTTTTGTAATAAGAACTAAAAATGGTTAAAATTTTAAAAGAATTCTACTTTTTTTTTCTTTTCTCTGTCTTTTGTGCTTACTGCGATTTCCTGTTTTAGTCACATTTTAGCACATGCTTGGAATTACAAATTATTTCCTCTTTTTAGCGATTATTTTATTTATTATTATTATTATTATTTTTTTTTTTTTTGTGGTGCAAATTCATAAATTTAATATTCAGGAAGCATTTTACTTATATACAAAAGCAATTACAACTATAAACGAGGTGTCTTTTTGTACTGTACTGTACATAAAATACATATCTGTGAGCAAGCAGGCTATACAATTTACAGTAATTAAACAAAAGATTTTGCCAAGAAACAATTTTCAGTTTTGCTGCAATGCATAAAAAAAATGCACAAACATACTTTAGTATTACGAATATTGCTAATTTGTATTATTAAAATAATACTAAAAACAAAAACAAGATAAAAACGAGTATTTCTTTTTCAAAACATCGTTTAGATTTCAAATATTCAATAATTATTATTATTAAGGTATCAGTAAAATAAATTACATATTTTTTTTTAATTAAAAGCTGAAAATTTAACAGATAAATTAAATTTAAGTAAAGTTTACACGATACAAAAAAATTACTTAATTAATGTAAGATAAAAAACAAAACAATGTTAATGTTTTTTCTATGAGTACACAAAACAGTGTACATTATTATACCTAAGGCAGACAATGAAAGTAGACAGAGAAGTATATAATATACGAAAGATTGCGTGACAAGGTGTACTTTTACCTACACTGAACAGTCCAGGCATATATAAACTGCAATTCATACAGAGAAATACAGTGTTCATTTTCATACTTCAAAACTGTAGACATAAGAAAATATTAAGCTACTTTTTTTTTTTTTTTTTTGTTTTTTTTGTTCTTTCTTCATTACAGTATATACATATACTTTTTTTTTATCTATAGACATTTGAGACTTTAATTATATAATAGATTATGTGGTAATTTGTGCCTGACTTTAATGACTTCTTTATTTTTAAAAGTTGTTTCTAAACTAAAGGTATATTCGTGGTTTAAAAAATATTAAAGTTTTTTTTTTTTTTTTTTTTTTTTTTAATAAAAAAAATTAAATACATAACCTTTCATTTTTCTAAATCTTGAAGACATGGCTATTGTATGAAATAGAAAATGAATATGTTGCTTCAATTTTTTTTTTTTTTTTTTTTTTTTTTTGGAAGTTTATATGACAGAATCCTTTACAATTTATTTCATAAATATTTTTCTTCTGCAATAAGCATAACTTCAATATTTGTTGTTGTGTATATTACTACATGAAATATTAAATAAATAGTTTCATTTCTTATTTTTTCAAGTCTCTTAAGTTATGTTTATTTATCATAATATTCTACAAGTTATTATAACATTTAAATAAATAATATTATTATATAATAAAAAGCAAGTACCTTTTGTATGTTTAAAAAAAAATGATGTATATTTATTTGAGTTGTAAAGAAAGGTAGATCATGCAATATAAACGTTGAACATTTTCTTGTTATTGCTATTGTGGTTTGTGATTTATTAAACCTAACTTTGGTATATTATCTCACATGTGCAGCAAGTGTACGCTGCACGAGAATCATGATTTTTAATCTCTTCTTAAATCCAAAGTGATAAATTTGAATTTATTCATACTTTTTTTTCTTCTTCTTCTTCTACATATAACATTTTCTTATCTTTTGCAACGTATACTTGAAGTAAATTACTTGCAGTATATTTTTAAATTTTTCATATCAAGCTATGTTTATTTTTATTATCATCGTTTGATTTGATAAATTTTTAGCTTTAAATATTGATATTATGATGTTTTCTTATCATTTTAAAATTTTTTTAATGTTTTATATCGTTAAGTTATACTGTATAAAGTGTAAACCCTTGTAAATTCTCAAATATATACTAAATTGTCCTTTAAACAATTCTTTGTTACCTTGTAAAATTTTATATTGCTATTTTCTCATTATAATTTTCTACTTAAGAAACGTATCAAAATAAAATTAATTCCAGTATTTACAAACCATTGACTTAATTCTTTTCTTTCTGTTTTCATTTCTTCTTTTTTCTTTTACTTTTTCTTTTTTACTATTATTAAAATTATTTCAAAATAATTTGTGCAATATATATTTTGTCAGCGCATGATCTCCTCGTATTAATTAAATTATGCAGATTTTGCTACACATGACACGTAATTGACTTGCAGTAGTATAATTAAATGCTTACAATTATTGTAGCATAAGCGTGAACTGCATGAGATTTGCGACAGCTTGCATCACATGTATATTAATATACAAAATTATAACTTACCCTCGACTTTGTGACACTCGCACTGGAAGCAACCCTCGTTGTTTCTCTTTAGTCCATGTTTGCACTTGAGATTGCAGCCGTCGATCCACTTGCAGTGTGGCAGGTGTATGTCCATCTCTGAAACATCAATCAATAATCAAATCAATACGTATTTTACATAATAACCCATATTAAAGTTTTGAGTCGGAATTTTTATATTTTTCTTTCAAACGTAATAAGCCACATAACTACACTTCCCCCAATACTAGTTCGAGCGGATACAGTGTAATTAACAATGTAAAGTCAACTGTGATTGGCTAGTAGGTTTATAACACGCTTTCTGATTGGTTTAGCACCGCGGATACAGCTTTTGGCGCGAATGACCTTGTTTTGGCCAGAGTGTATACAAGAATTTTGAATGCATGTATTTTTGAAAAAGTACAAAAATAAAATGGTGAAACTTAAATTTAAAAATTGGCAACAACAAGGATTGTTGATTATTTCCCTTTATTTTTAGTTATAGAGGGTAATTTGTTTATTTGCAATTGACCTGTTAAAAAAATTAAAAATTTTCAAAATTCATATAGAGATACTTAAAAAATTAACAAATTTACATGCGCAGACTATAGACAATATTGATGGTGATAAATAATAATGGACTATGAAATTCTGAGATAGTTTTTACACTCCAACCAGTACAATTTAGTAAACTGGGTGTTTGTAATATTGGTGATAAAGCAGGGTGGTAAATGATTGTTTTATTTCTATTTCGACTGTTATTGTAATATGGAACCTGAAAAATGATTGTGAAACACAAAGTGCAGAAACATAACGAATTGTGCATGGAAATTCAACTATGACAACAGCAGATTTTATTCAGAGTTGTAAATTTGAAATATATAAATCATTTTGATAGATTGAATTTTCGTGCATATTCAACGTCAAAAGAAATTTACTTTATTCTCATTTTGCCAAACATTCATCAATTCTCAGATTGCGAGCTGAAGGCAGGTAAAAATACAACACCACGTTCTAACCTTTACAATTAGTCTTTATTACCATCCAACTTTTTTTTTTTTTTTTTTTTTTTTTTTCACTTTTGCAACTTTAAAATATAACTATATAATATAATGAGAAAAATCAAAAGATCAAAATAGCAGATATCAAAATCTTTTTTTTTTCTCAAATTGATGAGAGGAGATTTATTTTAAAGATAAAGAACCAAAAAATAGATTTATATCATTTTTATACTAATAAACTATTAGGTTGAAATTATTTATGTAAATTTTTATTATAGTTTCTCTCTCTCTCTCTCTCTCTCTCTCACACACACACATGCACACACTCACACAAAGTCTTTGAATAATATTTTATATCTTGATACCCAGTGAGTATAATACTTCGAAGGTGAGATCATCACTTCGTTTCTATTCACAAAATTGCGATGGTAAAAAGCGATCAATGTACAGAGTACACGACGAGCATTATCATTATATTAAGTATAATATTGCAGTACTATAATATTATGCAATCACTATAATATATCGAACATTATTATACTTGGCGCACAATTTCTCACGCGAGATCTTTTTATTCTAAGAAATTTATTTTCTATATTATAATACTGTACTTGGGAAGGTATATTTATAATTTTAGTTTCAAAATAAGAAATATTATATTTTTTTATTTTATTATAATTGGTAATCAACTTTATTAATTTGTTACTATCGTGGGTGTTCTTGAAATTTTTTAGATTCATAATTAATTTATTACACTCATGATTCTACTCACGATATATTATGATACACAAACACTATACAGTATACATAAATACATAATATTCTAAAGAAACATTGCTACTTGCTTTTATTTGTAAATTACATTTAAGCACCGTGTTTCAAAAAAAAAAATTATCATTGAAAATGCAGTCGATAAAATGAAAAAAAAAATTTAAATTAAAATAAAAACAAATTAATCTAAAATTTTACAAAACTACCTCAATATATAACAACATAAGAACATTATTTTTAATAACACTTTCCTTCTAAAACAGTGATAATAGTGATCTTTAATAGTGATTCAACTTTAAGGACTAAAACAAGGAAAAAATAAATTGTTAAATTAATTTAAAATTTCAAACCCGCGTCGTTTAGATTTTTGTATGCACCCCATAATTTTTACATAACTGGGTTCCTCTTGGTCCAAAATACTCCCCCCCCCCCCAAAAAAAAAAGTGGAACTCAATATCACTTTCTTTAATAAGCTGTTCGCCATTACTGGCCCCTCCTCTTAAGTTACAAACAAAAATCATTATTGAAAATGAGCAATATTATGATATAGTATTTTTATATATACTCATTAATGAAACCAATTTCCTATAAAAATTACTAAAACCATGCTATCCAGATGCTAGATAGAAGAGTCTATAATAATAACGAGAAATAAAATCCCCAATAATGAAGCTTATATATAAAAAAAAATAATAAATAGCATCTGTTATAACATAATCAATTTTAACAAAAAAAAAAAAATAATAAAATAAAAAAATACAAATACAAATACAACGCATACTCTATACATACATAGATACAAAGATTAAATTAATAATACCTCTCTTGTATTTACAAACTTGACAATTAAATATTAATCAATATAATTTTGATTGCTTAATTAGCACCCTTATATAGTATAATGTGATGTATTATGTATTTATATAAATAAAATTTTTACTTTATGTATAAGCACGTGTCTGATGTCAAAATCATTTTAACTCATCACTCCAAATCGAATACATATTATGTATTTTTTTTTTTTTTTTTTTTTTTTTGCATGCCAAGATGAAAAAAATAAAAGTCTCATTAAAAACTAAACCAGTTTGTATATAACAGAAATGTGTACGATTGACATAAAACATTTAATTTCTCTCTCTTACAAGTAGGCCAAGGTCAAGTTTAACTCGTGGTTAAAAAAATCATCTAATATTTATGTTAAAGAAAAATTTTTGTCTTGTTTTGCGTGATTTTATGCGGTTTTAGCTTGTATAATTATATAATATACTATTATTTATTATTATCATAAAGTATTGTGAAAATTGGAATAACAAAAGATATATGAAAAACATTGGACTATTTTAAAATACATAACAAATTATATAGAACAACGCAGTAAAATAGTTCATGTATTAAAAAAAAAAAAAAAAACTGCATGTATCGGTAAAAACTCAACGTACCATACAGTATACATACGTCAGATTACAAAAATATCACAACTCGTTACAATGATATACTATTTCTATTATTGGACTACTTTTATCAAAAATAATACTTTTGAAAGCAAAAAAAAAAAAAAAAGTCATTTGCCATATCGATTATCAAAATCAATATTTTAGTTAAATCGTAATCGTTTAATTTTTGGTACGCAGTATCATATCTTATCGATTTCCAAAATCTGTCAAAATATTAAAAATATCAATAAATATTTATGTAAAATACATACATTATTATGATCAAAATAATAGGTCAATTTTATTAAGTATCTTTTAAGAACCAAATATTATTACAATAAACGAGGAATAAAAATAAATAAATTATTATTTTCCAAAAAATCCACGTGTGTGGTATTCAAATCAATATTCAGAAATATTATCTTTTATGCTGATTAGAATTTTTTTTAATTCAACTAACAAATTAAAAAACATGACAAATATATAATAAAAGGTGTAATTTCCACTAACCAAAAAAATAATTTAATTATAAAAGCTCAATTCAATAGTATAAGAAAATAATTAATAATAATACACAAATACATTACAAACTCATTTAAACCTATTTTTATTCTTTTGCTTGATATATTTTAAATAATAAAAATTGTGCGAAAATCCCCTCTCTCTCTCTCTCTCTCTCTCTCTCTCTCTGTGTGTCTCTCTCTCTTTCTTATATTAATAAAAAAATTATAAATTCATCACGATTAATTCATTAAGTTTTAAATGTAAAAATCCCGCACGGTGCTGGTGATTGTTGTATTCACTGTAAATTAGTTGAATCAAATGAGCTGGATGACAGCTACATACGGAAGATTAATTGATAGCACCAAAGTAATTAATAAACAAATTTTTCATATTATATAATTTTTTATTATTATTTTTGTAAAGGGTTTATATATTCATAAACTGCTATAAAAAATTATATATATAAATGAAAAACGACTATTTTTTTCTTTACAATATATTATAATAAAGATTTCTTTATGAATTTATTAGAAATAATATATCTTTTTCTATATACATAAATTGTTTATAACATTTTAAAAAGCTTGATTTTTATATAGTTACTTATTTTCTTTGTATTTATTATAATTTTTTTTTCTATCTCTTTTGCTAGGTCAGTTTTGTATTTAATTTTGGCATTTTGCCCATTCTGTTCTTCACACTTGCTTTTTTTTTTTTTTTTTTTTTTTTTTTACAAACGTTTAGATAATCCACGCGACAAATCTTCTTATACGTAAATTACAATATATACTTACAATAATAAAAGTCCAGCTGGATATAATATGATGTATATTTTTTGTATATACGTAACATAAGTAAATTTCTAAGAATCATATAGTATTATATATATTTATATTTTTTATCATATACAATTAATCTTTTTAATTAATGTACTTTATTTAATTCTATATATCATAGCTAAAAGAATGTATATTCAAACAAGAGAGAAGAATAACAATGAGAAGAGACTATAATACGATATCATATGGTTAACTACAGGGTCAACTTTTAAGGTCGACCCTCTTTTTTTTTTTTTTTTTTTTTTTTTTTTTTTTCTGCTTGTACAAAATCATACCCAGGTGGCTGAGTAATGGTTTTGATCCTATTGTCTCAGTATATACTTTTGATATTGTAATATCGTCTTTTACAGTATAGTAACTAGTTTAGACACAATTTTAATCACTATGTATAATCCTGATTTTAAACCTTTGTACACGTTTTGGATTGTGAAAAAAAATGTATATACAAGACAAGCTAATATTAAGTGCAAAAAAAAAAAAAGCATATACATTAAATTACATATTCATAACAGCTACATTTTCTTTTTTTCAAAGCCGCCTATGAAACATGTACTATAAATATTCTCTGCACTAAGGCATAAAACTAACACAAATAAGCAATTATTTACTTTCTTTATTATTATTACATAAAATTTATTTTATTAATATTATAAATTAATTACAATATAAACTGTATGTATAACATACATTAATATTAGAAACATGAATGCATTTGTTCAAAGAGTTTCACTATATATTTATATATATAATATACTTTTTTCTATGTGCATAAATAAAATGAATTTAAATATAAAATTAAGCTCACGCGCGTGCATTTTTGCACGGGTAGTGCACGCACAAATTACTTCCTTTCCATTGTTAACGATTGTCACGTAATTTTAGCGTAATTGATGTTGTGCGCTGCTACTGCATTGTATATTTATGTTATTATAATAGTAGAAAAAATAAACACAGGTGTGTGATTTGCTAGTGCGAAAACTGACTGCAAATTGTGATGTGTTTTCCGTTGGTTTGTTATGTATATTTGTTTATGTATACGTATATTGTAACCTATCTCTCTATCTCTCTCTCTGACTCACTCACTCTTTCTCGATTTTCAGATTATGTCATCAACATCTTTTACTCTTTATTACACCTGAAATTTTAATACTTAATTAAAAATCCACAAACTGCAATAGTGATCCCCAAATATTTTAGTATACAACATAAAAATAAAACTTTTTTTTTTTTTTTTTTTTGTGCATTTCGCTTCAAAAACAAGATAAATGTTTCTTTTTAAAATTTAAGTAAATTTTTCTTCTTGTCTCATACACAATAAAAACCCCACTTCTGCTTGAGGCTAGAGATTGTTGTTAGCATTGTTATGTGATAAATATACGCAAGCACAAGGGGCCAAAGTTCATCCACTACTGCATTTTAAGCTGAGCTATGCAAATGCAACATTGCCAAAACGTGTTTTACGTATTGGCTATACGTATAACATTTAAAACGAATGCTATACACTTTAAAAATCACAAGTGTTATGTTATAGACCAAGAAGTAGAAGAAGAAGGAAAAAAAAAAAAAAAAAAAAAAAAAAGAAGAAGAAGAAGAAGAAGAAAACACACAATTTAATTAAATTTAGCTCAACACTTACCGATTATAGATCAATATTAATTTATATTTATTGTGGGTAAAAATAATTGGTTATCACATTTTTTTTAGCTCTTTAATTACATATATCCTGTAAAATTATACTAAATTTCGTGCAGAAAATGGTACTATATAAATAAATCTTACAAAGATCGGATGTAGACAATTCAATTGCGTCTCTTGTTAAGTTCTTTTTTGTGAGTCCTTGTGCTATTTCACCTGATCGTCTAAATGTAAAGTTTACTTTGCTACGAATGTGTGAATCCTCTGTAAAACTAGTGTGAAGGGTGTTTAACTTTTGGCAGGTAAGATTTTTTTTTTTTTTTTTTTTTGGCACTCTTTTCTTTTTTCTTAAGTTTATACTTTCACGCGTAAGTGAAATATTTAGTCTTCAAACTCGACAAAAATCACGTTAATTTTATTACTTTATTTATTTTTTTAATTTTACTTTATTTTTTCTTTTTGTAAATAAGAGGTCATTTAAAAATATTTTGTCAGTATTTCTTGTGGTAAAATTCCGGCATGATTTTGATCAGCCTTAATCAGATTGACCAGTTTTTAATTAAGAAAATAAAATACAAGTTTGCTGATTATAAAATATTCACCATTACTTCATCATTTATAAGTATCTAAACTTGCTGTGTTATAATTTTGAGTAACGAGTCGTAAATATAAGTTATATCAACATAGATCAGTGCTAGAGCATCACACAAGATTAATTAGAAGATTGGCGATAGTTTTCTTCTTCATATTGTTGTATAATAAAGCAACAAAAATGAAGTTATTTAACTTAATTTTTGCAACGTATACGTAGAAGACTAAACTGAAAACTGATTTATTATAGTCCATTAAAAGTTTGCTATTTACAAGCTAATAAAATAGCAATATAACTACTTTAAAACCATTATTTCTACAATAATCTACATTCGAAATCTTTCATTTTTGTGGTTTAAAAAAAAAAAAGGAAAAAAAATCTATGTCGATTAGCAAACTAAAAAAAGAAAAACAGTGTTTCTTTTAAAATTGTTGATAAAGATAAATCAAACAATAAAAATACTTCTTTTATATAAGATCAATTAGCCTCTAGGGAAAAAGTGTTTATTATTTCATTTGTCTTCAATTTGTTATTTATAGCAAACTATTAACGCAAAACATTGATGAAATTCCACAGTAAAAAGATCTTGGCATTATTTGAGAAAGCTAAAGCTTTGAATGTAAACAACGCCCGAGAGAAGAAAACGAAGAAGAAGAAAAAAAAAACTGACAAATGTTTGAAGCAATTATACAAAATGTCGACATTGCACAAAACTAATGAAACCTGTTAAAAAAAAAATCTTTCTCAAGAACAGTTATTGTAAATTGTAATGTACATTTTTACTTTTGCTAATGATTGTAACGTTTGCCAATGCTGTCAATATGCTAATTTTCTTTATAAACTATCTATAAGCATTAATGTAAGCAATAGGACAGTTTTATGAAAATGAAAAAAAAAAAAAAAAAAAAAAAAAAAAAAGTATCACACTGAGAAATATATTTATTATAATTTTGCAATAAATTGAATATTTTTATAAAAATTCAATATGTTTAAATATAGAAATTGCGCATGTATGAAATCAAAATTATTGCATATCGAAAATATTGCTTCGTGTGAACTGAATTGAAATTATAGATGAAACAATTAACACCCCCACCCCACCCCCAATTTCATATTTGCGTTAATACTGTATAAGCATTACTATATAGATATTGAAATGTGATAATAATTATTCAAATAATTCTGAATATTTATTTTTTCAAGTAATTAATGCTGAAGTTCTATTATAATATATAAAGTTTTATTATATTATCATATGTTAATAACATATTCATATGGTGCATTATCAGTAACAGGCTGCTCCCTATCAATGCATTCTATATTACCATAAGCAATAAAATAAAATTTTATGTCACATTTATTATTTCGTAGATTTCATACAGAGAAAATGTATTAAAATTTAAATTCAAGAAAATCAGATAAAAAGAAGTTCGGGAACGTTTTTAAGTGTATTTCGTATAACAATTACGAAAATAACATTTGCGAAATGCAATATTAATTTCCAGTATGATAGTTATACATACTCCCTCTTTTTATGATTATTTGTCTAAAAGGGAACATCATGTTTATTTTAAACAATTACTTTTCAAACTATGTAAATTATTATATAAAATTGTCCCATTGCTTTAAATTTTTTTTTGAAATATATTTGTATTTGACATCTGATATGTGTTAAACATAAAAGAAAATACATTAGAGAAAATTATTAAAATGACATTCACATGAAATTGAAATAAAAATAAACACGTTACAGAGAGAAAAGACAAATGAATCTTGAAAGTAAAAATGACATTAAATTAATAAAAAAAAAAAAAAAAAAAAAAAAAAAACTTTATTTTTATACCTCTCACGATCCAGGATTTGCTTAAAATATGTTATGTTGTGAATTTTTTTTTTATTATTATCTTTTATGTATGTACAAAAAAAAATGTGACAAAAATCCTCTCTGTATATTTTTCCCTACAAATCTCTCTCATTACTAATAAGTATTCAAATTTTAAGTGTAGTACTGAAAAAAACCTGTTTTATATATATATATATATATATATAAAAGAAAGAAAGAAAAGAAAATTTATGTTGTATAATAATAATTTTTAAATCTCCAATATTTTAAAATAATATGCATTTAAGTTGACGTGAGCTTAATTAAATAATTATGTTTATGACTTGAAAGTTAAAGTTTATTAAAATTTTCAGTTAAAGCAAAATAATATTAAATTTTCCAATACTATAAAGCAGCATATTTTATATAAGAAACTTATAATATTTTAAAGAGAAAAGGTGATATTTTTGCATCTATAAAGATGTTGATGATTTTACATTATTTTAGTGGCGTGACCATGTAGGGTTATGATAATTCAGTCGTTCCTATGTTTACTGCAATAGATTTGTAATGCCAATTTGATAATGCTGGTCCCTGTCAATCATGATAATAATCTATTTTATTTGCCGCTGTCAAAACACGTGATTTTTTTTTTTTTTTTTATCTCATTTTGTTGACAAAATTGTATCATTAATACTTCAGGAATCATAAATTTGGCATTTTACACACAGGAAAACAGATTAAGTTATAAAACATGAATGTTCCTATTTTTGGAATAGCATATATAAATAATGATGCTGTTGAACATAGTATGCTATTATGTGAGTAAATTTTTGTCAAAATTTTGTTACAATAACCTTTGTACGTATGTACCGTACAGTACATAGTACATACACACAATTGTGGTAATATATGTACTGTATTATTTGATTATTAAAAAACTTGCGCTAAATTTGCATTGTTATTTTTATGAGAAAATGGCCTGCTAAATAGAAAGGTATAAAACATTTATATTATCACAACATTGTGTACATTTATTTTTTTATACATGAAATAAGAATGTAGATATGGAAATATTTGGAAACGTAAGGTTTAATAAATTAAAAAATAATTTTAATAACATCACAAATTTAGACATTTTAACACAAGCTCTTTCCCTATAAAAGTAATATGAAAGGATATCAATAATAGTTTATAATGCTTCATAATATAGAAATGTGTGAGTTGGAATGATATAGAAATTCCCACGAATTGTAATACAATATGGTGTATTGGGTTATCAACTAACGATGTAAATCACTTGCGTTAAAAAAAAAAAAAAAAAAAAAAAAAAAAAAGTTGTGAGATTTTTATGGAAAAAGTTTGCCGAGCTGAGAGTAAGTACACAGGAAGCGGCACACAAGCATCCTGTCATAAAAACACGTGTATTCAAGCAAAAGGTAAAGTCAGAAGATTTGCGAATATCTCACACTAATCAATATGCAACATATTTGCCTTGCAAAATACATGTTTGTTTTTTTGTTGTTTTTTTTACTACAGCATCACAACTATTTCAAATCACTTAATTAAAACTTCTTTTTTTTTTTTTACTTTTAGAAACAACTTGGATTATCGATTAAGATTAAAGATAATTCTTTATTGGAATAATTCATCGATTTTTTGTTTAGATTTTTTTCCCCATACATGATTGCATGAATGGTAAATGAAGACATAAACCACCGTCAGCTATATACTATTTTTCGTTACGGCTATGCAATGGCAAAGCACATTGGTAATACATTAAACTGTTAAAAAAAATTAATCTTGCAAATATCGTATTAAACTTATAATGTCCAAACGTCATATTTAAATTAGTAAGATAACTATTATATTTATATTATTATAAACATCATCTTATCTATTTTGTTCTTGATATATATTCAATTTTCACTATACCTTCCACACCCTCTCATATTTTCACATTTTATTCACACAAAATGTATATCTTGCAAAATCTAAATTAACTATAAATTTGAAAAACCTCCTTTATATCGTGATAATATTTAAAATAAAAGAGAAAGAAATAATGCATTATTTTTTATAGTTCTACAATCTAAAAATATAATATGGTAGATACAAGGTAAGACATTATTAGCTAAAATTATGATGTATATCTATGTATATATATATATATATATATATATATATATATATATATATATATATATATATATATATATAAAATACTAAATTCAATAATTATATGCTCCACATTATTAAGTATCGTTTAATCTTGAATCGTCGTGACTATAAAAATTAAATTATATACAATTTGGTTGGTTAATTAAAGCTAAGTAGTAAGCGCCGAGCAAAAAAAAAAAAATATATATTATATTTTTTAAATCACGTTAAAAATCGTGCAGTAAAAATAACAATAATAAAATTTAAGACAATTAACTTTAGTGAAAAATTGCAAAATAAATTGTTTGTCAGGAAAAGAAAAAAAAAACTATAATAATTAAGTTTAAAAACAACTTTTAAACTCATTATCTAAAGTAATATTAACTTTTAAATTAAGACGTGGAAAATTAAAAATACAGTATTTAAAAAAAAATTGTTAATTAGGAAATATCTAAAAAAAAAAAAAAAAATTAAATTGATGACTATAAAAGAGTTAAATTATCTTTAAAGCTTCATTAAAAAAACATGAAAAATAAATTTCAATGTTGCATGATGTCTTTTAATAATCATTCAATTATTAATCGTTTATTCAAACTTCAATAACTTGTTTTTGCATCAACACAGTAGAAGTCATTATTTGTGAATATTGAAGTTGTTGAAAAGTTGCAGAAGAACCCAGTACTTCTTATTACCTGCTCAGTCATACTTTAGCATGAGGTAAATTTAAGCAACATTTTGCGATCTGCATGCAAATAAATAACAAAAAAAAAAATCAATCAATCAACAATTAAATAAACAAACAAACAAATAAATAAACAAACAAACAAATAGTGACCTTTCGAAAGGTAATTCCAAGGTAAAAGGCATTCCATCACATTTGTTTTATTTATGCGTATATCAGAATTGATCAATCACGATCGTATACTATAATACTATTACCATTTAAATGTACGATGCTTGTAGTAAGAGTGACACATTTAAGTAATATTAAATCGGATACAGTTACCAATCAAAATTAATAGTTGTATTATAATACTAATACTTTTCTGACTGTGCGAAACACTATACACAAAAAGAATTTAAAAAAAAATATATACATATTATATTATATATCCTAACAAATAAGGTTTAACAAATGAAAATTAAAATTGCATAGCTTGAGGTTACTTATAAGTTATTAAATACTTATCAATATGATCTATAAAGTTGAATAAATGATCGATAATAATACTGGTTTAAAAAAAAAACTTATTATAAATCATGCTTTATTCTTGCATTAATTTATAATAGAATATATACCTCAAGTAATAATAATATGTAAGTAAGTATATTTTACATATATACGCTATAAGTACAAGGTTTGAATACAAAATCAATTTTAATAATATAGAGGTAACTGATACTTGTATTTAAATATTATTTTAATTGTAACGTTATTGTATAGTTTATATAGCATTATTTGTAGAATGAATAAATTTCCAACTTGTTCTAAATGAATTCTTAGTAGTGGACTCATTTTATGTTGCTAATTTTTTTTATAAGATATACTGTTTTCATTTTATAGGACGATGAATTTTAAACTTTATAAGACTTTAGGCTGAAATATTAGCTACGGTGATGATTTGATTTAGACATTTCTTTAATGCAGTTGTACTTGAGGGTAGTAGAATTTCAAACATTTTATTTTTTTAGAGGTTTCCATACAACATTTTAAATTATAATATACAGACTTTTTGAATTTTTACTTACAAAAATCCTGTTATTGAATGTTATAATTTTTCTCTCTTATCTGATGTTTAAGGGTCCTTTTTTTTTACTATTATTATCATAATGTGTTACCATTAACTTTCAAATGACATTCAAAAATTGCGGGTTATAACTTTTAAATTTCACATAATAATATACGAGTCTATACTAATTATAACCCTGAAAGAAAAAAAAAATAGTTGTTCTTTCTGTGTCCACTTTTAATTTACTGTCTTTATTTTACTTCATTTTTTTTTTAATCATCATGCATATATAATCCAACCAAGGCCACAAGTCTTATCGGACGGTTAGTACATTTTTTTTTTTATCAATACATCATTTAATAAGTGTGATTAAATTCAAATTATTTGTTAAGTTATTGTATAAGAATAAGACTATAAAATATTAAATTGATTATTGTAATGCAAAAATTAAAATATGAAAATAGTTAAATATTGTATTTGCAACAATATAAAAAATATGAAGAGAAATAATATAATTTTTAGCATTCTCATTATATTTTGAATTAGAATTTTATTAAAAAAAATCTAAAAAAAAAAAAAAATTGCTTTTATTACTTTACTGCATATTTAAACTAATCACTCATTTAAATGGCACTGAATAGACATAAAAGGAATAATCAGGCATGTATTTTTTTCTACTAACTATTTAGCTCGACTATAATTATTAATGGATAAGGGGGAATTAAAAAGTGGGAAAAAAGTAGAAAATTACAATTGAGAGATTAGGATTTATTAGAAAATGTTGTGTAACGGACTGGTTAATGTAATTAACTTATTAATTTAATTACAATATAAGTCTATATTTTTTAATTATAATAATTATAATGAACAATACACACAAAGCGATCTGACGCAATTAATTATACTATAATAATAAAATCATTTACAAATATCAAAGTAAAGTACAGTATAAATATATTTTCATATTATGCAGAATACATATCAGAGTATACTCTATACATGAACCTAAAAAAATTATTTTTCTTTTGTATGCTTGCTATATATGATATTTTTCCTGAGGGCTACAAAAGTGAGCATACAAACATTAATCTAAAATAATGAAAAATGAATAAGATATAGAGAGGGAAAAAAATTATACCATGTCTGTTTTTGACAGGATAAGTTCAAAATTTTGTAACACAAAAATCTGTTAAATTTTATAAATTTATTACTTTATTTTTCATTAAACTTTCTATGAAGTATTTAAAGAATGGTATTTTAATGAGGTAATATCCACCTACTAGAAAAGTTACTATTAAAAAAAGAAAGATGAGAGTGTTTAGAGATGAAGAGAGGAAGAGAGAGAGAGAGAGAGAGAGAGAGAGAGAGAGAGAGAGAGAGAGAGAGAGAGAACATCCTAGTTTTACAAGATAGACGTAAGATTTTTTTAGGTTCCTCGTGTGATGTGTGATGTGTGTGTGTGTGTGTGTGTATTTTTGCACTTTTAAAAACTATTCAGCAAGCTTTAAACACACGTCTTCCTGAATATATATGTACATAGTATAGCTATAGCAAAAAGCCTTCTGCAAAACTGTTATATAGCTTCCACTTTTGTTCTTGGTCCATAAAATATATAATGTGTACACATAACGGCATTTTTCATACTTCGACCAATATTCATTCATCTATATAACCTTATATAAACTTTGGTTTATCCTCTCTCTCTCTCTCTTCTCTCTCTCTCTCTTATTTAATGATACCGGCATAAATTTAGGTCATAGCAATACTGCTTTCAATTGCGAATATATATATATATATATATATATATATATATATATATATATATATATATATATATATATATATATAATATATATATATACTTTACCTACAAAATTAACGAAGAGAAAAAAAGTAAAGTCAATACTAATATTCATATACAAAATTCTAATAACGGCTTATAGTGCTGCTTTTTTCCCTTTAATATATAAAATATATTTAAAAAAAAAAGCTTTTAAAATTTTGTTATGTAAATTTATTAAAACAATCTTGTTTTTAGATGAATAAATTGACAACTGCAAGGCATTTTCTTCATTATTTTAACAAGAAAGTATATTATAAGAATAATAATTAACTTCTATATAGTTTGCATCTTTTCTTCAAATTGCTTTTGTAATTAAATTCTTTCTTTTTTTTTCTCTAACACTCTTTTGTTTATATTTTTGCTCCATAAGCTTTATTTTTCATTTTTATTACGAAATTTATATATTTATAAATTCTTTAAATTGTTATTTTGAAAATAAATACCTTGTTTTATGCTTTACTTGCTATTAATTTAAATTATTTCTTTTGTTAGCTGAGCGTAAATATATATAAAATAATTGATGAAAATATTTTTGAAATATATTTCTATAAAGAAAATTGAAGTTTGTATATTATAAAAGTGCTTTTTACATGCGATAGCTGTAGAACACGAGATTTTTTTTTTTTCTGTAACGTGTATATAATAATGAAATTTATTTGAAAACACGTATAAAATACAATCTGGTATACATGGAAATTTACTTTGCTTTTTGCGTTTGTATTATTCTTTTATATAAACTGTAAATTGAGCGTAAATATTTAAAGATTTTTATGAATAGGTTTTGTTAACAATATGTATTTCAAATTTTTGTAGTCAAGTAAATAAACCGCAGGTAAAGTATGATTCTTTACTGCATAAAATATTCAGACAGGTGGTGCTACTTGACTTTATACGCTATGCGGTGCCAAAAATTATAGCAATATTATAATTCACAACGTAACACAATAACCACTTTTAATTAATGTATATTTTATATGATTGTGCGAGGAGGCTTGGATGTGTACGATAATATTATTTACGATTGATACAATGACTACGATACTTCAAATATACTTTTTATTTCTAAATAACTTTTTTATTTAATTATAATTATTAATTTTTTATATTTAATTGCACGTAGGAATAATTATTTTAAACATATTTTGTTTTAAACGTTTTGCAAATAGGTGGTCAAGAACGCTATAAAAAAATTAAAAATTGCGGAAAAGGGGGTCGAAATTCAGAGGTCAATAGCTGACGACTCATCGTGGTCCATATTGCGTTG
The DNA here is from genome assembly GCA_949318235.1 of Ecdyonurus torrentis. NCBI lineage: Eukaryota > Metazoa > Arthropoda > Insecta > Ephemeroptera > Heptageniidae > Ecdyonurus > Ecdyonurus torrentis. The sequence continues at coordinate 30,504,311 of OX439128.1, forward strand.
AAATTTAGGGAAATAGCTACTAACGGCCATATCTACGAACCCTGAAATTTTCATATTCTTACCAACTTTTCCCGAAAACTCTTTAAAATACCTCTTCATCCCCCTACTAATAGTATTTGAAGAAAACAAATCAGTTTGAAAAAGTATTGATATTATTATTGCAGTTTTTATGAAACATTGAATAATATTCTCATAATATTGTGGCAATTAATAGTTCTTTTTCTGCTTTAAGAATTACTTTAGATCTAAGCGCAGCTTATATCATCTTAAAAGCAATGTAACTTTTTTTTTTTTTTTTTTTTAATACAGTATAGTTATTTTAAAGCCATGTTCACAGCAGTTCAATAATGTGCTGTAAATTTGATTGTATGCAGTAGCTATCAGAACTAAGAATTTTCAAGCAATCAAATATAATACAAAATATAATACTGCTTCATGTACAGTACAGTATTAAAAGGGTATATAAAACAATCTTTGTCATCATAAAAATATTTTATACAAAAAGGAAAACAAAAAATAATAATAATAATAAAAAAATTACGGTGTCTCTTAAGAAATACAACGGATCAAAATAGAAGTATTCATAAATCTTTTCATTTTTTATTTAATTAGTAGATAAAAAAAAATATTCTTTATGAACCTGTATACGTATACTTATAAAATAAATGTCATATTTTTATAATGATTTTTTTCTTAAAGTTAAAAATGATTTATAAAATGAATTATGAGTACTTGAAATTAATTATAATTACATAATACAAAGCTAGGTTATATATCTGTTTTCTATATTACATTACAGTACGTATATACACTGTACATATATATAAAAAAAAACTGGAATCAAAAAGCTACTTTTAATTACAAAGCAAAAATGTTTCTTTCTTTTTTTAATGTAATATCATTTGTTTTAGTTTATTATTATACTGTTTTATTTTTTAATTATATTAATATGCTTCCTGAATAATATTTACTTTTACTCATATGGCGTACTTAACTCTATGTACACATTGTTGTTTTTTACTGCTCGTAATAATTAAAGGAAACTATAATAATTTTTAATGTAATTGCATTTTTTTTTTTTTTTTTTTTTTTTTGCTTGCTACTAACACCGTCAAATATATATTTTTTGTTAACTTCTAAAATTTATGAAAAATTTAAAAACGTATAGAATATATTATTAAAAAAATACATATTTTTAGAGCTTATAATATGAATTATAGGGTATAAAATTACATAATGGTATTTAATATTATAAATTCACTATATATCAAGTTACATTTTTCGTGAAGATATTAATTACATATGATTATTATTTGAATGTATTAAATATAAACAGAAGTCATTTAAAATTCTGTGTATAAATATATTACTTACCTCTATAGAAAATTTAGTAAATATAGTTGTTAAAGCCATAGACCATATAAAACAATATGTGCTTTTAAATGAATAAACACGAAATGGGATATTCAAAACTGATGATAATTTTTACCAGAATACTTATGCAGCCCCACGAGAGAGCGTGAAAATACGGTAAAGTATGCAATTTGCGTGACTATTCATGTTTCTGACGTCAGAAACACGCAAAAATTAGTAAAAAAAAAAATGTATAAAGTTGCCTAAATCGAAATTTTATGATAACTGCTACGGAGCTACAGTTGGGTTTTGAGACAAACTAAAGTTATTTATGTAAGTCCCATCAAGTATTTTGTGATATCAATGCTTATGTTTTCTTTTGGTCTATTCCTTTAACTAATCAAATTATATAATTTTACATTGATATCATACGTATCATTTACCAATAAAAATGTATTAAGTTTAAATTTGTATACATTTGATATTAATTTTTATATTTTTGACGAGAATTTCTTTTTTTAATATATTTCCAATATTTTTGTCATACATATATATTAAAACATTGATAGATAAATTTGTCATCATATTGTCTGTTATGTATTAAAATGATAACAATCCCTTCCCTACTAAACAAAAAATCTGTTTATTTTATACACTTAATACTTACGTTATCAGTGAATGATAAGATCTTATCAGTGAGAACCAACTCTCACTTTTACTTGCCTTGTTTACAACAGACTTGCTTTTTTTTTTACCAATTATATTATAACAGCGTTTAAGTATATAAAATCATGGTAGACAAAAAAATATTATATTACATCAAAATTTGAGGTGTTTTATATAAGGAAAAAAAAATAAAAAGGGAAAAATAAAAAATAAAACTCGTTTTAAATTTGTTTATTTTTATAGTATAAGAAGATAAAAAATTGAATTTGCAAAAAAAGTACATAATATATATTTATATATTGAATTTCTTAAAAATGTTCGAGCTTATAGAGGATCGTGTAACAAACAAAACTCACGTATAATGACGACTTTTATTGCTTTTTTTTTTTTTTTTTTTTTGGTACATGAAAAAGCAATGATATTAAATTTCAATATCATGATTCTAAAAATAGCAAACAAGATAAAAAAAAAAATTTCATTATAAAAGTATTTGATTACTGACCAGCAAATTATGAATTTACAAATCAGTAAGCAAATTTTTAATGAAAATTTATAAAATATACCGTATTATATAAATATATTTTTTTTATCTCAATGTCCACATTTGCATTGCTTCTATTCACACACAGACGTGTTTTTTTCAATATTTTTTTTTTCATGACCGCTTTTTTAAAAATAATCAAAAATTGTTTTTAAATACTATACTATATAATTTTATTGTAATAATATAATATCGGTGAACTTCCATTTTAGTATAAAAATAATCTAGAATTGTTTTGTGTAAACATCAATAACTCAGACACTAAACTCACTCTTTTAGATGTTAATATAATATCGAAAAACACAAAATGTATGGCTACAATTTTATCTTCTCAACTCTAATAGATAAGTAAATTTTGTATAACGTATAAAAATGCTGCCTACATAAATTAAAAGAGAGAGAGAGAGAGAGAGAGAGAGAGAGAGAGAGAGAGACATGAAACTAAAATTAAATGATATACGCTAGGAAACGTGAATGGAAACTTCTATAGTAGTTTGTAAAAGGCATCAAAATACGTATATCTCAAATGTATGTAATTTCATCTATGTTATGTATGTATTTGAACTATAACTGAATTATATATAATATATAGCATTGTGTATATATGATGTTAAAGGAGGGAGAGAGAGAGAGAGAGAGAGAGAGAGAGAGAGAGAGAGAGAGAGAGAGAGAGAGAGAGAGAGAGAGAGAGAGAGAGAGAGAGAGAGAGAGAGAGAGAGAGAGAGAGAGAGAGAGAGAGAGAGAGAGAGAGAGAGAGAGAGAAAGAGAGAAATCTTAAATTTGATATAACTTCAAACTCCCTAGTAATAATAAGAATATAACATACGAGGACAAACACGTATAATAATATATACATACGTTACGTACACATAACATACGCAAAAGTAACGTAATATCAAAAGGTATAGTTGTGATAATAATACTGACTTTGTGGTAAGAGATTTGAGATGTTTGTTACCTACGTTATTATATGAAGTTAATCATGCACCACATCACATCACATACGATCATAAGCAACGTGATCACTCTCTCGCACACACACATATAATATTATATATATATATATATATATAACTCTCTACACCAGATTTAATTATACCACATGTCAATTATTTTAACTATAGTACAACAGTATAATATTTCATACATTATTATTATGACTTTATTCACAGTTGATCTCAATATTTCATGAATTAAAAAAATATCAAGTTTTTTTTTTTTTTTTTTTTTTTTTTTTTTTGTACCAATTTTAATGAAATTAATCCTATTTATTTATAGTTTGTATTAATAAATAGCTACTTTATTTTGGTAATTTTATTTTGGTATTTTATACTCGAAATTTTTAACATTTCCTGTTGACCATTGTGTATATAATCACCAGTATTTTTTCCCCTTCCTTTAACATAATTTAGTTATTAAATAATTATAAAAATGATTAGATAAATATTTATTCAAACTCATCAAATTTATAATTATGAAAAATAATACAATTTTTTGAATAAACGCAATACTTGATAAAATTCAATACTAATATTATATATATATAATAGTTAATAAAAACGATCAAATTTATGATTATATGAAAAATAATACATATTTTTGAATAAACACGATACTTGATAAAATTCAATACTATATGATGTATAATAGTTAATAAATACGATCAAATTAACCAGATAGAAAGGTCAAAGCAGGTCAAATTAAAGTAGAGTGTTTCATTTTGATTATGCAATCGATTGCACTATTACAAGCAATAATTTTTCGGGATGCATCATCATCATAGTCCTGCGCGTGGCTATACACAAATATAATCATATACTGATGCAATATTATAACATAGTTTTATTTATTTCGAGTGAATCATTAATCTCTGTTACATTATGTTCATGTATGCACCTTGATATAAAAATAGTTTAGTCATTTTGTTAAAGCAAAATTACAAAAGAATTACGCAATGTTTTTTAAAAAAACCTAAGATTAGCATGTTTCTAGATATTTTACATACCATACTAATGCACATAATATAAAATGTGCTTTGCAATGCAATTTCTTGTGCTTTAGCCAGACCCTTATTGCATCATTGCATTTTTATCTGTTGCATTTACTATTGGCTAGTATGCCAAACTTAGATTCTTAGTAATACTTAAAGTTTAACTTTTAATGTGTGAAGTTAAAGAAGGCTTTTAAAGATTATGAGTCAGTTAAGAATTTTAGAATGATGATTTAAGTAGTATATTGAAAGCTTATTCATTCTAGTAATAAAATTAGTTAACGCATTATTACAACATCACTAAATACAAAATAATAAAATTGTAAAGTGAAGTAGTACTATATCATTATTACTAAAAATTAAAAATTATAAATATGGATTATTTAAAAAAAACATTTATTTAATAAGTAAAAAAGAAAAAAGAAAAAAAAAAAAAAAAAACATTAACATCATGAATTTTGTGTCTATACTAATTTAAAATTGTAACTGACTGTACTGTTAAACAGTTGGGTTAAATTGAGAGGTTCTGTAGCCTGATTTCGTCCAATAAAAACCGTTAATTATTATTATTATTATTATTATATTAATATCAAAAGTAAGTTGATCCCCCCCCCATATAATATTTCTTAGTTTAAACTTTAATGTAAAGATAAAATTAGGCTGAATTTTGTTGTTGTACAATTCTTACGGCCTACAATATTTCAATGAGCTTATAATATAAAATATGTTACATATAATGCAATATTTAAGTATGTAAATGTTGTAATATATAATAATTATGCAACGCATGAAAAAAAAAATCTTGGCTATAGAAATTAAAGTGTAATTTACTTTGTAACATATACAGTAATATTCTGTTGAAACTTTTACATGGTTTAATTCATATGAAGAATAAAAAAAGTGTTTATTATATTATATACGTTTATTACGTTGTTTTCTTTAATTGTTATAAATATATCATTCACGTGATATTTAAGATAGTTTTCAGTTTGTTTACAATAAAATTAATTGTTCTTACATTAAAATTTAATTACTGTTAATTAGTATTGTTGTTAACGTATTATATTATATCAAAATACCTTTATACTAATTACTTTAGTTTTGATGATGTAATTAATAAATCATTTTAATTAATCCTTTTCATCATTATATTAATTTAATTTTAAATTTGATATATTATTTTAAAATTAAAACAGTTAAAATTTGTGTTTTGAAATGTCAAAAATGACAATTACAGCTCTCTATACTAAAAAAAAAAAAATAATAATAAAAAAAAAAAAAGACCACAATTATTTTGTTTTAATGCAGTTTTTGTTTCGTTGATTGATGTACTGTACACTGCTTGTTATAATATATAAACATCACTAAAATACGTTATATTATTATTTAATAATTTAAAAATAATATATTAGAGCAGATAAATGAAATGACATTGACATTAACAATCATATCATAATTATATAATTAGGATTATGGATATTTAGATCTATATTTCAATTCTAATAAACTAAATTTTCTACATTTTTTTAGGTCATTTGGAAGAAAAAACAAAAGCATTTTAATTTTAACAAAACAATTTTATAAATCTTAATTAATCCCTCAAATATACTTAATGTATTTTTATATTGTAGTTTATGAACATAAACTATTAAAACAATTGATTCATATTAAAAAAAATTGAAATAATTTCTACAGATTATTGATTAAACCATTTTTGTCTAGTTCAAGAAATAAATAAAATGTGGGAAGGAGGTTCATTTGTAACCAAATATTGTTTATTTCTACTACTACAAATAGCATAGAGTCAACGTATAAATAAAACAGTAAAAATCGTAAATTTTCTGTTAAATCACTATGTAAACTGAAATGCAAACTAGTGCATCGCAGTTTATAAGAATTCAAATGATGCGCCTGTTCTATTTCTCAACATATTTTATTACTTAAACACAAATAAAATAAAATGTTATATATATATATATATATATATATATATATATATATATATATATATATATATATATATATATATATATATATATATATATATATATGTGTGTGTGTGTGTGTGTGTTATTGGAATTCTTTTGTATAGTAAAATACATAACAAACGACAAGGATTATGCAACGGATTTAAACTATCTTATATACAAAATATAATATAAATATAATGCATTTTACTTGTCAAAGAAAAATATTTTATTTCCTAGACTTATAATCAAGACATCAATAAATGATTGACAACTTACAGCTTATTCAATTAAGATATCGTGTGAAACACGTATATAAACTTGTATTTGTTTGATGTTATCAGAATATTAAATCATTTTTCAAAACCCGTGTGTATGACGTCACTAAAAATGCAGTTGCATCATATATATACTATACTATACATACACTAGATGCATTGTATTATTATGTATAATGAACTCTGTGGAATTTGATAATGCATTTCGTTCTTATTTTTTAAACATAAAAAAAAAAAATGTAAACAAAACTTTTCTTTGTTGTTGCCCTCGTTTTATTATAAGATAAAAAAAATATTTTAGTTCTTCTATTTTTTTAAAAGTAAAATCAATCTTTAAAACTAAAGTAAAGCGATGAATGGTATAAGCAATATTATCAAATCGTAATTACTAATTACATTTTACTTTTAACAATTAAATAAAATTTGTATACTTCATTTCAGCTTATTATTTTAATTGCATTTTCTGAAATACTTTTCTATTGTTTAAAAATTGTGTTTATTTTATTTGGTTTTTAAATTGCGAAAATTATTTTTTATTATTTCTTATATACTTTAGTTTTTTTTTTATTTCTGTACAGTTAAGCTCGAGTGTAGTAAAAATAATTGTAAATATTTTGAAAATAGATCAGTTCTTTATCATGATAATTCCTATGATGATTGAAAAATTTAACTTATTAAAAATATCAAATTAAGAAAAAACAAAATTTTTATTTATGAAATAACCCAACTTTAACTGAATATTAAAGTCAATTGTAAATTTATTGTTTTATAAAAATAATTTCAATTAAAGGAAAATAAAATATAAAAATCCGCTGATTAAAGGATTTCAAAATTGAGATTTCACAAGTAAAGTATAGGAAGGGGGACGGAAACTCGGGTGACACTTTTTCAAGATAAAAATCCGTGTTCAGCATAACCTTAACTATTAATAGAGGAACAGATATAAAAAAAAAATTAAAACGTAAATGTCAAAAAAAAAAAACTTAATATTATCAAGAATTTTAATGCTTATTCTCCTATTAAGGACTATTTAATAGATGTGATCTATCTCATAAAATTTTAATATCTTGTCACATGCTTTTTAATATTTTAATTTAATTGTCTTTGTGATAGTTTCCAGCTAAGTTGATTCGTATACTCTTTATGAAATTTCGTAAAAAAAAATTGTATTTAAATAAAAAAAAAAAAAAAAAAAACCGTTTCTGTCAACCTACACACTAATTTAAAAATGAAGAAGAATTTTATTTTCGTCACGCCTATAAACTTCTACCTAATTTTGGTCACATTTAAAATTTTATTTTGACGTTAAAAATGTTTTTAAAAAACTATCTATAATTCAAGATTTCATGATAAGTATATCATTTCTTAATTTGCTCTAAAGGAAAGTCACAGTAAACTTGTTTTTTGTTTATTCTTTCTTTTTCTTTAAGACTATGATATTAAATTTAATAATAATAGTAATAATAGGATTTTTGTGTTGTTCTCAATTTCTATATAATATCATGTGAAGCAATTTTGAAATTCGAAAATAAGTAGTTTGGTTAGAAGTTATAACTCTATTTTTAAACGAATGCTTTCTATATAGGATAATTTATTTTGATTTTATTATATCGTTGTTGAATTCACTGTTCAATTTATTATCAAAAAACGAATCAGTGTTTAAATAATAATAAAAAAATCAAAGTGGTACTATGAATTTTTAGATTTATTTTAACAAACAAATATGTTTTTTCTTAATATATAGATTTATAAAGAGTCTTTAAAAATTTAGCCATTTCCCGGATAATAAGCTTTTTTATTTATTTATTATTTTTTTTTTTTGTAGTTTAACAATATAGTTTTTAAAATAAAATAAAGAAAAAATTCTACAGTAAATATATGGATAAATTCATTTTAAAATCGTAGTTTACATTCATAACCAAAAATACTGTTATTATTATTATTTATTTCTATTTATTATAGACTTTTTATTTTTATTTATTATTATTTTTTTTTTTTGAAAAATAAATTACCTTTTTCTATGATATTATTAACGAGAAAACATTATAAAATCCGATCTTTCGTTAAAACTTTGATTTTCAGAATGATGACAATTAACTTACCGTGACAGACCGGACAACATTGACCAGGTAGATAGTGAGGGTTGATACAGGAGGCGCAGTGAGAGTTCTGACACTCGAAGACTCCGTTCTTGCAGTGACATTCAGTACATCGGTCTTCGCTCCACCAGTTCTCCCCATGCCTCACCATCACTCCGGCGTCCATCACTTGACACCCGCCTGACACCCAGCCTGCACCCTCGGACACTGGAACATAACGAGAGAACATGGCATCAGACATATGATCATATAAACAACCCCAAATTTTACACCCTTACAGATATGGAAAAATCATTCAGAAATATATTAAAATTAATCGTACTGAAAATTTTGTGAGTGGTTGTAATATCTTTTTAGATATAGCCTCTAAATAATTTTTTTTTTTATTCTGCCCTGTTGTTTGCAGCAATAAATGCACTTTTTGTCAATATTTTATACTTTTAATAGTTAAACACACATATATATATATATATATATATATATATATATATATATATATATATATATATATATATATATATATATATATATAATATATATCGCAAAAAAATCAGTGTGGCATTTTAAATTGAAAATCACTTACAAATTACAACAACATTATTTTGAGTACAATATTATAATTGACCGTACAAATTAGAATCAGGGCAACGAAGATGATATTGCATCTTCTTTAAAATTATTACTGTTGAACACTTTGCAGCAATTAATAGTTAATAGTTTAATAGAAAGATTTTTTTTTTCTTTTCATAAGTTTTAAATGAATTTTTCTAATTTAGTTGTCTATCTACAGAAAATTTGAAGGAGAGATTGAAAATTTTATGCATCCATTTCCATTTTAATGTAATTTTTCATATAACAACCATACTGTGCGTCAAATTGAAATAGCTTGCTGCTGCCATATACATTGTGTTAATAATAGACAACATTGAACCCCCTGCCTATATTATAATGCATGTGATTTGAAACTACATATATATACTGCTATATATTATATACTATATGTTGAAACGTTCTATTTTTGAAATAGTTTTCATAATGAAATCAATTAATTAAAAGAAAAGTTAAACACACGTTTTAAAGTGCTCTATTAACAGATTTAAAATCAAAAAGGATAATTAATTATATTTTTTTGAGAGACATTTAAAAAATATATATTATATATAAATCTATCTGTAAATTATTCCTAAATTAATTTTTAAAAAACAAGATTTCAACATACGTTATATTAAAATATCCATATTCATCTCAGCAACAGTTAATTATTCTTTCTACTCTCTCAATTTAACCTATAGGTCATTATAAATTTTATGCTAATTAATTTACAAACATAAAAATATCATTAATTATCAATTCAGTACATAAAAATGAAATTAAAAAAAGGTTTTATAAAATACCTATATACATTTATAACAATTTTTAAAGTCTGTTGGGGTCACCGCATAGTGCTAAAATATTAAAAAAAAAAAAAAAAAGTTAACTTTTGAAAAATAAAAACATATTTTCGAACATCACTCAATTTTTACTACATTTTTTTTTTTTTTAAATACAGTTGTTATTAAAACAACAACGAAAATAAAACTGAAGATTTTTTTTTTAATTATATTTAAACAAACGCCCTTTTAATTCAACTTTTTTGGTAACATAAAAAATAATAATAATAAATAAAATGACAATTTGATGTAAATATTTTTTTTAGTAACATGTAACTGCCAAAACAAGAAGATGAATTTTTTATTAATATATATTTTTTTCACTTAAGTGTTAGTTAAGATGGCTTAAAAGTGATAAAAAATAATAATATTAAAATTACTCTATGACAGAAGTATAAAGCTTGTTTTATTTTCTTGTTCTCTCTCTCTCTCTCTCTCTCTCTCTCTCTCTCTCTCCCGTGTAATAATTTTGAAAGAGATTTGAAAAGACATTGACAAGTTGTTACGATGTGGTTATAAGAACGTAAAACGAAACTCTCACATTCTCTCTCTCTCTCTCTCTCTCTGGCATCATGACATTAAGTTACACTTCTTGAAATAATAATAAAAAATATGTATAGTAATAATAATAAAAGATTAATTGAGGCACTTGAAATTTGCACTTGTAATAAGATTACAATGATCCAATTTTAAATAATACAAAGAAATTTTAAATAGTTTTTGTTTTGTTGAAACATACGATGTCAAAAATTGATTTATTTTTTATATGATTGAGCAATGTTATTTCGTATTATGTATAGCAAGAATTAAAAAATATTGTGTTTTTATTTTTTCTTGTTCTGTTTTATATACTGTCAATTTCTACTTTTTATATAATATTTCAACTTCTATCTTTGGAAAATGAAAAGAAAAAGAAAAAAAAAAAAAAAAAAAAAAAAAAGAGTTGTGGTTAGAAAGTTAGGACACAGAAATAATAATGACAAGTTTGATCATGTTTCATTGGTTCTCTGTCATCAATTTTATCAAATTTTTAAATCAATTTATTGAAAATAAAATAAACTTTATTACATTTTTGTAATATGTCAATATTATCTTTAAAAAAAATATACACAGGGTTTTATTTTTAAACTTTTAAAGAATCTTTTAAGATGGGTAGTTTTTATTTACACAAATCGTTAGCCGTGAAGTTCTAAACAGTCCGGGTAAACAATGATTTATCGTTTTTATTTTTCAAAAAGTTTTTTTAAACATTCGTTTTATATGTTTGTACATTTGAAATGTGTACTTGCAATCGAAGATGTATAAAATATTGAACTTTCAAACAAGTAAATACTGACAAGAAAAAAAAATACATGAAATTTTAAAATATTTTTCCATCCCCTTTCTCCCTTTTATTTGCCCCCTCCCGTTTCTTTTTTGTTATTTGTTTGAAAATTTCATCTAACTCAAAGAGACAATAACAATATATTATTTTAAAATAATATTTTATTTACTTTATATCATTGTGCAAGACAAAACGAACCACACCATAACTTAAGAAAACTCAGATGAAGAGGCGAGAGATGCTAAAATAACAATCAAATTCTAAGAATCTAAATTCAATAAAATAAATATATATAAATTACTGATGTTTAGAAAGATAAAAAAATAAATAGTAAGGAATACTTTTATTTTTTCCTCTTTACCTTCGCAGAAATAATATTTCAAGATTTATACCATGTTGCGTCTTAGAACTTCTTCTATAAATTTTAAATACCATGTAAAATAGAGGACACAACTATAACAATTAAGGCTTATAGTTGAATTTAGAACCCCCATCAATAAAATTTATAAATTAATTCAATAGATTTTGCCTATCACAATATATAACAACGAATTTTGTTATATCTCTTAAAGAAAAAAGAAAAAAGAAAAAAAAAAAAAAAAAGGAATTTGGGAATAACTGTGTCGTTTTATAGTTTTAAAAAATGCAAGTAACTCTCGTGTCATTCGATCACGTTAAAAAAAAGAAGCTTTTATTATACAACGATGATTACTATAGAATAGTTCATAGAACTATCGTTATAATATAACGACCTAAAATTTTAGACCCCATAACCAAACAAAACTCATACAGTCTTTGTATTTCCACATACATATGAAATAGTAATGAGTGTATTTATGAATAAAATATTAAGTGACGTTAATCAGTCGATAGTAAATAATGTTTTTGTATATATATTATTGTTATGTATGTTATGTATGTATGTATGTATGTATGTATGACAAATTAATAATTAATCAGTATGTTATATGTTTGTGGTGTATATATATATATATATATATATATATATATATATATATATATATATATATATATATATATATATATATATATATATATATATACCAAGTTGATTGAGATAGGGAGATTTTGCTAATAGATTAACTTTTACGTTTAGTTTCATCAATATAACAACTCATCTAAACATCAATTTATCATTGGACACTCTCAATTGGATGCATAAATTATAAAAGGTCAGTAAACGTAAATATATATAAAATTATTTCTACATTAACTGACAGTTTCTTTATTATTATAGTCATGTATATTATGTTTTTATTATTATTATTATTCAAATAATACTTTTCATTGCAGTTATATTGTGCAATTTGCAATTTTATTTTATACTTTATAAATCATGAGATTGACCGCTTATGTTTACTCAAAATATAAAAGGAAGTGCCAAAAGCTTAGTTTCCTCTTCCGGCACTTCTTTTCTCGCATTTGGAGATTTGGAGTAAACATAAGCGGTCATTGTGTCGTATAACCACAGAATTTTGGTTTGTACCAAAAAGTTTATAGATGTATGTTTACATGCAATACATTGGGAGGTGTTTGTATGATTGATGCGTGATATTGCACAGAATAGCCCGCTGTGACGTTTCCACGGTTTCTCTAGGCTGCCTAGGTGAATGCTGGACTGTATATTTGGGTTGTTACCAACCAATGTGAGCGATTTCCATTGTACAGGTTGATAAGACAATGTTGTGAAGGGAATATGGTTAAGGTGTAGTAGAGCACAATAAACAAGTAAATAAAAGTGTTGGATACAGTAAATTATATGTATAAATATTTCTTAAATAATTTTAATTTTATTATATAATTTAAAAAAAAAATTAATGAAATTAATTATATAATTTGAGATAGTAAAATTCACTCTAACAATATTTACATACAAAATGCTATTGTAATATTAAATGATTTTAATAATGAAAATGAAATGAAAAATGTTAAAATACTCTGCAATAAATTTTGTGCATTACTTCAATTTTATAGAGCTTCAGATATATATTTCTCTCTCTCTCTCTCTCTAATAAATATTTGAAAACTATAACAACTTTTCAAAATCATATTATATGTATTTTTGTTCGCATACATAAGCTTTTGTTAAAAGCAGCTTTGGTTTAAAAAGAGGTAGCAAAAGTTAATCTTCAAAGGATTTGAACTTAAAGATCAAAAAGTCAAAACTTACTATGGTAAATACTTCTCTTTTTTTCTTTTGTAGAAATATGATGATAAAGCTTTAATAAGAGATTTACTATAATATGTATACCATATCATATTTTATTGAAAAGAATAAATTAAGCTAATTTATTCACAACTTTCAATTTAAATATATATTATATATTTTTTTTTACACATAGAAATATTTTATTGATTTTCATATTATTTAAAAAGTTGTAACAATGTAACATTTAAATTTAATTTAATTAGTTAATTAATAGAAATGAAAATCGATCAAATGTAATGTCATTACGAATAATAAATATAAATTTTCTTGTATTTTTATAAAATGAAATTTAATCAAATTTATATGTCGTAAAGATGTATATCATTTTGTCGTAAAATACTAAAACGAACTTTTTTTAAAAAAATCTTAACGACAACCGAAAATAATTTTTTTTTATATAAATAGTATAGATACAGGGTGTTCTTCTGATAATGTATACTCATATTAAAACATATATCTAAAGTTTTATGCTACATTGTTTTAACTACATCCTTTTTTTTTTTTTTTTTTTTTGCTTATCTTATTACAAATGAAATTTAATGGATTTTATATGTTAAAGTAATTTTTAAAGATCCAAGTATGGCATTTGTGTTTTTATTATTTACTTTAATTAGTGATTTGTCCTCTCTCTCTCTCTCTCTCTCTCTCTCTCTCTCTCTCTCTCTCTCTCTCTCTCTCTCTCTCCTTCTACTTCTCTTTGTTTATTTCCAATTTATATATACAGAAATGGATCAAAGTATGAGAATAAGCCTTAAAAATACATATTTATAGTATGCTTAAAAAAAAAAAATAATAAATAAAAAGAAGCGGACATTCTGTTTTCAAAAAGATTTTTAAACAAAATATCAGCATCATTAATGTCGATATAAACTATAATAATAGGAAGAAAAAAAAAGCAATACATAATAATAATAAAAGTTACTCTGGTATACTTTACTGGCATTTATATCCCAATTTAAATATAAAATATAATATCGAGATAAAAAAAGGGGGGAATCATGTTTTTTCTTAAAGATATTTTTTCAAAGATATATAGGTGATGTTAATGGTTTTTGATGTTGGAATTTAAATTTTTTACAACATAGTAAAATGAATTTCTTTGTATTGCTAAACAATAATAAATAATATCTTTTATTTATTTCCTATATATAATATTATATATATATATATATATATATATATATATATATATATATATATATATATATATATATATATACATATTCTGATGAGCCATATCAATGATACTATCATCTCCAAAAGGTATTAGTGTTTAAAAAAAAGTGTACATTCAGAGCGGGCGTAACCGGTTCCACACATTCTCTATACCGTTACACTTAAAAAACATTTTTGAATACGTTCCAAATCAAAACACTTCTGTTTCATGTAAACGCCCACGTTTCATACTCTATAATGTATATTTTCAAATGTTAGAAAGAAAGAAAAAAAAAAAAAAAAAAAAAACATTTTACAAGTGAAAGCTAATATTTTATATTATCAGTAAAGAAAGAAAAGTATTTAATCCTTTAATATAAAAAATTAAAGTAAAAAAAAAAAAAAAAAAAAAAAAATGATTATACTTTTTTTAAATTTATTTACTTAAGACGATTCTTTTTAGTAATTTTGGGTGGTCGTTTGTGATTTATTATATCATATCCTACGGATTTCTCTTAAAATGATAATTTATATTAGTTTTTGCAAGGACAAAAACAATAAAACTAAAATAAAATTTGCATATAAAAATATGAAGAACTCTCTACATAACATGATTTTATTCAACAACAAAATTATTTCAGCAATACTGAAGTAAATTTTTTTTCATTAAATTTGAACAAATAGATTGTAAAACAGCACAGTATATTATATTATGTAGCCCTCTTTGGCTATTCAAATACAACAATAAATTTATTTTCATTGTTCCCCAAATATATAAATAAATAAAACAAAAATATTTATTATTATATTTGCCTTTAAAGCAAACAACAAGAAAAAAAAACTATTTTCTTTAGTTTAAAGATTTTAAATCCGCCAACAAAAAAAAATGCAAGTCAAATCAATTTTATTTCAATTCTTCCAATTTTTATTTCAAAATAATAATAATATTCAACTTCCTTATATACATTTCAGGTTACTCACTTTGAACTTAATTTAACTTAAAAGAAATTTTATAAAAATCACTGGCGCCTTTTAAAAGCCACTAGAAAGAGAGAAAAAAAGAGAAAGAGAGAGAGAGAGAAGAGAGATACCATCTCTCTTCAAAGCTCGATAATCAATCTTCCAATATAGAATAAGAAAATATTTTTAAATCAAGTAAAAGCTTATTCAAAGCATACTATAATTGAGTTCGTCTTCTGTAGATTTTTTTATGACTTTTCTGTGACGTCATAACTGGGCTATTTTGTAAACATTGTAGTTTAATAGTCAAAGCAATTTTTAGCATAGCTTAAAAGATTTTTTTTTTTTTCTTAGCAAGCATTACCTCTAAATATTTTTCATATATTAGCATGTCAGCAAAGTCATAAATGAGCTATTTAATTGGCCTAATGTTCTCGTGCGATTTTTTTTTCATCTTGTCTATCAAAGTTTATGAAGGCTGCTTTCTATTTTTAAAGACCTTGTTAGTTTTTTTTTATATGATGAGATTTTTTATGCATAACAAAGCGGTCAATTTTTATTATTATTTTTTATAATATGAGTTTTCTTTTAAATGATTTAACCTTTTAGGTCAGTACGTTTTCTTGGATTATTCTGTTTCAGTCACACATATTATATATAAAAATGAAATTTTTTACGCATCTTAAATATTATGCTACTTCAACAAATCCTTTTTTTTTTCTTTTTTCATAAAGAAAAAAATCCTACGTAAAAAATTTAATTATTATTTTCAAAAAAGGATATCTAATTAGTTTTAATCTGACAAATTTAAATCTTGTTGACAGCAGCATCTATCATCATTTACATTCTCTCTCTCTCTCTCTCTCTCTCTCTCTCTCTCTCTCTCTCCCTCTCTCTCTCTCACACACTTTGATGCTTTTTAAACGCATAATTTTATGGAAACTATTTTAATATGCTTTATGAGCAAAGAGGACCATATTGAACCTAATTTCCAAGCATTCAAGGTTTTTCATGCAGGAAAAAGAAAATGTTATTTTACCAATTACATTGTAAAACAAAGTTATTTGATCTGCATCATATACAACACAATACCATACTTCATTGTTAAATGTTTACTGCTTTATTATATTATATGTTAAAGAACGAAAAGGCTTTGAACTTGAAATTTATTTTCAGTCAGGAAAAGTATTTTGCTGTACAGCATAATATAGTTCAGCTGACAGTTTCCTCAGTTTCTTCATCCATACATATAAGTTACTCTCTCTCTCTCTCTCTCTCTCTCTCTCTCTCTCTCTCTCTCTCTCTCTCTCTCTCTCTGTTCCTTTCTTTCTTCAAATTTTGTTCTATAATATATTCTAAATTTTGAATATTGTTTATTACCATGATTATTTTAATTCCTTCAAATTTTTGTAAAAGAAATTGCCGACAATAATATTATAATAATAATAAATTACATTTATTAACTTAAAAAAAAAAAAATAGAATTTTTTAACTTTGGACATTAATAAATATTCTGAGTACGACCAGTAGTGAATGATAAAAAAAAAGAAGAGATAAATTGTATAAGTTAAAATAGAAATATATTATGATGTTTGTTGATTAGAATGTATACCGACATACACATTGAATGTAAACATACAACTAAGTTATACACAGCGACATCATATTATTTATCATAGTCCGTAGAGAGGACATCACTTATCTTGACATTATTTCTGTGTAGGTTGGACATACTGTTATTCTCTTTCTTTTCATATCACCAAAAATGGAATGATTTAAATTTGCAATAACAGTCACTATAAAAAAATATATATCTAGTTTTTTTTTTTTTTTTTTTCGATAACTCATTTATTTTTATAGCATTTAAAGTAGAGATTTCTTTTTTACTGTCATCTTTTTTTTTTTTTTTCCTTCTTTTTTTTTTTCAATATTGGACTTGAAATTATGAGATAACTCCAACGTAAAAAAAAATATATATCTATGCTGCAAGATTCTTATTTAAAAGATTGTAAACGAATAAAGTATGATGTCATTTTTCATTCATTTCAAATGGATAAAAGATAATAAATATTGAATCTAAGTTTGAATCTATAGTAAAACGATTTTTTTTTATTAGTATTTGTTGAAATTTAGTGCGTTATGGAATGTGACTAACTACACATAAAATTTAAATTTCTAAAAAAAAAAAAAAAAAAAAAAAAAGCATTCTTTTTTCATCAGGTAAAATGATAATAATTAGATGGCGACTTTAATTAACATTATGGGCCATAAAAATGACATGATACTTTCATAAGATAATGAAGTAAAATTTTATATCAAAGTATCTGTAATCTGTACATAGATATAAAATTCAAAAAATTTACTCAAAGCCATAGACCACATAAAACCACATGTGCTTTTTAATAAATAAACAAGAAATGAAATTTTCAGAACTGATGACAATTTTTACCAGAATGGTAATGTAGTCCCACAAGAGAGCGTGAAAATACTGTAAAGTATGCAATTTGCGTAACTATTTATGTTTATGACGTCAGAAACATGCAAAAATTAGTATTAAAATATTATGCGGGTTGCATAAAAAGACATTTCTGATCATAGCTACGGTGCTGCAGTTGGGTTCTGACCGGTTCTGAGGCAAACTAAAGTTATTTATGTAAGTTCCATCAAGTGTTTTGTGATATAAATGCTTATGTTTTTCTCTGGTCTATTCCTTTAAACAACTCAGCAATAATTTTAAATGTTATCACACCTCGAACAAAAGCCTAACAACAATTACATATAAGAGTGTCAGTGTGTCCTCTCTATTTAACTATGTAGTACTTCATATACTCACAGTGAACCTTGAGTCACGTGACTTAGCATTGTATTTTTTTTTTTTTTTTTTATTACTCTAAAAATGCTTCACACCTGCCTTGCTTGGCCACCATGTAAGAGCGGTGTAATAAGACGATCGCAACAACATGCGTGTGTGTCTCTCTTTCTCACTTGCGTGCCTCGTTCTAAAGCTATAGCGTATAGCTAGCGTGCGTTTGCACTCAGAATACCAAATTGTCTTAGCACCAGAGGCGGCAAGTTTGTTTGCAAGTAATTTACTCATTAAATACATGATGATATGTAAAATAATTCTCTCTCTCTCTCTCTCTCTCTCTCGCTAGCTCGCTCGCTCGTCTCTAACGATGAGATTTTTTTTTTTTTTTTTTTTAACAAGGGTGTTATTGAATTTTTGCTTCAAGGCTAAATTGTTTAGAAAAAATTTCATCATTATAATCAAAATATTATGTTGGGGAAATAATATAATTTTTTTAAACGATACTTATAAAATATTTTTCTAAAGTATTAGGTAAATTGATTTTATTATATGTATCCAAATTAACTAGGCAAAACAAAATAAGGCAATATAGTTAATCGTATATAGAATATTTAAAATTCTTCTAAGTGATATAATAAATTTTAGTTTATGAAGTATACGTTAAACATAACTAAAAATTTTAATTTAAATTAATAGTTTTGCGTCACCTAACAGTTGTCAAATTAACAAACTAAAAATTTAAAACATATTTTCTATGTTATGCATTTATGCTTTTATAATGTCACATTTAATTAAGCATAACAAATAGCGTGTGTATATTATGTAAAAAAAACAAAACAATAAATTCTATAAATATCATTATATAAAAATATTAAAGTTTAAATAGTGTGAAATGATGTATGTAAAAGAGAGAGAGAGAAAAGAGAAAGAGAGAGAGAAAGAGAGAATTTTTGGCACATGTACTAATTTATGCACAGCTGTGCCAGATGGAGGAGCAAATTTTTGTCGCATCTTTACGTGACGTTAGAACACCTTAGAGTTCTCTCTCTCTCTCTCTCTCTCTCTCTCTCTCTCTCTCTCTCTCTCTCTCTCTCAAGTCACTAGTACATAGGTTCACGAGATAACAGCGATAAGAAGCGTTCGCGACGTGCTCTGCCACTTACCATGTGTGCTGTATATATTTTTTCCTTCCTGTGTGTATGTGTATATATATATATATATACATACAAAACGATATACCTTCTATGTAATATAACACAGTAATTCTTTTGCATATTACATGAAGACTATCGATATACTATATATTATTGTACAATAAAATATCTTATCTTACATGCGAGAAATATTAAATAATTTTGTATTATATTATTATGTTTGATAGTATAATACTTTTTTTAATGTACAATTTTATAAAAATAACTGCGGTGAGGTGAGTTGTAAAGGTGTGTGTGTGTGTGTGAGAGAGAGAGAGAGAGAGAGAGAGAGAGAGAGAGAGAGAGAGAGAGAGAGAGAGAGAGAGAGAGAGAGAGAGAGAGAGAGAGAGAGAGAGAGAGATTATTAAATAATTGTCAAACATAAAAATCAAAATATATAATTTTTATTTAGGAATGTATCTCTCTGATATTAAGTACTGTATAATATTTATGCATGTAAATAGTTCACACTTTATTTGAGATAATGTAATATTTTTGTAGTTAGAGTTTCTATTTTGTGTAGAGCACGAATCACTTTACTCCATGGATAAATTACGTCTTCGCATTCCTTTCCTCTGAGTGAGTGTTATAACTATAAAGACAGTACGACAAACCGAATATGATACAGTTATGCATACTATGTCATTTGCATAGAAATAATCATTGTTTTTTTTTTTTTATTATAGTAAGACAATTACATAAGGCCTTTCTAAAAGTGTCAAGAATTTCGCGTTTAATTGAAAACAGCAAATTATATCATTAGAATAAAATACAGTTTAAAATGTTTTAACATCAGATAGTTTTAAATATTTTGCTTTGTATAGTGAACTACAAATTGAAGTTTTGTATTTTACCATATTATAAATATAACATAAATTAACATATTATATTTTCTCTTCTTTATTTATTTTTTTATTATTGATTTTTTTTTTGTCAGTCTGGAAATGACAAGTGATTTTATGAATTTATATTGGAAAAAGCAAACTTTCTAATTGATAAGTTTTTAGTTAAGTAAATATTGACGATAAGTATATGACGTGAAGAAAGAGAGAGAGAGAGAGTGTCAATCATAATAATTGGTTTGTCTAGTCAGGCTGCGCGCTTCTGTATACCATTGACGTTGTGCGACCTTAGCAAACTTTTTTTGTCAGTGTGTGT
The DNA here is from genome assembly GCA_949318235.1 of Ecdyonurus torrentis. NCBI lineage: Eukaryota > Metazoa > Arthropoda > Insecta > Ephemeroptera > Heptageniidae > Ecdyonurus > Ecdyonurus torrentis. Next base: position 30,525,464 of record OX439128.1, read on the forward strand.
GTGTGTGTGTGTGTGTGTGTTTGTGTTAGAAAGAGAAAGAAAGAGAGAGAGAGAGAGAGAGAGAGAGAGAGAGAGAGAGAGAGAGAGAGAGAGAGAGAGAGAGAGAGAGAGAGAGAGAGAGAGAGAGAGAGAGAGAATGGAGTCAGCATAATATATACAACAAGTCAATAGTAAAAATCTATCCACGCAGAAAAATACGAAATCTCTCTCTATTTCACGTTACACCATATTGAGACGTTTTCAATACTTTTGTATTATATATAAAGGTATTGTATAATATTATGTGCTCTCTCTCTCTCTCTCTCTCTCTCTCTCTCTCTCTCTCTCTCTCAGCCTTATGTACACCCAACTTTGATTTCCCTTGCGATTTCCGACGTTCAAAAACCTTTATCATACCTATAGAAAGTTGAAAAAAAAAGTTATAAAGCAGGGAAAAATAATAATGATAAAAATGACTAAAGTACTGCATTTTCAAGCATAATCATATTACATAATTTTATAAAACAGATGGATAATTTGATGGTTTTGACTGATTTAAAAATTATAATTTGTATGAAAACATTTAACTGAATTGTATACAGAGTCGGCGAATATGTATTTTATGTATATGTATGTGTCGGCATTATATGTAAATATATCGAAAACAATATTTGAATAAGTTGGATTATATACTTCGTGAATAAAGCTCTCTCTATCTCTCAAACATAAAAGGCTTCACAAAATGCTAAGCAACCAATAACTTCATACACATACGTCAAATTTTACATACAGGAAAACAGTACTTGATATTTGAAATTCAATTTTTCAATTACATAGTAAATAGACATAAGTTTAAAGAAATAAAAATCTATTTGATTTTCTTAGTGCTATTAAAAAAAAAAGTACGTATTTATACTTATAAGTATATTGTAATATTATATTTATACAATAATGTTTTACTTTATAGAAAAGAGATATGAAAAATATTGCTATATTCTTACTTGGAAAATATGCTTTTAAAATTACTGCTTCTAATGCTTTTTGCAGATAAGTGGTTAATGTTAGTTTTTTTTTAAACGTCTATTTTTTTAATGCACATTTATATTCATACTGCACACTTTAACTTATTATATTAGCAATTAATATGCTACCTGGTATAAAATAATAATAATAATTAATAAAAAATAATAAAATAAAAAAATATAGCAACCAAAATTTTACTTCCAGCAAAAAAAAAAAAAAAAAAAAAAAAAAATCTATAAATATATTTTATATAGCACAATTTAAAAAATTGAGTTTACAACAAATAAATTGTGAATCAAATAAGTGATTAGGCATGAAGTGATTAAAAAGATAAAAATTTCAGATTTTTTTTAATACAGAATCATCTTCAACCATGTTTATTATAAAACATTATAGTTTAGTTTTGTTTATTGTTAACCAAAAACAGGCAATTTTACTTGCCCAATACACTGGTGGTACACACAAATAATTATATTAATAATACTATATATATTATTATTATTAATAATATTATAATACATTATAATTATTATAAACATATATATACAAGTAATTCTTATTATTATTATTATTATACTTAAAAAAAATCAATAAAGCAAATTCCTTTTCATAAAATTATTATTATAATTGTATTACTCTTGATGTTATTATGTAATAATTAGTATCTTATTGAAAAGAACAATAGGTGACCTTAATCATTAGTTATTACAAAGAACATTTAATTTGCATATATGCATCGAAGTCAATTAAATATTCCTGCATGTTGCATTCAAACCAAACATAATAATGATGATAATAATATTAATAATACTGTTGCATAATAACAAACAGAAGAGTTCAATTATAGATGTTGATATAATCTGTCTATCTATATGTATATTGTATGGATTTCAAAACAAATAAAAGCCTAAAAATGATGCAAATTTATGTTATTTTTAAACTGGTTCAATCAGCACAGTATGATCATGAAGCTAATTTTGATTTTTCCAAGAATGTAGGAATTTTAATTTTACTGTAAACATTTTCAAGTTTTTTTTTTTTTTTTAGTTGTGTATTTTGTTGTTATTGCGTCACATTATACTAACAACCATTGAATTTTGAATATATATATATATATATATATATATATATATATATATATATATATATATATATATATATGCATATATATTTAAAATACATAAATAAAAAAATCAATAAAGATCTAACAAAATAACAATAACAAACTGTTGACTCAAAAGATCTAAAAATATTTCACATATCTTTGTTATTTACACTATAACGTCAAATCTGTATTTGTATTTAGTTGCAAAATTGGGTGTTAAAATTTATTATCACCATTCACCAATATTCTATATTATGTCCTACGTAATATTTTTCTTCTAAAAATGCTGTTGTATTTCCACATTGCTTTTTTTTTTTTTTTTTTTTTTTTTCTTACGCACAAAATTGTAAATATTTTTTTTATAATGTATCAATTGTTATTAATATAAAGAACTAATAAAGTTTTTCTATTGTATCTTATGAGGGTTTTTTAATTCATCTCTTAAGTCATAGCCATGCCATGAAACAATTTACATTAAAAACAACAACATATAAGTAAAGATGTTACCTAACTTAACTATTAACTGCAAAATAGAACGTAACTAAAAAAGCTTTTTTTTTTTTTTTTTTTTTTTTTTTTTATAAAATTAGATATAAGATATAATATATATATATATATATATATATATATATATATATATATATATATATATATATATATATATATATATATATATATATATATATATATATATATATATATATATATATATATATATACAAGGCCATAGTTTACACTGTCAAAGTTACTGCAAATTCACATAATATATAAATCTCAAATTAACTGTATACAAAATTTAACCTGAAAAACACGTTTTATTATATATATAATATATATTATATATTATATAGATATATATAAAAAAAAACTAAAATCAATTGATGTATTCATTAATATTCCATTATGTTAAGGTGACGCCATCCCTCATACAAATATTCATTTCCTGCTAAATCAAGCGATAAAAACATAATGAACAATATACGAATATCAACAATAGCCACTTTTTGATCATATTATAGAAACAGGAGGATTTCATATTATTTTACAATACAAAAATAATATAATGCTATGACAAATGAAAACTATTAATTTTATTAAATTCTGCACATTAATGAAAAAAAAAATATATATATATTATACTATATAGATTGAATGGGTGTAGTATCAATTTATATTGGTTACTATATACCTTGAAATAAAGTTAGAGAAATGTTTTTAAAAATAATAATATATTTTATTTTTCAGTGTATTAATTGAATTTGATTGCTCCTTGAGATTGTAGTAAAAAAAAATAATAATAATAATAAATAAAATTCTCATGACTTTTCGTGAGCGTCATTTTACTGAACGTTGCAGATTATTACTAAACGTGAATAGTAGAGAGAAAGCAAGTAATCATAGAGGTTACAGTACTTGAAGAGAAAATAGTACAGACACGTGCACGTGCACGTGCGTATTATAAGAAACGTTTCATGTAAAAAAAATATAAGTAAAAACTAGTCATACACACGAAAAAATACTTTTTTTGTTACGAATATATTTCCACATTATAGAAATGTAAAAAAACTGTAGTTTCCTTTTTTTTTTTTTTTTTTTTCATGCATTGTATATATGAAAATGAATTTTTACTAAATAAGTGAATATATTAATATTGAATTGTATTGCTATTATGTTATATTTATAACATTTCTAATGCTTTTTATACGCATAAATAATGACGTAGTGTACTATAAATTATTGTGACAATATTTTGTAACATTATTTCAATGTTATTTTTGTTCAAACGCCGGAATAAGTTGTCATAAATAATGTATGAAAATGACTTTTCTCTCTCTCTCTCTCTCTCTCTCTCTCTCTCTCTCTCTCTCTCTCTCTCTCTCACACACACACACACACACACACACACACACACACACACACACACACACACACACACACACACACACTCTACTATTTATATTTTACTCTATAGTATTTTCTGTTCAAAAATTGTAAACTAATAAAAAAAATTAATAAAATAAGCTTTTTCTTATGAATTATAACTCTATTTTGTTTAGGTATAATTTGCTATTAAGTTTTACTAAATTTTTGAAATATAGCATTAATATTTTAAATTTTTTTTTCTTCTAAAGTGATCTCACGTAATATATAAAATATGTCAAAATTTTGACAAATAGTAAAGATTAATGAATTAAAATAATAATTAATGATTTTCTTTTTTAACTTTTAGAATAGTTTTATATATATATATATATATATATATATATATATATATATATATATATATATATATATATTATATATATATATAGCTGGATATTTTTAATAGAGTTTTCGCTCCATAGCAACTTAAATAACATACATACATACACATCATGTGAACCAAAGTGTATAATAATGCTTTTGGCAATATTATTGTTCATTGAATTATCTTTAAATCTTTTATTTGGCGCTGGTACTTTCAAAAAGCAAGATGCATAATTTTGATATTAAATATATTATGAAGAAAGAAATATGATGTAAAACTTACGTTGTTACGGTTATATAGAGTTAAAAAAAAAAAAAAAAAAAAAAAAAAAAACTTGAATATACCTCAGGTGTACTTTATTCTTAAAAGATTATAACATTAATGTAATGACATACAAAAAAAGTTTTTTTTCTTTTCTTTTCTTTCAACAACATAAAATTTTTTTGAAATTAAGAAAATGAAAGTTAAAGTTTTTAAACTTGAAAATCTTAGAGATAAAAAAAAAATACAGCAATTTCTGGAACGTGATGTTAAAAGTTGTACGTGATCATAGAAAATAATAAATAATAAAGAAAAAAAAATGAGAAGCGTGAACCGCGCGTTTCAACAATTTGTCATCACTTTTGTCCATCCTTCTCATTAATTTTCTCTCTCTCTCTCTCTCTCTCTCTCTCTCTCTCTCTATGAGTTGTTTTCATATGGTGACATTTCTATTCTTGTTCTTTTAGTAAAACAACCCAAAATATAATTTTTCTACGTTGATAGTAAAGTGATGAAAACTTTGATTTTTTTCGTTTGTTCGTGATGACTAAATGTTTCAACTACTATATAGAAATGTGCAGAGAATAACTTTTCTCATTTCATCACTTTCTGAGAAAGACATAAAAGTTTTTTATACCTATATATAAATTTTGCATATTGACTATGAAGAATAAAAATTGCGTATCTTGAGAAGAAATCAAATCATAGATAAAAGAGATTTTAATCTAATGTGCTCAGTATTCTGAAAGCAAATTCAATATATAATTTCAAACCTATTAAAATTTGTTCCAAGTTTCGATTATTTTTATTAGTAACAGAAAATACACTTTTAATAAAATCTATATAAACTTTAGTATGCAGAACCGTATATAAAAAGTATAAGAAATGCATCATTAGTGAAAATAAATTGAAGTTGAACTGAAAATTGTGATTGTTAATGTAACATTATACACAAAGACTGTAAAAAAAGTAAAAATTGTGCAGTATATATTTACCAATTCAGATTTGTTTACTGTGTAAACCTTGGTTCAGTACTGTAATATATATACATAGTGCTAGAGTTTTATATAGGCTGATACAAATAAGAAAATTTAGTGTTTCTTTCCGTGCTCGAGAAAGTAGACCTTTTGTTTTTATTTTGAATTATATATATATAATATATAACAAGAAAAAAACAGATCAATATTTTTTTCTTTTAAAGGAAATAATATATATCTTTAATTTTCAGCTGCTAATTTATCATGTCCTAAATTACATACTGCAGTAGGTGTGTTTTTGGTCCAGATCTGAAGCTATATAGGGATGTTGATTTGTGACTACTGGAAGACCCGCCAGCATTATATATATTAGAGATATACAAGCGTTAGGTCAGTCAGTTACTCTGCTTGCTTACTTTCTTGCTTGGCTATTACGTCTTTGCGGCAAAGTCGTGCACACGTGAAGGAGCGTGAGGCGCCCGCTTTGCCGTGAGCTATCTCACCTTTGCCAGGTGAGGTGAGAGAGCGGAGAGCGCCGCTTTTTATATACTGAGCAAAGTATCGCACGAAATCGACAACATATTCGTATTATGCTTGCAAAATTTCATATTTATATCAAACGTATATACTATGTGCAAATAATGAAATATTTACTTACTTTTTTACCTTTTTATAATAACTTTTTTATTTTATATATTTTTTTATTTTTTTTATTATTTTTTTATTATTTACTTATTTATTTACATGCCATATAATTATCAGTTTAAAACTCAACACACTGCACCTTGCAACGAAGTAATATTTTATGTCCCTCGTTTTAATAACACAGTAGGAGTTTATATAGTCCTCTCTACACTACTATTCAGTTATATTTACGATGCGTAACGATAGCTATAAAAATTATACTTCTATTTAATGATCATAATATTATATATAGTATCCATCCAGTTTATATATTTTACTCTTTATTAAAATAAAACAATACTTTCTCTTATTATATACTGTATGATAAATGATATATTTAAATAAGCAGCAACAATAGTTTACATTTTTTATATATATATATATTTGTGCTTATATTATTATTATATGATAATATGTATACAATGTGTATAAAATACTTTTTACTCCCACACAGTTAATGTTTATAAACATCTGCTAATATTATGCATTGTCACGAACTATACATATATACCGAGAGTTTCTTTCTTCCAAGAACTTTTTTTTACATTGGATTATTTTATGCATTTATCAATTTTTATTTTCTTATTTTTTTGGCAATGAAAAATACATGGATATTATATTTATATACAGTACATAATAAAATATAATATTCTTGTAGACGCTCTGTACAAAATTGCATTTTTACTTTAAACACCTACATAAAAATATTTTTTTGAAACACTGAAAAAATAATCACTCATCATAAAATATAACAATAAAAAAATATAAATTGTATTTACAAACTAAAGTTAATGCCAGTATAAAAACGATATACACTCTGGGCAAAACAAGGTCGTTCCCGCCAAAAGCTGTATCCGAGGTGCTAAACCAATCAGAGAGCGTGTTATAAACCTATTAGCCAATCACAGTTGACTTTACGTAGTTAATTACACTGTATCCGCTAGAACTAGTATTGGGAGAAGTGTATAGCTTTATGATGAATTACAACTTTGTATAGTGGAATAGATGTTATAGAGTATAATTATTATTTTGTTCAGGAATTTAATTTTACCCCAGATCATATTATTGTGACTTTGTTCCATTTTGATATCTATATAAACTAAATTGAATCAACTTGATATGCTTGCAGTAAACTATTCTTTTGTATACTATGTTCTTTTGTGATTTAAACACGATAATTATGCAATTAATACATGCTTTTCATACTTAAGATTATACCCAATTTTTATGTAAAATTTAGGAACATCATTTTCATAACACGTCCAAGTGACGTTTTAGCATTAATATATAGAAGTGTAACAATATAATTTACCGATTTAATAGTAATATTAATATTGACAGTTTAACTTTTTTTTTTTTTTTTTAAAGAAATCATGGTTAATAAATGTCATATTTATACGAAAATTATGTTATTTCTTCAATAATTCTGTATGATTAGTGGAAACTGCTCCTTGGTGAGTTTTCAAAAAATGTGTTTATTATTATAAACATAAATATTGCATAATCATTCTTATTATATTCTTTAGTATATTTTCAGGTATTTTAGTTTTCTCCTTGTGCTATACTGGGATATGCGTGGTTATATTTATTCGCGTTATTGAAGTGTTTTGAGATGATTACACTGTCAGATAAAAGGTTTCATATTGCAAAGGAAGTACGGAGAAATGTTGCAAGTAGGTGGACGTTAACCATGTATGGATTATTGACTAAGCCATTATTTATTGATGCTGCGGCTATCTTTTATATGAAGGAAAAGATGCAAATAATTTATCGTGACTTATGTCATCATGGGTGGATTTTCTTGTTCAATGCAAGAGACATTTTCTTTATACTATATAAGTTTTTATTTTCTATATTATTGCATTAAGTTTTTCTATCTCTATTTATGCATGAAGGTTAAATGGTTTACTTCTTATATTTATATAATGTATATTTGTTGATTTTCTATCAAATCAAAATTTATATTATATACTATTTTAATAAGGTATAGGATGTATAATATGTTGTAGCTCAAAGTTTATGCAACTTTAGTGACAAAAAAAAAACTACCTTTATAGAATTTTTTTATTTTTTTATTTTAATAATATTAACAATCAATATAAACTATTACCACCAGCAATTAGTGATTTGATTTGCTAAAAAAAAAAGTGGATGCCTGTATTCCATGTCTGTGGATGTCTATTATACTTCTGTTATATAGAATTGTTAATTTAAAATATTAAACTGGTCTTCAAAATAGGTAGAATTATAAAGTCTTTTCATTTATTTATTTTATGCCAAGAAAGTGTAAATTTAAAATACTATAATGGACTTTTATAATTGTTAGTTTTTTATTATTTATTATTATTTTTTTTTGTGCTAACTTTTAAAAAGCAAACATAAAAATAACAATTACGTAGTACATATTATGTAGAATAAATAGCACAAAATATGTCAACAATGTGAAGCATTTATTTTGTATGAGGATTAAACCACTTTTTATTTATTTATTTATTTATTTTTTATTATTTTTTTTTTGCCACGTGAAAAGGAAATACACTTTTTTTTTTATTTCAACGCGACAAAGCATACACATTCTATGTGAAACATTTCATGCTTATATAATTTGTAAAATCAAATACTTTATAATGAATCATGTTCATCAAATATATGACGTTACGTTACATTAAGTAACAACTAAATGTCATGCCATGCCATGCCATGTTTTATTATTATTATATTTTTTTTGTCTGTACATATATTATCAAGTTATTAATATAATTAATAAAACATTCATTCCTCATACATTTTAGAGGAGAGTAATTTAAAAACGATAAATTAATTAAATTATTCCATTTTATTAATTAAACTATTTTGAGTAGAGTAGAGTGTATTATATGAATATGGGTTTCTATATTTAGAATGTGGATAGATAGATGGTGGCGAGTCAGAGAGAGAGAGAGAGAGAGAGAGAGAGAGAGAGAGAGAGAGAGAGAGAGAGAGAGAGAGAGAGAGAGAGAGAGAGAGAGAGAGAGAGAGAGAGAGAGAGAGAGAGAGAGAGAGAGAGAGAGAGAGAGAGAGAGAGAGAGAGAGAGAGAATAAGCAAGCAAGCAAAGATACTTTAGAAAGGATTGGAAATAGGATGAATAAAAATCAAGAAAGCTATAATGTTATATTTAACAGTATTTACTATACAATAGTAATCACTTGACCTTCAGGGGTCTAAATTAAATATCAATTGCAGAGAAAATAAAACTTTATTATATATTATGTACTTTGCAAATTACAGCTTTCAATTCAATTCAAGGTCACATTCTGTACTATTTTATTTTATTAAAAATTCAAATAATGTAATCTTTAAGAGTCTGTAAATTATTTTTTATATTATATATAGTATATATATATATATATATATATATATATATATATATATATATATATATATATATATATAATTATATATACATATCGTACTCACTGTAAATTAATGTAGCCTATACTTTTTTTTTTATTATTTATTTATTATTGATTAACTTTATAACACAATTTCCATAAACCACAAAGTTCTGCTTTTTAAAATAAAATAAGATTTTTCCAGTTTGATATCATGACTTCACTTCATCACTATGATAATTTGTTGTATATTATTATTATTTCTATTTAATTGAAAATTATAGCAGCTAAAGTTTAACCAATGGTGCCGGTTTGTCGGTTGTCACACAAAACAACTGCCCCGATACTTCTAACAGCAAAAACAAATTTCTCTTTTATTATGTATATTATATATCCTTTAATTAACTTCACTTTTTATAACACCACAAATCAATAACAAAACTTTATAAATATATATTCTTTACTTTTACACTCTACGTCACTTTTTTTTTTTTTTTTTTTTTTTTTTTTTATATGCTGCCAAAATTTTTAAATGATTAAAAACTTATAAAAAATATGTTAAGTTTATTTTTAGTTAATTAAAATTTAATATTTATAGTTAGAAAAAAAAGTACTAAAAAAACATAATAATATTAAAATTATTACTATCAAACATGATGATATAAATTGTTATTAAAATATATTTGACATGAAATAATTTTTTTTTGATATAATAAAATAGTAATATAATTTTAAAAAAAGAGAGAAAAATATATATTTATTTAAAAATTTAATAAAATTTAAAATTATAAAATAAATTTATAAAATAACTGCAGTATATAAAATAAAGTATGGATAATACATAAAAAAGAAGATATAAATTGAAATGCAAAATGAATGTAAAGGTATTTTTAATATGTAAAATAATAAATTTAAAATAGAATGTAAATGAATAAATTTTTACTACTTCACATTTTTTTTTCTTTTTTTAAAAGCAAGGGCTTTATGTTTTCTTTTAATTTATATATTATAAATAAATTGTTGTTGTTTTTTTCTTTTTATCAATTTTGTTTCACGATTTATCCCGCAGGTAAAATTAAAGTAAACATAGTAATTTATGAATTACATTATTCACTATTGTTGTATGTTAATATTTGATCGCTAACAGAGAAAATATATTTCTATAATGAGTACTTTGCCTTGCATGTGAGGAAATTGGATTTATTTATATTCAATTTTTTCAATCTCAGAATTTATCAAAATCATAATACTTATAGTACATGTATGTACAATACAAAAAGCGATATATTATTATGTTTCTTTTCTCTTTCCCTTTATAAAACATTTCAGATAAAGAAGATTTTCAATGAAATTTCCTTGTTATCAATGTTTTAACTCTTCAAATATATTTTTTTAAGTGATGATATTTGTGAAATTGAAATTTATAAACGAATAAGAAATTTAATATGAAATTTAATAGATAAATCAATTTTTTATATTTCCTCAAAAATAGTTTCTCTTTTAAAAAAAATCATTTTATATAGACAGTGAAATGAGAGAGAGAGAGAGAGAGAGAGAGAGAGAGAGAGAGAGAGAGAGAGAGAGAGAGAGAGAGAGAGAGAGAGAGAGAGAGAGAGTATAACTATTGAAAATGTGTAACAACTATTTTTATTCAAGAAATTACAAAATATTTGTAACACCTGCATTATATATTTTGTCATTAAAAATATATCTATTGTTGGTTCGTTTCATATAAATTACAATTTAATGGTGTAATCATACTCGGAGCAATATTTTCAAGTAGCATAAAACTTTGACTGCATGCATTAAAATTTAAAGATTTACATTAGAGATTGCGTACATGGAATATGATTCATTGTAAATTTGAAATATTTCACCTTTATGGAGATACCCTATATAAAATATCACTCTAATAGATATCAGCATTATTTAAAATCTGTAACGAGAGACTTTGAAATAAATTTCTCTCATAGTATAATAAAGTATATCAAATATGAATATTCAATTAAAAATAAAATCTAGTTTATATCTTGTCTCATAAATACCAACTAGCTAGTCATTGTTATCATATTATACAGTATAATATATTATTATGAATATAACAACAATGTAACACTATATTATATTTTAATATATATTTTTTTAGATCATTATAAAAATATAATATCTTATCATGTGTATATTTAATTTCAATTTATAATATTATAAAAAAAATCGTTCATTATGTGTAACTAATTTAACTGACTTGCATTTTTATATTTTAATTTTTTGACATTGGGATCAATTAAGGGACTCGTGATATTCTCTCTCTCTCTCTCTCTCTCTCTCTCTCTCTCTCTCTCTCTCTCTCTCTCTCTCTCTCTCTCTCTCTCTCTCTCTCTCTCTCTCTCTCTCTCTCTCGACAAGTCGGTGACGTGAATAATAAATAATGGTGTGGTCAGTTTGTGGAGAAGTGTATAGCATGGTCACGATCTTTGAGTCTAGAGGCGCACGATTTTGTTCTTAGCTGTGTAACTTTTGTTTTAACTTTCAGCCAAATAAGCTCGATATATAGAATAGCCATGTGGAGTCAACTTTCAATGTATATTATGTTATTGTTAACCGGAGTAATACAAAAGACATTGTGGTCAACCTTTTCAATCACACGGAGAGAACGAGAGAGAGAGAGAGAGAGAGAGAGAGAGAGAGAGAGAGAGAGAGAGAGAGAGAGAAAGTTTAATATAGCTTTGGCTAATTTTTATCGTATAATTATATATTTATGTGGTCTAAAGTTTTAAAAGTCTCAGAAATTGTTGATATGCATTTTTTATACTATTCTTTATATTTCAATAATTTTTTTTCCTTGCAAAATGTCAGGGCCCTATAACAAACATAAAACTAGTGGCCGTGGATATTTTCAAAGTCAAGCTTATTACACTAAAACTTAGCATCTGCCAGTAATTACTTTTTCAATCACAGCAAATTACTTTTTGCTGGAGTTGTTTTTACAAAGTTTTAGCAATCTCTTTAAGCTTTTGTCTAAATATAGTTTTGTTCCCCCTTTCAATTGTTTTCTCTAAAAATACCAGCAATAAAAAAAACAGTAATACTCATGGAAAGAAGGATTCCTTACGACAACGTTTAAAAAAAAATATGCAAAAATGAAGTTAAAAAAGATATATACAAAGAAAAAATGTAGACAAAAACAGAATGACGCGGCACTTAAAACAATTTAAAAAAAATATTTTCGTAATTACTAAGATTCGTTGAACAAAAAGAGTTTTCTTTTGAAGTATCCGCTTATCACATGTAAACACATTTGACATGAAAAAAATTTGCAATTTTTTTTTTCTCTCTCTATATATGTGTGTTGACGACTAGCGTAGATTCAATCAAAAATCACTTAGTCATTCACTTGTGGCACATAGTATTCAAGTTTAGACCAATTACATCGATATTAGAGGTCTATATTCAGAGCATAACTAAAATAATCCTTACAATTTAATCTTTAACCTTTTACCTCAATTTTTTTTATATGTCTATAATATAAGATGCTAAAATAGAAGTGATATAAAAATTTCACCAGCTGTTTTTCAACGATAGAAACAACTTTATATATATATGTATACAGTATATTTCTAAAGTGTTAACTTATGTATAAGATAATAATAAATAATTATATATAATATTATTATATGAATACAACCTTCAATATTGTATATTATGTATAAAAAATATATATAGTAATGTAAAAAAAAAAACTTCAAAAACCCCGCCCAATTCACGTTGAAAAAGATTGAATTAAAAAAAAAAATTTAACATCCTCTGTTTTTATAGATACTTTTTGTATTCGTTAGAATTTTGTCCGCTAAAAAAAAAAAAAAAAAAAAAAAAAAAGGCCTGAAAGCATCTTGTTTTTAGTTACCAATTTTCACATCTTTAACATAGCCAATTTTAATCACAAAGATTCGATCTTAAAAAAAATAAAAAAAAAAAGAAAAAAATTCTAGTCTGCTAGAGGGCTTACACAGGAAGGACGCGGTTTGTATTTATATACATACATAAAAAATATTAGAACTCATTTGAATATAATATTTTATATATAATCAAAATACATAACAATAATTCCATTCTTAAAGAAGCCTTTTTTTTTTCTTTTTTTTTTTTGACGACTCTACAGTAAAAATCCTATGTTATTGTGTCGTATTAGAATTAAGATGAAAAAGACACGAGTTCATTACGTGAAATTGTCTCCAACAATTAAGTAAACTCATAGCAAGAACAAGAGCTAAAACAACAACAAAATAAATATAATTGTAACACTCTCACTTCTACCTTGATTCATATATAATAGCCCGATGTTAGTGTAGTGTCATAAACAAAAAGTAATACTAAAGTAATAATATTACAGAACATGAAACAAAAAAACAAAATTGGCCTAGCAATATATTATCTTTATAAACAATTCATTCACAGTGAAACATTATATTATTTTCTTATTAAAAAATAATGTAAAGAATAGATTTGGTTTGCGGTAATCCACATTTCAAAATAATAATAATAATAACAGAATAATAATTCAAATATTATTGTGTGTGTGTCTATATTATATTATATATAAAATCATTGTGGGAAAAGTAGAAAAAAAAAGAAGTTAAAGTAACAAAGTTAAAGTAATATGAAACTATTTGCGTGGTACGAGAAATTTGATCATATAGCGTCTTTTTATAACTGTTGCTCTTGCACTGATTTTTTTTTTCATGGTCACTGTAACGTGATGAACGTTTTGTTTATTACTTAAAATTAACCTCGACTTTTAAATACAAAATATGTAAATTACAAACTGCACCTATTATTTATTATTAATATTATTATGCCTTTAGGTGCATTTTAAAATAATGGTGCTATATTGCATGTCTATATAGAATATATTATATAATGAGGAAATTTTGTATAATTAAAAATATTTATTGCTAAACATTTAAAAAGTTGACCTATAGAATAAACTTTTTTCGTTTCGTTTTCGTTTTTTTTTTTTTTTTTTTTTTAATTTTTTTTTTTTAGTTTTTAATAAAGTAATAGAAGATAAAATTTTAGTGCATTTGTATCGTCCAATAAAATTTAATTAAATAATATAATTATTCATTATATTTAAATAATGGTATTAAATAAAAATATATATGATAATAAAAAGAGACTGATAATTAGAAGGAAACAAAAAAGTTATATTCATTTATATAAAACACTGACAAAATATAATTAAGAATGTTTTGGCCTCTTGTATTCTTTAATTTATATTTTTACGACTTAGTGATAGCTATAATTGCTAGCTGTTGTCTTTTTAATTATATTTATATCTGTTATAAATTTCTCGAACTTTTTTTTCAATAAAAATTTACTGTTTAAGGTTTTCTATATAAAAAAAAAAAGAAGAAAAAAAAAAAACTTGTCTGATGGGAGAAAAAAAATAGTCGACGAAAACTTTTTATATAATATACTCTCTTTTTTCCAGTGAGTAAGAAAGAGATTTTTCGCCTGTTGATAGGCTTTTCCTTTAGTGTCTTTGTTGCTTACTTGCATGTGTTGAAAAACATGAGAGGAGACCGAGCCAAAAACTACAAACGCATAGCGACCAACAATCCGCAACAAATGATGACAAATTTTGAAACAAACTAAGAGCGAAAACATTTATGTAGTCATGGTGACGTTTCGGATTAAATAATCGTTTTGTCAACAAGTCGTCATTATAATAAAAATGTTATAAAAAAAGAAGTTTCACAGCAACAAGGTATTTTATATATTATATTAAAAAAAAGAGAAAAACGGTTGCGGAAATTTATAAAGATTTAAAACCTATTTTATATAATGCATAGAATTTACAGAAAAATGGAGAAAATTGCGCAGCATAATTAATTATAAATTAAATTACCTCATTATCTTATACCAAACACTTTTTTTACTTATTTAATCTTATAAGTATATGGTATAATTATAGTTTTCCTTAAACAATATTAATTATAACTTTATAACTAATAACGATTTTGAGCAAAGAAGTTTTAAAAAATTAAGCTTAATGGGGTAATATATAAAAAATAAATATAGACTTCAAAGTTAGGTAATCTGTAAATAAAGATAAATTTAAAAGAATGTTTATATAGATAAAGTTGTCAAGTCAAAATCGAAGAACACAAAGTGACCTATGACGGAGATTTTGAATTCCAGAATTTGAAATGACATGGATTATGACGGATCTCAAAGGACCAATAACAATACAATACCTTCCACGAATAACTTTCAAATCTCTTGGGATATGAAATGTAGACATCTCTTTTATCTGCTGCTTCGAATATATATATATTTTTTTTTTATTTCTAGCTGACAAGTATATTATTGTATAAAATTATAAACATTCAGTGTAATTCTTTTTAATTTTAAATGACAGAGAGAGAGAGAGAGAGAGAGAGAGAGAGAGAGAGAGAGAGAGAGAGAGAATTATAAAGATATTCGTGTGTCTCTTCAGTCAAATTTTATTGTAAAAGAATTATACAGATAAATCGTGGATATATGTATATATATTTTTAAGTTTGTGATTTTTTTTTCAATAATTATAATTAATGCACTCAATATATCTACTGATTTTTTTCTTTACAAAAATAAAAATCGTATCAAATAAATTACTTGTGCAAGAATATCAACTATGACATTCAAAGATATCTTGGTGACATTCATATATAATAATACATTAAACATTTCATGAATATTTTTGTGTAGTTATATTATAGTGGTACTTAAATTTGACTAAAATATGCAAACTCTATATTAACACTATATATTATCAAAGTGTATACAATAAGTCATAAAAATTGCAGAAATTCTTGAAGGTTATAATGTAAACATTTAACCGCCCTCAAGTATAATATAAATTTTGACTGACGTATATTTTTGGCAAGGAAACGCCGGCGCCGAATGTTTTGGTCCAGCAGTCCGTATACGTTTTACGTAGCGCAGCCTCTTCGAAATGCTTCCAGATATAAAATCACGACGCACCACCAGCTATAGTTTTATACTCAGGAATGTTAGAAGAAGTAAATATAGTCTGCAGTGTATTACGTCAAATTAGCCACAAAATATGCCACACTTTAAAGAGCTCAATTACCCAAGCACGTGAGATTTTTTTTTTTTTAATGAATGAGCATCAAAATACGTATACGTCAAATCTATTTATGTATATTATATTACATTTCAGTATTGTTTTAACGTAATTTGTTTTAAATATTATATATTTGAAATATAAAATATGAGAGCTTTGACTTTGAAAAAAAAAATAAAAAGGCAAGAGTGGTTTATAAATATTTTTCTATTCACTAAAAGCGTTTCGTTCTAAATTTAGATCAACTATATGTGTTGTAGTGTATATTTTTTGCCATTCATTAGGATTGGAAATAGAAAAGAAAGACAAACATTTAGATAATTTCTTATATATTTTAGCACGCGATAATATTGCGCATTATAAATATATACTAACATTTTTTTTTCCGCGGGTGCTCAAAATGTTTGCATGTTATGATATTTATATTTTCTATAGTGATAATATTTTTTTTTATCAGTTATCACTTCAATATTTTCTTTACAATAAGTTACACTATTTTTTTTAGTTTTTTTTGCAAAAATAAATCGTAAAAAAATATAAGTGTAACTCATAAAATATAAACAAAACTTTTGCAAATTTTTTGTGTTTTCTCTATTTTTCTCTCCTCCAAGTTATAATTAATTATTTTGCATAAAAATAAAAATAAAAAAAGGAAAGTCAAAACATTGTAAAATAAATTATTTTTAATTATGTAGGATGAAAGAAAAAAAAATCTACAGTGCAAGGAACATTAATTACTAACTACATTTTTATATACATAAATAGAGTACAGCACACTAATTTAAATCAAGACAGCTACAGTAATTAATTATGTACTACATTAAATTAACTTTCATGTGTAATCTGAATTATGGTGGATGAGCAGCAACAGTGCATGTGTTTTATAAGAGAATTTGAGTGCGTTTCTCTCTCTCTCTCTCTCTCTCTCTTTCTCTCTCTCTCTCTCTCTCTCTCAGTCTCTCTGGCTCGCGCCGTGATGCGTGCATCGCGTTATCATAACAAACGCGTGTAGGCCACGCGTCTATATGGTCAGAAAAAGACTAAAAAAAAAAAAATCTTTATTCTATCTTTTTTTTAAGGCGTCGAGAAGTTGCACCCTATTACATTATTATCTATCTAAAAAGCTCTAAATATAGGCACCATTACACAACAGGGGGGCTTTAAAAGAAACAAGGGGGGCAGGGCTAGTTATATTTTATACATAACAAAGCTAATATACATTTTATTATTTATACCACACACAAACACACCTTTTTTTATAATAGATAATTTTTCATCTATAATATAAAGAAATTAATGATATTGTTAAAAAAAATAATAATAATAAAAAAAAAAGTTGAGCATGAACATATAGTCAGAAATTATATATATAATATTGACTTAATGTAATATTATGTACAAGAAAAAAAGGGAGGTTTAATATTTAATCTAGAACACATTACGTCGTATATTGTTATAAGTTGGTTGACCTTTCTTTGTCCTTTAATTACCGGTGTCATCTGGTTTTATAATTTAGAGTGATTTCACACCTCGTTGCTATTTTTTATTATCACGCAAATAACACGTGAAAGTACCTACGTACCTTAGTGTACTTTTGCTAATTTCTTTACATATTTCTTTTTCTAGTTATTTATACACTGAAAGAAATATTATTATTTTTATATCAGAAAATTTTCATCATTTTTTTAACAGTACAACTAGATTTTTATAATTGAAATCAATTTTTTTTAAATCAGAATTTTTGTATGGGGGAGAAGAGACAAGAATACCCTTAATTTTAAACTTAAAAAGGTCCTTCACCCCAGAAAAAAATCCTCTCTAATTGATAAATCACGCGAGATGCGACTATTACACATACACATATTACGCCCCTTAACTTTTCTGTACCCTCACCAACTATAGGAAAAACAACAACTTGTAAGTAAGCAACCCGTTTTACAATTTCTATTGTAGAACTGGATTTTGTGACGTCACGAATTCCAAAAGTTACATACTTCACATTTTTTTTAAACCCCTGTTTTTGAGGGTACATAATGTGATATATGTCATGAAATTTACTTCTTTGATTTCATATTTTAAAGCCATAGGATCCCATTAACTGTTACTTAAATATTATTGTAAATTTTTTACACTGTACTAGCAACGATACTGCTCCATGTCAGCTCTTCTGTTTATCTTATATTTTTCATTACTCCGTTCTACATTGTGTTTGCTAAAGGTTCTTTAGTTACTATACACTATAATCAACTTTAAAAATATATACCTCTAAATTTAATATTATAAAATAGGCCATTCCTCTTCTTCATCATTTTTATATTATTATTAATTTATTTAATATATATATATATATATTTTTTTTATTAAATATAATTTTAGCTACCAGACATAATATTTTATAAAAATTTATATTTAATTATATATTAATTGCATAATTTTGTAACTTATTATTATAATTTTTTTTATTTAACTATCTATAGAAGGTTATTTAATTATTTATTACTACACTATTATTATAAGAGAGAGAGAGAGAGAATCAAAGTTTTTGTGAATGGTTCACGTTATACGTCTTTTTGCTACTAGTTATTTTTTTACTCTTTCTATAATGTATTAATACAATCAAGAAAGAGAGAGAGAGAGAGAGAGAGTAATAACATCAATAAAAAATGAATTGAATTCAATGTCAAAAAATTATTGCTGTTCTATTAGTTTCATTGAGTCTATAATATACTATACATATCGTCGCACATAATAATAACATGTATCTTTTACCACTTTAAAAATACGTACCATAAATTATATAATATAAACTTTTAAACATTTTTAAATATACAGTCATTTATTTAATAATAAAAAAAAAATAATATTAATGAATAAGCTCCGCCTTTTATCAATATAAAAATAATAGATAAAAAAAATCAATGTTAATAATATTTAGAAAAAAATTAGTTTCAAGGATAACAGCGGTACCTATAAAATATGTACGAGATTTTTGTGTATATTATGGTGTCCGTACTTTTTCGCGCGCGCGCGTCTGTTACATTATTATTATATATTATGCTATGTTCTCCATCTATCCCGGCTGATAATTCAAGGTTACATGCTACTTGGTACACAACAAAGTCACCGGTGGTATCATCATTTCACTCGGAATTTCCTATCGTTATATATTATCGCTTGTTACTAATAATGTTGTCTATTTTTTTTCAGTGATTTCCGTTAATAATATCGTTATTGATTCTGTTATCCAGTATCTCAATTAATTGATTTTTAGTTGCTGATAATGTATCGTTGACAGTGCGTTATTTTTTTATCATAAATGTTATAATTTTTTCTATCAATATATTTTTTATCTGCTTATTTTTAGAGCTCTGCTTAAAATAAATAAAATGTAATCGTCACTTAAAACTCCAGTCATATTGTTACATTAATTCTATGCAATCATTAATCTGAGGCATCAATAATAATGCTAATTGCAATATTTTTATTGCATAGAATCAGGTATTCAATATTTTAATTTAACCAAACTGTTTAACAGTACAGACAGTTACAAAAAAAAAAAATCCCCACTTTATATTTATGTAATGTTAATAAACAAGTTTCAATAAATTTTATTCATTAATTTTAATTTCTAGTCATTTTTACCAATAACTAATTAAAAACCGTTATCAATATCGTTTTCAGTTCTTAATAGTAGAAAAATCTCATATACCTCCAGTTATCGAATTATGTACAAATATTGTGATGATTATTTTTGCTAACTCAACTTATCAGAAATTTGCAAATATCACAGAATATTAGTATAACATAAGAGCTCGTTCTATACACACAACTCTGATCATGATGGCATTACCTATTTACTCCATTTATATATTATGGTTGATCATTGTTATTTCTTCGTTTGGAACTTTGAACTTGATAAGAATGAACAATTCATGGAAAAAAAAAGTTCCATTCTCAATGCGACTCACTTTTATTGGCTCGATCAACCAATGAATGTGAATTATTTTGTTGGTCAGCCAATCACTGTAAATGAGATTCAATATACTTTACAGAATAAGCTATAAGAACTAAAGTTCAAAATTATTTACTCCCAATGTGTAATAAAAGTTTACACAATCATAAGTAATAATAACAATAATATTGCTATGTTTTTCTCTTATTACCTAATGTTGCGAGTTCAACATTTTGGTAAAAACCATTATCTTGACATTATCAATATAAATATAATAAAAAAAAATCCTACCTTTGTTTATCAGCTTATCTTGATCGTGTAAAGCATCATTTTCAGCACAAGTAAATAAAGTTAAATATAAAATAAAAATAACAGTATGAACAATCATTATTAATTTTTGTTTTATATTATATTAATTTAATATAAAAAAAATAATAATATTTTTATAACATTTATAGTATCACTATATTGATTATGTGAGCATTTCGCGAGTATATATTTCACGTTGCGGTGCGTGCAGTACTCAGGTACGACACACCGCTGTAGCTCGAGAGCTGTGAGCAGACTGACAAGACTAAAAATGCTTGTGTACGAACTTACACTCCCGCCCCGTTCTTTTTTTTTTTTTTTTTTTTTTTTTTTTTTTTAAGTATAATTTCATCCTTAGTAATAGGCAAACCGCAACACTATTTCGTCCAAGTTGAAAGTGAGCTCGCGCCATCTATCTTGTTATACATTAACTTTGCTATATAATTCTATCATTTTATATTGTGTTTTGGTAATATTTCCAAGAAATAACAAACATTTTGCAAAAAAAAAAAAAAAAAAAAAAAAAAAAAAAAAAATTATAATTTGCCAAAACACTAAAATAAAAAATCTAGATTTTTAAAACCCTGTACAGTACACAAAATAAGAGAATATGAAGTTGAATATTCAAATATATTTAATCAGTCTTTTTATAAGCTTATTAATTAATTTAATTAATAAACATGTATTGCCAATTGCTAATTTTATGAATAACTTCATATATATTTTTTTTTTACTGTTTTCTGAGTATATATGACAAGATTTTCAAAGGTATCAGATAATCTATTTGGTTTACAAATTTGACTCAAATTTGTGTTTTTGAATTTATAATAATAATATGTATATAGAACGAATTAAGGGGGTAGGTGACCGACTGATATCTCGCAAACTATATAGGACGGTTGCAAATAGTAATAATAACACAAAGTTAAAGAAGAAATGTTACTTAAAAATTTAGTTATATGTCAAACATGTGAAAACACGATCAAATATTTAAGTTATTACACTTTAAAGATAACATGTAAATGTGGAAATTTAAATTTGAGCGGGAAAGTTTAGTCAAATTAGAAACTTTTTTACAATTAAAAAGATCATTAAAAATTTTTTTGGCATAAAAAAATATATTTTAAATTTACTTGATTTTATTTGAAAATTATAGTCTTTGTTTTATTGGAATTAAATCATGTACAAAAAATTATTGTGAAAATGTAGTTTTTTTTTTTAGCGATTTCCGGTCCAAGTCGGTCCCCCACCGCCTTAAGTAAATTTGTTATAACTTGGAAACATAAAATATTTTTAACTTATTTCATTCTATACATACGCTAAGAATACAATGCAGGTGAAAACTTCTATAAAAAGGGTCCCATATTTATTATATTTAGGAATAATGGGACCTTTTTTTTAATTTTTTTTAGAGAGATCTTTGAGACAAGGCCATATTTATTTGTACGTCCTATAAAAACTACAATAGAAAAATTATAAGAAATTTTCAACATTGATAATGATAACCTCTATTAAATATTGATGATAGAATAAAAACAAATGTTTGTTATATACCCATTATTTTTTTATTCATTACTATTTTATATACTAGTTAATAAAATAAGCTTTCTAAAATATATGGTTACGAAAAATATAATAGCATTATTTTAATTTGCGATTTCGATCTATTTTTTGTGTATATATGCGTTAGAATCATAATAAATCTTATAAATGCTATATACTGTACACCTACCTTTATATTATTAAGTGTTTATATATATATATATATATATATATATATATATATATATATATATATATATATATATATATATATATATATATATATATATATATATATATATATATATATATACATATTTCCTGGAGATATAAAAAATAAATTAGATATAAAAATTTATGCATAATTAAAAACACAAGTTTGTAACTTGATATAGAAAATTATGTTGCTTGTAGCTTATAAGTTGTCCTCATTTATTTTTATATATTCTTTAAACAACAAAATTTTTTAGTGAATACTGAATAAAGTTTTTGTATAGGTAAAGATAATAATCATAACTTATAATACTATGATGTAAAATATGATATTTAGCAACGTAAAAAATTATTATATTGCTATAAAATTTAAATAAACATCATTAAAAGTGTGAAAAAAATAATAAAATATCAATGGAAAGATACGAAAAAAAATATATTCATTTCTTTATTTTTAAATATTGCAGAAAAAAAAGATTAGGATATGCGATTTATTTTTGACCTTTTGCTTCTTTTGGCACAATATTAGGATACCTGAATAATTTAAAACTTTTTTTTTATATGGATGTGTTGTTTTTGTGACCTGTTTAGGTTAAAAGTTCAAGGTCTTTTATGACGATTGTGGTTCATATATTTTTTTTTCTCTAAAATAATGGAATCGTCAAATTTAATGATTATTTAAATAAACATCGTAAATTGAAATAGAGTTCACATTGTTTTGTTTTTATTATTATTATTATTTTTTGTTACTATTATTATTATTTTTTTAAATTTTTTAGGTCACTTCATTATTTATTAATTTTTATTTAAAGTACTTTGTCTGCTGCCGATAAAAATGTTATAATTATAGAAAAACATTACATCTAATAATTTTAGTGTAATGCGTGCATTTTAATATACTAAAGAGCTTTGAAACCCAGTCTTTTCTTAGTAATAATATATGTTATTTTATTTTAATTGATATTGTAGAAGTATTTTGTTTGAACATTTTGTCATGAATAATTTATTGCATAATATTTACTATCTCTCTCTCTCTCTCTCTCTCTCTCTCTCTCTCTCTCTCTCTCTCTCTCTCTCTCTCTCTCTCTCTCTCTCTCTCTCTCTCTCTCTCTCTCTCTCTCTCTCTCTCTCTCTCTCTCTGTTGTCTTTCATATTTTTAATACATATTTATAAGCTTATAAAGAAAGGGCTATTATATTTTTACAATATTAACAATCCTTTCATGAAAAAAATAAAACGTTTAAAAATATTTTACAGAGGGTAAAAAAAACTGACGATGAAAAAAAAAAAAAAAAAAAAAACGATCTGTTGGGAAAAGTTATAAGCATTATGACTTGACACGACCAAATAATATGCACACAAAACATATAGTAGAAGGGTAACACCATATATGTCTATGGGTAACACTTTATTTACTTTAGGGGATTGGTCGTCTATAATCTCCCCTTCCTTTACTATTACTATATATTATTATTATATAGTATGATGAGAATAAAAAGGGTAGTGTCAGAAAAACACAAACTAAATAACAGCTTTTATTACAGCTTTGACTGATAATAAACGCTCATCTAAAAACGTGTGATATAAAATTTTTTTATGATGAGTATTTATTGAAGTTTAAAAATAGTTTTATTTGCAAATCATATTCAAGCAACGTAATTTAAGCAATAGGGTGTGAGTAAATACAAAAAAAAAAGTAAAGTACTTGAGGGTGGAGTTATTATTTTTTTTTTAAAGTTTATTTAAACTATCTTTAAGTGTATAAAGGCGTTGAAAAAAATAAACGTAAATAATTTTTTATATGTAATAAAAATGAATGATTTTTTCTTGTATTATTGTTTTAGCTATAAATTGAAAATAAAAAAACACATTCTTGCAAAATTAAAAGATTTTTTTTAATATATTGTTTTATGTGTGGGAGTGGTATAGAGATTTAAGGGAGTGACAGTCTGTACAGTACTGTATAAGTAATAACTATGGTATGTGTCTTTAGAAGTATTTATTTTTAACATCTTAATAAGTTTCGTTTGACGTCTTTATTAAAAATTGTAATTGAAACGATAAACAAACAAGCAAATACATTAATAAAATAAATAAACAAATATTCTGAAAAGTTAAATATATTTATGAAACTTTAAATAACAAGTATCGTACGATTTATATATATAAATATTAATATAGTATATTGAATAGTACTATATTTTGCAATGATATAATAAAAAATGTGAGTCATTTATTTATTTAATTTTGAATTATATATATATATATATATATATATATATATATATATATATATATATATATATATATATATATATATATATATATATATATATATGAATTTATTTTAAACTTTTATATCATTACAAAATACAATAACTTTATAAATATTTTATCTCTTATAATGTTAATCTTATTTAAATTGACTTTGAAATGGTTTTTAATGGGTATAATGTTATCTGTACTGTTGATCCATGTTCTACATGGAAAAGTAAAAATAATGCAATCATTTTGTATATATAAGAGAAAGGGTGGAATTTTTATTGTATATCTTATCTTGCCAATTATTTCACCTTACATGCAAAACTCGAAGTGCAAGGTATGGACTGAAAAGAAGCTATACAGTGAAAAGAAGCCGTATATAGATTTACTTTCTTTTAGATTGTGCTATCAATGCATTATTAATACATCATAAACATAACATTTTTTTTTTGTCGAAGAAAATGAAATAAAATAAAAAATCTCCAGCTTTTAAGAGAAATTTCACTGCAATCTCAAAATTTTGTATCATTTTTTTTTTTTTTTTGTCACAGTTCTATTTTAAAATTATTTTTGATTTTATATTTAGGGTGGTCTGGGTGGTTGAATTTATATAAAAGTCAACACCATATGTATGAGCACTAAAAAAATAATAGTATGAAAAAAGGATTCATTTTGCCAATTTAAAAATACTTGACATTATTTTTTTAGAGCATTGATGCTATTAGGTTAATTATGATTTCAAAAGTATTTATGCAACAAAAAGGTAGAGTACTCTTAGATTTCTCTACAAAAATGGCATATCAACAAAATAATTGTCTTATTTCCCAAATAAAATAGCCAAGAATGACGTTTATCCTATGCTGAGCCATGCTTCTTATTGAAAGTTTACCTGGAATTCATATATTATTTAAACAGGAAAATTTTGTGTAATTATATCCAAACTTAATAATAATATAAAATAAAAACTATTTTATAGTCAGACTTTTGGTGCATTCAGAGTGTAATTATTAAAATTATTTAATTGTAGATTTAATATAAAGATAATGAATAATAATGAAACTATTCATACACCTTTATAGTATAAGGTTTCTTGACGAGTTTAAATCTACCTCTCTGAATTGCACACCTTGCGAATGTGCAGTAAAAATAAAGGTGAGTCACGTTTGATTTGTTTGTGTGAGGTCTCTCTCTCTCTCTCTCTCTCTCTCTCTCTCTCTCTCTCTCTCTCTGATTTCCAGGTGGGCACTTGGAAAGTACAACAAGATTATTAAATTAGAGCATGCAACAGGAAATTCGAATATTATTCACTTGAAAATTATTACTGCTATTAAAAAAAGGGAGAAAAATGAGATCAATTGAATTTTTTTCCTTTCATCAAGTTTAATTTACTATAGTCGCGACAATAAAAAAAAAAAAAAAAAAAAAAAATGCATTCGGATATTGGAAAATAATAAATCTTACTGGTTTCCACGACCTTGGAAAATAATTTCTGTTGAAAGATTTTTTTCCCCTTTTAAACAGAGGTGTAAGATTTATTACGACTTAGCTGAGGGGGAAAAAAAAAAAAACTATATGAATGAATCTATGGCAACTTTTCAATAATTTCTTTCATAGAGATTTTTGTGGATTTAACTAGGATATTAACTTTGTTGATAAATTACTATAGCTCAAGAAATGTAACGTTTAACATTTGGGGGGGGGGGGGGGATGAACTTTAACAAACTTTTCTATAATCTTAGATTTCAGAGAGCTGAATTTTTACTAAACAAAATGCAACTGTTTTTAGGGTACCATCAAATAACAATGGTACAAATATACAGTTTTGAAAACTCCGTTCTATAACTTAATTCTATTCTGAAACATAAAAATAAAATTTTTAAAGTATATTTCTCAACCTTAGAACATCTTGAAAATTGAAGCTTTCATAATTTTTTTCCGTAAGCTCATTTAAATAAATAAAAAATTAATGCTTCATCGTAATAATTCCTTAAAAGTACAACATATTATAATCAGCTTTTTCAGAGTTTAAAAAATGCATGATGCAAGCAAGATGAGAGAGAAAGAGAGAGAGAGAGAGAGAGAGAGAGAGAGAAAGCCAAGTATGGGAGCGCTGTAGATAATTATGTGTTCGCCACGTACGGTAGTTGGTTGTGTAGTAAAGCAAAGCAGGTGATCCACCCACGTTGTACTGTGTGAGTCATGCGAGCTAGCAGGTGGCGCGACACCGGCGTGTAATCACCACGTGCTTGCCTCTTTACGTCGCTCGTAGTTTTTATAGCACGTCACACGGTGCTTTGCTGTGTGTGGGCGAGCCAGTTAAGTTACTCCGAAGTATGAGAGAAAATGTATTTAGCAGCAAAGTCAAAAGTTTTCTATGTAACTCGTTGAGAGTGATTAAAGTTGTGTGTGTGTGTGTGTGTTAGAGAGAGAGAGAGAGAGAGAGAGAGAGAGAGAGAGAGAGAGAGAGAGAGAGAGAGAGAGAGAGACAGAGACAGAGACAGAGACAGGCAGGGTTCGAGGGTGGTTTTTAAAATAAATTGATTCGTAAATAGAGAGAGTTAGAAAGGATGATATAAAATGTATATTATTATGATTAAAGATATGTTTTCCCCAAAATATAGAAACCGAGTAGTTTATACATTGTTACTATAGTGTAATTCTACTCATACAATTTGACCGTGTATTTATTACCTTTCACATAACTCAAGTAAATTATTATATAGAACTATTTTCTCAGCATACAAAATCAGCAACTTCATTGCCTGCTCATTAAACTTGGAATTATTTTTGTAACAATTTCATTTGCAAGTCATAATTTGTAAATATTGAGTGACATGCAATTCTTGAATTCAAATATACAGGTGAGCTTACAACATGACGAATAAGACTCTCTATATTGAGGCATCTAGAAATTTATTAGAATTACAGAAAAACAGTATATAAAGAAATTAAAATAATAATAATGATAAAACAGTGGATATGCTGGCAAAATCATATCAAATTTATTTTTAGACATAATTATTTATTTTCTCGTATATATATATATATTAAATTATTAGTATATTTATTAATTAAGCTATGATATTTTAGACTGATGTTTATATAGAGTTGCCATCGATACCTATAAAATTTTCACACATATACAAATAACATGAAAGTCGTGAATTTCTATAACAATAAAGCAAGTTGGTGTATATTTGACTAAAAATGATAATATAACGTTGTTGTTGTTGTTGTTGTTGTTTTTTTAGTAATTTTTACAGTTATTATCTTTTTGTTATCGAATTACGATAATCGTATATGTATAATACAAGATGCTTTTACAAATTCCTTATATTTTGTCGTCATAATATATATATTTTTTTTTAACTTTTTTTTTTTAGAAGAGAGTTGGATTTTAAAGAGACTTTCCTTACTTTGCAATTACTTTTTACTTGTTCTATAGAATTTGAATCAGGGCTAAGTTAACTTATTTCATTCTCTCTTTAGTACAACTGTATATACATGTAAAGTACAGCACGTACATATACATATATAGAGTATTACCAGCTGACAAGAACTAACTAACGTGATGAGAGAACAGAAAACATTTCTCTCTTTTTCTCTCTCTGTCTCTCTCAATGGTAAGGAGCAGGTGTGTAGTGTGCCAAGTATATTAATAACAAAAAAAAAAAAAAAAAAAAAAAAATCTTATATACGTACGTATATCTGTATTCGGACATCAAATATATATTTTTTACACCTACATATTTTTTGAAATACCACTCAAAGCTGCCCAAATTAGATTTGACAAGAAAACTATATTTAATTCTTTAGATTATTTTGACAAACAATTTTTATTATAGGGAGTAGATTAATGAATTTAAACATCAAGAAGGTAGCTAACAAGTACTTTTTTGTCTAAGATAATCATAAAATATTATTACAAAAAAAAAAAAAAAAAAAAAAATCCTGATCTCTCAAATAAGGTATGCAGAAATAATTAAGTTTATGAGGAGAAGAAGAAGAAGAAGAAAAAAAACATTTGATTTTATATAGATATCTTAATGATCATATATACAGGTTTTGGGTTCGATTTTATGTTTGCATAGTTTATACATATGCATATTTATATTTAAAATAGTAATAAAAATAACTTGTGTATAAATATTAGAGTTAATGTATTCTAACATAAAATATTATAATTAAAATAAGATTAGAAAATTTAACGAACTAGATTTTATACCTATATAATATCATTAACTTTAATATTTTTTTGCTGCTTATAAGTTTTTATCTATATAATATTGCGAATAATAGATAATATTCTAAAATTTACTCGATAAAGATTTTAGCTTTATTTAATGGCATTATTACCTTTAGGTTCTTGGTAAGTAATAATGTAAAACTAAATCAAAATGAGAATTTGTGTTTATAGATTCTATGCGTGATTTTTGTATGAATTTGATAAGCATTAAAAAAAATTGTACTAATAACTAGCTAATAAAGTTTGAAAAAAAAAAAAAAAAAAAAAAAGTATAACAGTAAACTTTTAAAAACTATTTCTAACTTTTAATAAGCCGAGTTTTATTATTAGTTCTTTGAAATCTATAAGAATGCAATTATACGTACAGTCTAATATCTTTGTTGCTTCTTGCTTCTCATTCTTTTATGAATACTAACGTAAGCTGAATAGCAATTACAGAAACTGTGATAGCTTTTTTTTTCCCTATTGCATTAAAGCCCTTGTCAACTTACTTTTTTATAATTTAGAATATTAGATTAATAATTACCATACCTTATTATCCATGAATTAGACACCAACACCTTGATTTTGTGTCTATTTTCATTTATTTTTATTTTGACTGTTATATCACGTATCTGACGTCACAATGTACGTGATAGGGGTAAAGAACTTGAGGGACGGTCTTAAATTTATCACGTGACCAGAGCGGTGACTGTGATTGGTGGCGGTACATTGTGACGTCAAATATGTGATATAACAGTCAATATGAAAATAAATTCAAAATCAACGTGTTGGTGTCTAATTCATGGATAAAATAAGGTATGGTAATTATTATTTATCTAGTATTCTAAATGATAAAAAAGTAAGTTGACAAGGGCTTTAATAAGGCTGTACACACGATTGTAATGATACATTTTAACATTCAAAATTTTGCACCACATTTTCGATGTTATTTTTATGAGAGAAGACATACGTGCTGAATTTTAATGGTAAAATATTATCATATTCGTATCACAAAGGAAGAAAAAGACAAACTTTCAATATCTATATTTTTTACTACCCACCGCACTCGCTCTCAACCTTGACCTTGTTGCTATGTTGCGATTTTTATTTATTTATTTAAGATTTTTTCCATATAATATATCCAATGCTTTGTATCTTATTGTGGCCGTATATATAAGTACAAAAAATTCATATATGGCCAAGACAATTTTAGTTTGCATTATCGCCCACAGATATCACCCAATTTCAAATGACAGTTAGAGAACGTTCTCTAATGACAGTTTATGATTAAATAAACGATTATTTAAGAAATACTGAACATTCATAAAATCTCGCAGGTGTATCATGTATAGATTTTAATTAACGCAATATTACAATTCAGTACATATAAAATATAGTATTTCCATAAGGCAATATAATAAAATGTTACATCACAATGTCTGTACTTGTCTATATATATACAAATAAAAGCTCAAGTTTTGAAATGTTAAAATATATAATAATTTTCGTGTCTATACTCTATTTATGTAACTTACATGCTACAATTTTGTAATTTAATAATAATTCAAAAATATATGATTTTTTTTAAACAATTTTACTTACATTAGAGATATTAAAAATAATACACTGTTAAAAAAAATCTTGTAAAAAAACATTAATATCCAAAGAGTATTACAGTGTTAAAAATTATTTTGATGATAATATTAAAATTGTTAGTGAAATTGTTTTTCCATGCTTACCCGTCGTGTAATGTAACATATTATAATGATGTGATGTTGCTGTAAACTACCTAAATGACTAATAAATATAAATCAATCAAAATCTCTAGTTTACTGACTAGTTCCTTTTCAATTAAAGAAAATTATTGTAAATTTTTTGTAAAAATATCATATACTTTATATAAAAATCTGTTGTATAAAATTACGTATTAATTTCTGATAAAGTATAAACATAATTAGCATTATCTTTTTTCCGTTTCAGTGCTATGTATAGTGTGTGTGTATACATACGTCTCCCGATACTGTTTACTTATATAACAATCGATCAAGCTAGTGAACAACGCGACGACATTGACAAACAAAATTATCAAGATAAACATCGTGATTATTATATCGATCTTTTATTATATTGAAGCACAAATATTTGCACCCAGATACAAAAAGCATGCCTTCTGCTGCTGTCTTGAAATTTATATATTACGGAAATTTCGTAAATATATTTCTTTATATACAGTATATTATAAAAAGAAATTTTGCTATACTGAATAAATTTGCTTTACCATTAGAGTCGATCAACAAGCGCTTATGTAAACAAACATTTTATATGTATGAAAATTAAAGTACGCCTTTGTTCATTATATAAAACGAAGGTGTACGACGTGTTTCATTATTATGAACTTTATTATTAATATTAAGAATCTGTGCTGCTAAAGAAAGCCCTATTTCTTCATTTTTTTATTTAAACTGAATCATTGAACAAGGAAAAAAAAATCATGTTTACATGATGTAATATTTTTAATGTGTAAATGAATTTGATTGCACGGAAAAAAATTAATACTAACAATGTAATAACCAGAACACAGGTATTATTATACTACAATAATACCTAATGCAGGTGCAATATATGCTACAATAAAGGTGTGACTCACTTAGATTAAGTGGTATTGTAGTATATAACTACCTGTTCCAAATTAAAACGTACCTATTGCAAATTACAGGATTCATGTACCTGTCTTTGGTATAGTAATTTTTTTTCTGTGTGCTTGCAAACTCCATTTAAAACTATTTAACTTTTATTAAACTTTCATTTAATAAAATTTATCGCAAAATATTGCTCCTTATTGAAAAAGCATTATTAAGAATTTGTTATTGTCAATTTATAATTATTTGCATTATATAAATTTATATTTGCTATTATATTATTATTATTTTTTGTGTGGTTATTCAGTTGATGTATAGGATTTTTCATCCTAACTGCGTCTTTTGACAAAAGTATTTCGTCTTTGTCAATAAAGACCATAATGTATACATATACAAATACAAGATCAAACGGAGTATAATAAGGTTCAGACAGCGAGATATAAAATATTATTATATTGCCTAATGGGCTTACAATGCTAGTCATAAAGATACATTAATTATCGTATAATATTTCATAATATAAATATACACACCATAGTATTTCCAGAAGGTAATTATAAGAAAATTTGCATATCATTGTGTTTGTACAGTACGTGATTAAAAATTTAGGCATCTATAACTATAGTTAGCCATTATACACTTATTATTTTTATAATTTAGAATACTAGATTGATAATTACCATACCTTATTATCCATGAATTAGACACCATTATGTTGATTTTGTATTTATTTTTTATTTATTTTCATTTTGACAGTTGAAATAAAACTTATCTGACGTCACAATGTACCGGTGACTGTGATTGGCTGACTTATCACGTGACCAGACCCAGTGGCTGTGATTCGCTGATGAGTAAGCCAATCAGTCACCCGTCAAGTCACGTGATAAAGTCAGCCAATCACAGTCACTGGTACATTGTGACGTCAGATAAGTTTTATTTCTACTTTCAAAATGAAAATAAATAAAAATAAATACAAAATCAACTCGTTGGTGTCTAATTCATGGATAATAAGGTATGGTAATTATCAATCTAGTATTCTAAATGATTAAAAAAATAAGTGCATAAGGGCTTTAACGATGAATAATTTTTGTTCAGAGAAACTAATAATAAAGTATTTATTTAAAATTAAAAAATAATCAAGCACTCAAAATATTTTGATTATTCTGCACTATAATAACTTACTAAGTTTTATAATATAATATGCTCTATTTTTTTTTTTTTTTTTTTTTTTTTGTTAATACAATATACGATTTATATACAATTTTTTTTTTAATAATCTTCAAAAGAAACTGTGTACACCTCAAATAACATTATTCTCACGCTATATAACATTGGAAAAGCTTTATATTATTATTTACACAATTTTAATGTACAATACTTACAGATAAAAAAAAAATCTCATGTTTACGAAAGCACTTGAATATCATGTATGTATGTAACATTGAGATTGTTCATATTATACAAAAGTATATAGAAGAATAAAGATATTATCCATTCAAAATAAAACATAAATTTCTTACGTTAAGAGCGATAATAATAATTCAAATACATCGCAATTTTTGCTCCCACCTGTAAATACGTGGGAAAAAAAAGTTTTTGTAAATTATGTAATACTCAGGAACAGGAAACATCTCTTATAGCTGTATCAACTGTATGTGATAACAAATAAACAACTTATTCGCATTATATCATAAAAACTCTATATCTCTCTCACTCTCCCTAATTTTTATTCTATATAATATAATAGTATTATAATATATATAGTAATATATACCACGATTTTGTGCCTTTAGGCGATAGTAAGTTATTTATCTAACAAATAAAAAATAGATTAATAAAAATCCTTTTTGTGTACCTTTATAGTGCAGTTGTAATGAATTATCGATAACGCAGAGTTCATGTATTTTGTATATTGATCAATTGAGTTCAACATATGGACAAAAATAAATACGTAATAATTGTGTTAGCAGATTTTCAGAACAATTAGTTCATTACAACAAGATCTATTATGCTAAAAACTGTGTTGCAAAGAATAAATATTATATTTTACAGCATAAATATTTATTTTTTTCTAACTAAGCATAATATTTTGATGCTTAGCCGTCGAAGTGAACGAACTATACACTTTACAAATTTTGGGAAAAATGAACGTTCTACACTTCATAATTTTCAAGTTCTCCCCATCTAGTTCTCATGTTAAAACCCGTAGAAGCGCCAAACGCAGATCGTTCATTTTGATTGAAACTTGTAAAGTGTAAGTTCGTTCACTTCGACTGGCAAACATCGATTTATACTATGAATTAAAGGCAGCATAACAACCGTAATTTCTTCTTCTTGTGAAGTAGAAAATGTGGAGTTGATGTGAAATGTGATTTATAAATAAAATAACAATTTGACGTTTATAGATTATTTATGTTTAAACTTGCATTGAAATTTATGAAATTTATATGCTGCTTGTTTGCAATTGATTTATGCAAAATACTTTTTGTGTAAAATACAATCAAGATCAAAAGTTATACAATTAATATACTTAAAATTACAATTTCCTTTAAGGCATTAAATTTTGATTATATTGAAAAATCTGATAGGTTTCTTTTTCTATGATTTTTTTCCGTTTCCGTTCTTTTGCATTTATTTTCTTTTTATACAGTGGAGAGAAACAGAATATAAATAATGTTACGATCTGAAAGAGGGAGAAAGAGAGAAAGAGAGAGAGAGATGAAATACGACTCCAAAACCCCATGAATAACATAAAATTTAAATGCTTAAGGGTTAACAAATACAACAATAAAAATAATTTTATACCTGCATTAAAAAAGGAGTTTATATAAAAATAAAAAAAGAAAACAGAGAACGTATCAAATTGTCATTTAAAGCACGAAGTAAGTGGTACAAAAAAAAGTTTATAAATTTATCTTAACTGGCATCAAAAAGCAAGTAAAAATGAAACATAACGTGGATGCAACGTAGCTAAAGCATGATATCATGACTACTATCAGCATCCCTATAATACATAACACTACTACTACTGCTGTATGC
Organism: Ecdyonurus torrentis; assembly: GCA_949318235.1. Lineage (NCBI taxonomy): Eukaryota > Metazoa > Arthropoda > Insecta > Ephemeroptera > Heptageniidae > Ecdyonurus > Ecdyonurus torrentis. The sequence continues at coordinate 30,560,426 of OX439128.1, forward strand.
TTGCTTTGCTTATAGCAACGTGCAGATCTTTAACAAAAATCTCACACACACAGTCTCAATGGAAAACACATAACCTGCTTTGCGTTACTTCAAATATATAAAAGTTTAATAGTGTTGATGCAATCTTAAAACATTTTAAAGTAAAGGTATTATGTGCTGGGACATATGAAACCTAACAACTGTGAGTGAGCTTTACTTTTTCATTCAAATCACGATATATCGTCCACAGGGAATTTTTCTTCAACAATTACACAGAAAAAAAAGTAGATTAAGAAAATGCATTCACATTAGCATAATTTTCCTGTTCTAATAAATCGTAATAAAATACATACAATCAAGGGGTGCAACACTGCTCACAGGGTGTAACAGCAATGTCAATATTACATGTCTTCCAACTCTAGGCCCTATTTGTAGTCCATGTTTTTCGACACCTGAACTATACTGTTGTTGTTGTTGTTGTTGTTGTTATTGTTGTTTTCATTTACAGGTTTTGACTGTAGTAGCGCATTGTTGTTTTTATGGACTACGCGCTAGCATACGGAATTTTAAGACATGTAGAGGATTTATTATAAGGAAAAAGGGACAACATTTAACACCAATTCTTTTCACATCCCGAAAATTTTGAATTTTTGTGGTTTCATAACTAAATAAAACACGAACCCAATGAAATATTTGCATTTTGCAGTCTATAAATGTTACTATACTACAATACGTACAGGAAAGACCTAATGTTCATTATAAATAATGAAATTTAATAATCAAGTTATGAATTAAGGTTTCATAATTTATATCATTATAACACCTTTGAATACAACAAGAAAATCAGTTCATATGCCCATGAAATAGAGAGAAAACAATTATATATACGTTAATTAAACCACGTTTAACAATGCAAAATAAAAATTATGTTAACTTAATTCTATGGTGATTCAAATACTAATGCGCAGTAATAATTTAATACTTTAAATAAATTTAAACTATAATATTAAAATACTTCATAAAATGAACGAGCTGTGTATTTCCTAGATCTTTCTTTACAGTTATCCTCAATAATAATGTATATTCAGTAAAACAGATACTAAAAAGAAAAGGATCGTTTTTCAACGTAAATATTTAATTGAAAGTTTTGTAATTATACACAAATGTATATGAGGAGCAACAAAATTAAAATTATTATTTATTGTAATTATTATTTTGCTAATTTTATAATATTACACGCATTAATTAAAAATTATAATTGTAACATATATATATATATATATATATATATATATATATATATATATATATATATATATATATATATGACTTATTCCTTGCTATTTCCCGGGGCTGTCTACTCACCCTCCTAGAATCTTGTGAAAAAAATATATGTTATTTGGGGACTCATTTTAACTACAAAAATCAAGTTATAGATCAATCTGATAAATTTTCGAATTTTGGGAGCAATTTAAAAAAAGTCATTGTAGTCGCACCAAAAGTATGAGGACGATTTTTAACGTTTTTGAAGGCAATTTTCTCTGTAAATGTACATTGCATGCTCTCATTTGTATTTTTTGTGCATTGTATACTGTTATGAGAGTAAACTGGCGTGGTTTAATTTTTTTTAAAAAGTACGGTTTTTTCATAAAAAAATCCCCAAAATGGCCCGCGGGACGATTTTTTCGACTTTTGATTTTGCTATAACTGACTCAAATTTTAATATTTTTTCAACACATTTAAATCAGAGTTAAAAGAGTGTATTAGCAAGCATACTGAGCAGAAAAATATTTCTATACTAAAAACTATCCTGGTGGCGGGGTCCCGAACTTGTCACCAACCCGAAAAGGTGGGTATGTAAAACCGCAAAAATAAAAAAGTCGCTACAAACATTTTTTCTCAATTTTGATGGAAAAGTGTAGCCTAGGATGTAAGAATAATGCTATTATGGTAGACTTAATGTATATTTTGTTTTGAGTATTTTTTACGCTAAGTTGAAAATTGTGATATTTTTACCTTTTTACGTGCATTACTGAGACACCTCAAATAGGATTTAAATAAATGTTTGAACTTTTTCTTTTGCACATTTGACTCAAATTGAACGATGAAGTGTGTGCAATTATATAAAAAAAGTTTAAGTCGCAAAAATGTTGCTCATATGATAAAAAAAATCGGAAAATTGTAGCAAGAAATGAAAAAAATCGATTAAAAATCATATTACAGATATGACATTTTGTATACCATTGTAACAGCGCTAAATGTTATTCAAAAGTTATAATAGCATATAAATAAAGAGGTGCCGGGATAGCTGAGACCACGTGGTATCGGGGGGTGGGGGTAGGAACGGGCGACAAATGTATCTTTTGTAAAAGTAATTTAGATTTTTGATGTTAGATTTTATATAACCCAATTTAAAAAGTACTATGTGCAAATTAAATATTTTATGCTGTAAGTACAGGATCTGGCACAAGCGACTTAAGTTAATTTGACATATAAGGATGAAAATTTGAAACGCTCTTTTTGTGATATTATTTGTACTTTAAAATTTTTTAGCATTTGTGCTGGCCATCATGGGCTTTTTTTTTTTAATTTTTTTTGGAGTTTTGGGTTTTATTATATATAAATTATGTGATTTAAATTACAATTAGAGAGAGAGGGGGGGGGGGGGGAACAAGAAGAACAAGAAGAAAGCAAGACACTGATTACACGTAAAATTGTTGTAATTTTTTATTGTTTTTAAATTTTTAGACTACTTTTTGCAAGTTTGTTGTGATTCCTAAATGCAAGAGAATTAGAACATTAAAAATTTGAAGTGGTATAGTGTATTTATATGACAAGTGTATTTTAATCAATTTGATTTTCAGTTCCTGTCTAGGTATATTTTATTATTATTACATTGATTCTATTGATTCTGTCAGAATTTAAAAAAAAATAATTATAAAGCTCAAAAATTTAAATTTGTAATTAATTAATTATACATTTTATAGTGCACAATAACAGCAGAGCTTGTGGCATTAAATATAAAATAACGTTGCTAATAGAAATATTCGATTCTCTGCTCGGTTTTTTGTTTGTCGTTGTCACCTTATGTGGGACGTTAATTTTCTATATAGGAAAAAAATTACTTCATTTATACTGCATTGAATATTTTCTAGATTATAGTGAACTTTTTTTTTCTAGGAACATAATTATAGTAACATCAAAACTATCATGTTATGTGGTATTTTATTTACTATAGCATAAATTATGTAATAGTGTATAAATGTTGTTACATTGGGCTAGCATAAATCACTGATATATTTGTCTTCATAAGAGCAAAAAACAAAAAAATATTTAATTGGAACATTTTTTTTTAATTAAGTTATAAAAATCTAACATCAAAACGCTAATAACTTTTACAAAAGTTACATTTGTCGCCCGTTCCTACCCCCACCCCCCGATACCACGTGGTCTCAGCTATCCCGGCACCTCTTTATTTATATGCTATTATAACTTTTGAATAACATTTAGCGCTGTTACAATGGTATACAAAATGTCATATCTGTAATATGATTTTTAATCGATTTTTTTCATTTCTTTCTACAATTTTCCGATTTTTTTTTATCATTGAGCAACATTTTTGCGACTTAAACTTTTTTTTATATAATTGCACACACTTCATCGTTCAATTTGAGTCAAATGTGCAAAAGAAAAAGTTCAAACATTTATTTAAATCCTATTTGAGGTGTCTCAGTAATGCACGTAAAAAGGTAAAAATATCACAATTTTCAACTTAGCGTAAAAAATACTCAAAACAGAATATACATTAAGTCTACCATAATAGCATTATTCTTACATCCTAGGCTACACTTTTCCATCAAAATTGAGAAAAAATGTTTGTAGCGACTTTTTTATTTTTGCGGTTTTACATACCCACCTTTTCGGGTTGGTGACAAGTTCGGGACCCCGCCACCAGGATAGTTTTTAGTATAGAAATATTTTTTCTGCTCAGTATGCTTGCTAATACACTCTTTTAACTCTGATTTAAATGTGTTGAAAAAATATTAAAATTTGAGTCAGTTATAGCAAAATCAAAAGTCGAAAAAATCGTCCCGCGGGCCATTTTGGGGATTTTTTTATGAAAAAACCGTACTTTTTAAAAAAAATTAAACCACGCCAGTTTACTCTCATAACAGTATACAATGCACAAAAAATACAAATGAGAGCATGCAATGTACATTTACAGAGAAAATTGCCTTCAAAAACGTTAAAAATCGTCCTCATACTTTTGGTGCGACTACAATGACTTTTTTTAAATTGCTCCCAAAATTCGAAAATTTATCAGATTGATCTATAACTTGATTTTTGTAGTTAAAATGAGTCCCCGAATAACATATATTTTTTTCACAAGATTCTATGAGGGTGAGTAGACAGCCCCGGGAAATAGCAAGGAATAAGTCATATATATATATATATATATATATATATATATATATATTATATATTTATATATATATATATATATATATATATATATATATATATATATATATAACATAACATAAATAAATACATTCTTTTGAACAATACAATTATTAAAAAACGCATCAGTGTACCTAGAGGGCATCGAATGAAACATTTTCATTATTGTTTAAATTAGTTTTTTTTTTTTTTTGCTTGCTTGCTTGCTTGCTAGAAGCATTTTTTCTACAAGAGTTTTTTTTTATTACAAAAATATACATATTAATAATATTTTTAATAAAAATGTTATGTGATTGTACATTTTTATTACTGAAATAAAATAAATGAACATGCAAATTTCATGTTTGTTTTTTTCTGTGTTTTTTTTTATGGAGATTAAATAATAAAAACTTGTTTATTGAAATATCTTTGATCATTTTGACTTGTGTTTGTAAAACTCCGACACTAGGTAGATTTAAATTTGATACCTCTTTTATATAAAATAAATGTTAATATGTTTAATTTCTATGGTAAGTTGACACTTCATTACTTTATTTTAGTTCTGTTGGATATATAGTTTTTGACAGATATTTTTTAAAATTATTTTTATATACTATCATATCACACTCATACTATATAACGACGCATACTGTAATACAGTGGAGGCTTTTATTTACTGTAAAAAAATTTTAACATGAAGATATTTTATATAAATGTATATTATTATTTTCAATTTACGTTACAATTTAATCATAATGCAATTTAAAGGAATAGACCGGAGAAAAACATAAGCATTCATATCAAAAAACACTTGATGGGATTTACAAAAATAACGTTAGTTTGTCCCAAAACCCAACTGTAGCCCCGTAGCAGAGATTAGAAAATTCGATTTATGCAACCCGCATAACATTTTCATACTAATTTTTGCATGTTTCTGACGTCATAAACATGAAAATTCACGCAAATTGCATACTTTACATTTTTTTCACGCTCTCTCGTGGGGCTACATTAACATTCTGGTAAAAATTGTCATCAGTTTTGAAGATCCCATTTCGTGTTTATTCATTAAAAAGCACATGTTGTTTTATGCGGTCTATGGCTTTAAGTTAAAGAATTTTTACATTAAAAATATGCACGTAAGTAAGAAAATTCAATATAGGAATAAGTTAACGTTTTTTTTTTCCTTTCAATATTTGCTTACCAAACTCAAAGACGGGTAGAAAAAAATGAGGGAAGAAGCTTACCTAAAATCAGAAATAATCTCAATTAAAAATACATTTGGTACATAAGGAAATTAATAAAAGCATTAATATAAGGGATAGGTTATCAAATTGAGCAAGAAATATTTTTAAGAAACATGGATATTTCTTTAGTTTATACTTATACTTTATAAAAATCTAGTACATTTGTATATGTTCAGTTTAATTATTTTTTAAATTGTAACATGAAAATTTATGTTGTACACACAACATGTAATGAGCTTAAATTAAAAACGATGCAAATTTATCATGCGTAATCCAGTATGTAGAGAGAGAGAGAGAGAGAGAGAGAGAGAGAGAGAGAGAGAGAGAGAGAGAGAGAGAGAGAGAGAGAGAGAGAGAGAGAGAGATTACGAGCAAGATGTCAAGACCGTAAAGAAAAATAGGTACCACAGTCGAGCAGTCTTACATCACTGCCTTGCGTTGCAATTGATGGTACAGTTCATGATGCTCGTGTTACTTACGACACAAAGTAAGTGTTGTCTCTTTCTCTTCATTTTTCAGTGGTTTTACTGAACACCAACAACTGAAGAGCAAAGTTAATGGTTTTTCTAGTTATGTCCAAAAGTGTGATGTAAAAGGCTTGATCATAAGGATTTATTTCAAGTCGGTGTTATATACTATATTAATTCAATATGTCTCGTCTTAGAAATACGTCCCAAAACAACTCAGTTTATACTAAAAATTGAGGAAACTTTGTAAACATATTTATACTGCGTCCTAAAATACAAAATTTGTTACTTAAAAATAAATTTAGTAAAAGTTAAACGAGGGAAACTGAACTTTTATATAAAACAAAACGTATGCTATTTTTTTTCTTCTTCTTCTTCTTCAATTCTGTAAATTACGACGTTAGAGCGCAAAAAACGTCTGTAAAATTTTATAAACACACTCAAACAAAGAATTCAAAACATTGTAATGACAATTAATGTATAAAAACATATCTGCATATTTTTACTATTTCAATTCCATACCCCCCCCCCCCCCCCCCCCCCCAACCACCACTGTCATCATCTCTACTACAGCATCCCCACCACCTTTATTTTTTCGAATAAATTCCATTTCGAAACAATACCGTTTTGAATCAATTCCATAAGATCCCATTTTATTTACGCCAAATTTACTACGTGTAAATAACTCATCTTTAAAATCTACTGTAATGATTTACGAACCATTTTATCTGAAAAGTCACGCTCCTTACTGTGTCTAAGGATACTAATTATTTCATAACAAATTTTATAATTATACATGTGATAATCAAAAATATTAAAAAGCTCTTAAAACAATATGCAGTACTTATAAAAATTATTTGCACAGTATGTATAATATAATACTTAATTACATTAGTACATAAATATAAGGCAAAGTTCATACATGTTGGAACTATTAAACAAAACTCAAATACATACAAAACAATACAACGGTTATTTCAATGGAAAATACAAACTTTTACATTTTATATAAGGTTTCATTATTATAAAGCAACGTCCATTTATACAGACTTAATGAAATTTCTGCCTCATTTATATTTTCCCTTTGTGTGCACTTAATACCTACCATAATAAGCTTATTTTAAACTATTTAATTATAATTTTACTGTTTGTAATGAAATTAATTACTTTTTGAGTTATTTAAATTACGGAATAAATTAAGAATTGTATTAAATAACAAAAGTGTTATACATTATACTATATAGAAATATGTTAATGACTATTGAATATAATTACCTCCATAATAAAAAAAACCTATATGCAAATAAATTTACACAGAAAAAAAAATCAAACAAGATCATTTGAGCGCAATTATACTGTACTTAAAAAGCAATAAAAAGAAATAATAGGGAGAGGGGGGAAGGAATTTTAAATTTTATTTATTTGTTTATTATTATTTTATTGTATTTATTTTCAAGTTATAATCATGTTTTAAAGATAGAGTATCTTGTTGTGAACTGAGTTCCAAAAATAAAATATCGATTGTCATTTTATTCATGTTACCCAAATGTTAACAAGCAAGCAAAAAGTATTTTATATTTATTACATTTTTAAATATATATTTTATAATAAATCAATTTCAATTTAACATAATGTAATATTTTATTAGTCTCATTTTAACATGAATTCAATAAATAAGTTAAAAGGTGACGTTTAACATATTATATAGTATTTATTTCATTAATTGCATCATCTAGAGATACAAATGGGAGAGAGAGAGAGAGAGAGAGAGAGAGAGAGAGAGAGAGAGAGAGAGAGAGAGAGAGAGAGAGAGAGAGAGAGAGAGAGAGAAGTCATCTGCAAGGCTCCAAGAACATTTCTCAGTCTTCAATGTTTTTATGTTTATTAACAAAAAATATATTTTTTAAATTTTATTTGTACATATTTCGTTATTTTTATAACCATTAAATTTGTTCCAAACGTCAAATTATGTTGCCTGATTTTTGTAATATTCTTCTTAACCGAAACCAAATAAAGAACAAATAATACGTATTTTATTCTATCCATTATTCCATTATATATATATATATATATATATATATATATATATATATATATATATATATATATATATATATATATATATATATAATATATATATATATATATATATATATATATATATATATATATATATATATATATACTGATTGAGTTACTCGTACCTCTACTTTGCATGGATCAAGTAAAAGTCCGGTTTTATAAAAAGTAAAACATATTCATACTTATTTGGCAGCGACACAATATAATCCTGTATATTTTATCATATAAAATTAAATATTATTCTGGAACAGGTATTGATATGCTAAAATATCATCTAATCACGAAATACAGGAAAAGAAACACCTGTAATGTTTTTACCTAAATTAGGTAAAATTGTAGTACAATTATGTGAATAGTAATTACATGGTATAAATACTTATACCGTATTACTATTGCAATTACAGAATCTATACCTCCACCAGTGATATAATATAGTAATTTTTGTTTGCATTTATCTACTATCTAATATTAAATAAATTATAAAACTTAATCTATTTTAATGGAATGTAATAGAAATCTTAATTACTTCTTTTTCATATTAACGTATAATATTTTGTAAATATTTTTTAAATAATTGAATATATTTGTGTAAAAAATAATAATAATGAATGATTGACCACCTATAGGAGAAAGAAATTTAATTACTTTAAATATTTATTTACTTATTTAAAGGAAAATATTTACACATGCTGTTGAAAGCATTCCATACTATGATATGGTTTTAAAAAATATAAAATTTATGTTTAAAAAAAATAATAATAAATAAATAAAAAAACAAAAACATTATACATAAACAACATATTAAATCATTACTATCTTGTTTGATTCCATAAATAGCTTTCATATAATTGAAAAGTGATGTTATTAATATTTATATAAATATAATTTTAAATACGATGACATAACTTTTGGTTTACATTAATAAAGATAATAAATATTTATACGTTTATTTTATTTTTTCATTTTCATAGTACATTTTTTAAAATAAAAAAGTTCTGATCATTTTTTGCTTTGTAAGTTAAGAGGAAACAAAAGGTTATAACTACCATGAACTGCAGTGAATTTTCAAGTTTTAAGACAATGTTTAAGAAAATTAAGAAGCATGGCTGGAACAATTAAAAAAAAAATCGAATTCATTTTAAATATTATCAACATGCAAGTCCATGAATGTATTAAAAAGGTCAATAATATATATTTTTTGAAGTAAAGTATACAATATCAATAAACATATTTAAAAAAATATATTATAGTAAAAATTTGAACTAATATGTCAATTCAAAAAGATTTAAAAAAGCAAACCATGCAAGAGAAAATAACAAAAAGTTTCAGCAACAATTGATATTATTACTTCAATATAAAACAATTTTGAATTTTTATTTTTGATGCATATTTTGAAATTATTCCTAATTTATTTTTCAAATTATTCAAAATTCTCCGAAAAACGGTCAAATTGATTGTAAATTTTAAGTTGGTTCTGTAAACTGTGCGTTAAAATCATCATCCGAGTTTGTTTGTTTTTCTTTCTTTTTCTTTTTCTTTCTTTTTTTTTTTTCTTCTTCTTCTTACGAACACCTGAACATGACTTTAGGACGTTTATTTGAGGTTTTTTTCTTGTGATTTATTTGAGAAATAAATTTCCAGACATATGTACCGGTACCTTTTTAATGTTGAACATTATTTTTATACCTTTACAATATATTAAGCATAATATATTTTTGCATGTACAAATTCACGTATTTTGTTTGTGGAAGAATTACGGCACCTCATGTCATACTGACACTCTCGCCAGGTATGTATAAACTCTGTCATAATAAAATTGTACTCTATTGCCTTAGAGTGAAGAACAATAATTAAAATTTCTATGACAGAGTATGTACGTACTGAGCCGTCACACCTGACAAGCATCTCGATTCGTATAAAGTAAACTTTTTACTCAAGCGTACTTTCTCTATAATCAATCAATCTTGATGAATTTTTATTCGTAAAAATACATTAAAATAATATTGAGCTAAAAAAAAAATGTAAGAATAAGATAAGTAAATAACAACAAAATTTTAAAAATCAACGTTGTGAACCGGTCGTGGCGTCATGATCAGATGCTGGTATCAAAGAAAACGGTTCTCAACTGACGATTTTTACGCTCAATTTTTGTATGTAAGCTCTTTCTGTAAAGTAAAGTGAATCTCAATAACAGTGATTAGCTGACCAACAAAATAAGACACATTCATTGGTTGATCTTGTTTTTTGTGCCGATAAAAGTGAGTCGCATATTGAGACTGGAACTTTTTTTGGGAAGTTTCTTTCATTCTTATCAAGTTCAAAGTTCTAAAAGAAGAAATAACAATGATTGAACATATGTTATAAACGTAATAAACAGGTAACGACGTCATAACCAGCTGTTTATAACAAAGGAACATTTTCGAAGCTGGCTCAATATTTGTGTGTAGTTTATAGATCCATTGCAACTATAGTTAGAAATGCCTAATGAATTTCCTTTTTGAAATTGGCAGTTTTATTTATACATACGTCAGTTTATCAGAAATATAGAACTTTATTATTAATAGTTTTTCTCCACTCTTGCAGTAAAACTGAGAAACTTAAACCACACAATTTCTTACATTTATATTTCTTATAAATATGATTTTATTTCTTGAAAAGATTTAGGTCAAGTTTTCAATACAAAAATCTGCATTCAAAGAGAAGTGAGAGAGAAATAGAAAAACTTTTTTAATTCAGCTAACATGAGGCATTTTCATTATTTTAAATTGAAAAATTAATTTTATTTCTATTTATAATGTAGAACATTATAACGATTATAGTTTTTAATTACTAAAAGCAATTTTTAGCAATAAAAAAGTTTACATATTACATTTTAATATTTTAATTAATTAAATTTTATTGTGTTTTTTTTAATATATTGTTTTACATTATTATATTTTTATTACTTATTATACATTTTATGTTTAGCTTGATTTTACTTCTTCTGGGTGTTATATTTAAAGGACTTACAGTTATAGATATTAAATATTTTACAATTCTTGCGAAACATTTTTATGATGTTGTGTGCACTTCTTTGATAATAGAGATACCCTTCACATCAGTAATAATTAAGCCAGTAACAACAATAAAGTGGTAGTACTTAACTATCTATGAACAATTAAAGCCATAATACATGAAAAAACGTGTTCTTTTTTATAATTAAACACAAAATGGGATCTACAAAACTGATGACAATTTTTACCAGAATGTAATAATGTGATCTTACAAGAGACTCGAAAAAACTGTAAAGTATTGTTTACAATTTGCATTTCTGTTTATGACGTCAGAAACAGGCAAAAATTAGAAGGAAAATGTTGTGCAGGTTGCATAAATTGAAATTCTCTGATCCCTGCTACGGCCAACTAATGTTATTTATGTAAGTCCCATCAAGTGTTTTCATGTTTTGTGATGTCAATGCTAAAAAAAATATTTTTTATGCCTTTAAGGGAGTATAGGTTACCAACTTGGGTCGAAAATAATTAGCTAAATAACCTTTTTTCTTTCTTTCTTTTATACAAATTACCTTTAGAAAAAAAATATACAATTTTTTATTTATCAATTTAATTATTGTAAAAGGCTTTTCATTAATAATATATATCTTTATTAAACATGCAAAATTACCAAATTGATTTAGTTTTGGAGATAAAAATTGTTTTAAATATTTCAATGTAAAATTTAAAGCTCAAATATTTAACTATTTCTTTGCCTTTCATCTCATATACTTGATGTTAAATTTTCTTTTAGCCATTAGGTTTCTAAGATATTGCCGGGTAACCTACCTCTTAAACGCTAAATTTTATGAAGAAGGAGAAGAAGACAAAAATTCCAGCTGAATTTAACGATAACCGTCCATCGTTATTAAGAAATATAATACTGATTTTCTGAGAAACTGTCAAACTATATAATATATATATATATATATATATATTAAAATAAAAAGAATAACATTTTACTTTAAACTTTATGAAATTCAATATATTATTGTGGTGTATTGCTATCTGTGAGACTCTAGCGAGATAACCGTGGCGGGTGTTGTTCTTCTTCTTGTCTTCACGACGTTTCGCGTCCGACGTTGGGCGCATCTTCAGGTGTGTATGTCTGTGTGCTCTGGCTCTCTCCCTTATATACCTGATAGCCTGAGAACCTTATATCCCTTATATGTCTGAGCACACAGGCATACACACCTGAAGATGCGCCCAACGTCGGACGCGAAACGTCGTGAAGACAAGAAGAAGAACAACACCCGCCACGGTTATCCCGCTATACAGTAGTCTCACAGACTAGCAATACACCACATACATCGAACCGTGAAAGCCTACATCAATACAAATATATTATTATAAATTTAAAAAAAAAATTATCGTATTATTATTATTAGTACTATTCGGATAAATTTGATGTGATTATGTGTACTGAATAAATATGCGATATTACGTAAATATAACTGTTAATTAATGTTACATGTAAATGTTTTAATCATCATTTTAATTAATAAGGGCAATGTTTAATTGTTGTAATACTATATCTGAACTGCCTGGGTTAATGACAATTATAATTATCCATGAACAATTACATTAACCATGAATTAATGATTTAAACTTACGATTATAAAATTTGAAAGAAAAATACAACATATACAGTAATATTCAAGTTAATTTGCTTATTTATTATGAAAATCAGTTTAATAATTTACCTATTAAGTAAACTTAGTGATGTATTCCAAAGAGCATTTTTTAATTCAGAAACATTGCAATACTACTCGTTTTTTTTATTTTATTTTATTTATTATTATTATTATTTTTATTATTATTATTTTTTTAAATAATATATTGTTATATTTTGGTTGATTTTTGGATGCTGATATTTCACATTTAAATACAAGTGATTGATAACAGTAACATGACATTTCTTCTTCTTTATGAACAGTTATTATTAAAAAAAAAAAAAAAAGGCTATAAGCGCAGTATAGCCATGAAAAAAAAAAAAACTAACAATAAGACAATAATATTTTTACTATAAACACATCTTTCCGATAAAATAAAAATAAACTTTAAAGAGCAAGGTTGAACATACAGTAGGATAAAAATCCTATATAAAACTCAATTAACTATACTTTCAACTATCCAATAATGCAATGTTCAGATTATTGTTTGGAAAAAAAGAAGAAAAGATTAATTGTTTTCATTTTTCATTTTTATTTATTTTTTTTTGTAATTGCTGAATATAAGTATTTACGATCTTGCGTGCTGGTGGTCAGCGCATATATATACCCAGGATGGACCACACGGAACTTTGAGTTCGGGTCAAAGCGTCACATGGTCACTTGTCAAGCATGTATAATATCCAATCATTCAATCAGAATACATGACAGCTCCAATTAATTGATAAACCATCTCTTATATTTACTGATTGACTTATTGTTTCTCTCTCTCTCTCTCTCTTTCTCTCTCTCTCTCTCTCTCTCTCTCTCTCTCTCTTCAATACACAATACATTTCCTCAAGCAATGCATCAGATAAGAAAAACATGAACAAAGGGAGAATAATTGATTTTAAATATTAATAGAAAAAAAAAGATTATAAGTTTAGTAAAATATTGCATATGTGCGATGTTGAATTGTAAGTATAAAAATAACTTGTTCTGTAATTTATCTTTGTTTGAAAATTATAAAGTTAAAACGTTAACAATGTCTGATTGATTTATCACTATTTACGATTGTAGAGAGATTAAAAAAACATTCAATTATATCCCAGACAAAATAAGAAGTTATGTAACCTAAAACTTTTGAATGCTTAGTACATGATTATTATAATTACTTTTTTTTCTTCAACAGATTATCCACGAGTTGAGGTGTATACTAAATTGAAATAAAATTAATGTAGAAACAAAAGTTTTAAGAAAAATATATTTTTGCTTTGTAAATTTCTGTTTCGTAAAATTTGCCACTTTTTAGCCCTTGTCAACTTACTTTTTTACTATTTAGAATACTAGATTGATAATTACCATACCTTATTATCCATGAATTAGACACCAACTTGTTGGTTTTGCATTTATTTATTTTCTTTTTGGCTGTTATATCACGTATCTGACGTCACAATGTACCGCCGCCAATCACAGTCACCGCTCTGGTCACGTGATAAATTTAAGCCCCTCCCTCAAGTTCTTTACCCCTATCACGACCCCATCGGTACATTGTGACGTCAGATACGTGATATAACAGTCAAAAAGAAAAAAAAATACAAAATCAACGTGTTGGTGTCCAATTCATGTATAATAAAGTATGGTAATTATCAATCTAGTATTCTAAATGATAAAAAGGTAAGTTGACAAGGGTTTTAACGTTTAAGCCAGGCTATATAGTATACAACTGCACTGCGACTGTGTGATACATCTTAATTTCTTTTTCTTTTCTTTTCTTTTTTTTTTTTTTGCTATCAAAACGTTCTTAGCTGAATAATTGACACTTTATTTTAAAATAAAATACATTGAAAAGAAAAAAAAAAGTTAAATGCAATTCAAAAAAAAATATATTAAATAAATTGGCTAGAAAAGAAGGTAATAGAGAGCACGTTAAATCTCTCTCTCTCTCTCTCTCTCTCTCTCTCATACTATTAGCAACACATAGCAGCTAAAGTTTCATCAGATAATTTAAAAGAGAATTTGGCTTATAAAATCCTAGAGTTATTTCCTTTAAAAGATCGATGACTTTTTTTTTTTTTTATTCTTATTATTTTTTTTATCTATTTCTTTTTCAATATATAAAAAAGTTTGGTTCACAATGAAAGATTTTATTGCAGTTTGAGCACTGCAAGTCCAACTCAATTTTCAATATAAGACTTTTGCTCTGAGATATTTGTTGTTAGAAAAGAAAACACTTGACGCGAGCATAACATGTGCTCAACCTGAGAGATGTAATATATCTGTGACGTATAAAATTTCAAATAATAAAAACTCATTTGTTGACGTTATGTTGTCAACTTTCTTTTGTTTCAAGTGAGGCAAAAATACCATTGTGATAGATTATATTGTTTTATTTCGTTGATGTCAAATATTTTTGTGTGTAGCTTCTAATACTGCAGTATGTGTTGGCAAGGTGGTAGCAGATTTTCTTTATGTATATATATATATATATATATATATATATATATATATATATATATATATATATATATATATATATATATATATATATATTGAATGAATGAATGAATGAATGAATGAATGAATGAATGAATGAATGAATGAATGAATGAATGAATGAATGAATGAATGAATGAATGAATGAATGAATGAATGAATGAATGAATGAATGAATGAATGAATGAATGAATGAATGAATGAATGAATGAATGAATGAATGAATGAATGAATGAATGAATTTTGAATGAATTTTGAATGAATTCACTAAAGTTCCACGACACAACCAAAAAGGAGAGAGCCTATTAAATATAATGAGCTCAGTCCAGATCGATCATGAACTTGTCGTAAATGTAATTTAGTCGGTCTATTTTGCAATACTTTTTACGTCAATATAAGCTATTTTAATTTTATGATGACTAATGATTATAAAGATATACAAATGATACTATTTTATGAGTATTATTAACATTTCATTACACTTCGTTTATTTAAATGTACATGAAACTTGACTTATAATAATGCAAACTTTAAGAATACGAAAGTATCTAGATGAAACAAAATATTTATTTTTATTTTCAATCTTTACGAACATTTTTTTTCTTGTTTAAACTTCTATCTTCAGAGAAGATGTATAAGAAAATAAATTAAACTTTTCTTTGAACTACAAGATTAAAATTATATTTATTACTACTATTTATGTCAAGAAATGTTTCTTTTGTTTTTATTTAATTTTCAAGCTTTTTTATATTAAATATATATTAATATGAAAGTTTATTTGCTTAATAAGTTTTGACACTGAAAAAAAAAAAATCACGCCTAAATAAAATGCTACAAATTTAAGCTATACTTTTTTATAATAATTAAGAAGTATAGTTTTTCAATCAATTATTCATTAATTTTTTTCATTTTAGAGCAATGGTAGTTATTGGCAATCAGTTGATCCAAATCACGAGTGTCAACAGATCTGAAACTTTTTTTTAGCCCAGTAGTATTTAAGAATAATTCAGATAAAGTAAAGAGTATGCAATATTTTGAGTTACGTAAGTTTAAAATTGTGGTTCTAAAAAACTCTGTGTCTCAATTACAATGATGTAATATCCTGAAAATTTGTATTAATATGCAGGAGTAGTTAACGCAATAACCTTTAAGTTGATACCAATTTTGATAATAACAGATGTTTAAAATCTGGATCAACTTCAAACCAAGGAAAAAAAAAATATATTTATACATATTTTATCATATAATTGTTTTAATTTACATGACTTTTTTTTTTCTGCGACTCGTAAAAAGTAATATTCTGCAGTATATAATAGCTATACACAATATGATATCAATAATATGATACTATTTTGAAATAATAAATAAATAATTAGGGTATACAAAGCAATCGTTATGCTATCATATTCACCGGATAAAACAAAGCATAAGTTATGTTTTGTAACTCTGACTAGTGATATTGTTTAAAGAAAGTCAGAGGACCATGTAAGTGGGTTGTACCTTTTTTGGCCTCTAATAAAAACCATTTATTATTATTATTATTATATTATTAATGAATCAATGCAATTGAGCTAGTAAATTTTCAAAATGTTTATTTATGATGTACAGTATGGTATAGTGTAGTTTATGAAAGCAAACAATTTTTTTATATAATATAACAAAATAATGGGAAATCCTGAAAAGTCTTTAGTTTTTTTCAATAATATAATAATATTTATAATAATCTAATAAGAATGATAACAATACCAATTTTTTTTAAGTTATGCCTTCTTTTTTCGTGCTTTCTACCCCCTCCCCCCATTTTTTTTTTACTTCTTCTGGGATGATTTTGTGTTTATAGTATTCTAAACATTGTGAATACAATGTTAGCAAGAATGAAAAAAGTCATTTCTATTAGATTCAATGAATTGGATAAATATATATAAAAATATCCTTATTCACTAAAAAAAGAAAAAGTTTAGAAAAGAAATCTTTCTCATTTATTTAAAAAAAAAAAAATCTTTTCATAAACAAAATTTAATTTATTTAAGATTATGATAGAATCCTTTTATAATTTGAGCACAGATTTGTATCTTACAACTAGAAACTTTTATAATAGCGGCATTTTTTATATGGATTAACTTCTTTTAAACTAATGGTTTTCATATTATTATATTATCAAACTTTTTGAATACCCTATTAAGCAGTTTTCTTAAACTCTCAAAATGTTATAATGTACGAAGAAATATTTTTTCTATAATTTTACTATATTACATGTCTTTTTTCTTTTAATTTTCAAACAAAAATATGTTAACTGTGTTTAACCTATGTGATGGTAATTAAGTTAGTTACCAGAAAAAAAAAAAAAAAAAAACTTAAAATGGATAACAAAGCAAAAGCACACCCACCCGCAAATGCTTTCGATCAGCACAATATATTGAATCCACAAAAATTGTGTTTTCGAGTGACAAAACAAGACAACATATTGAGACGCGAATTTTTGCGCATGAGTTCACAAATTCGTCTGCGTGCTCCTATTTTTTTGCAGGTAATAAGAAACGAGATATCACATGAAATAATGTGAGCATACAACAAAATGCTACGTAACCTTTTTGTTTTGTTTGGTTGGTTTGTCTTCTGGGGTCATCTCTCTCTCTCTCTCTCTCTCTCTCTCTCTCTCTCTTTCTCTCATGACCTAGTAGTGATTACATGGGCCAAAGCCAATAAGATTGATTTTATTGAACTCTACGATATCTCAGAATTGTAACTAAATTATATACAATACAGCTGTTTCATTTTATAAAGGCTTTTACTATTTTATGCTTCAATTTATTAATTAAGTATTTTATTTGACATATTAACTTTTAATCTTCTTTGTATAATTTATGTGTACAATAATTTTATGAAGGTAAACTGTTATAGCGGTGCCAAGGTGCTAATATTTTATTAAAGTCATAGTCCACATAAAACAATATGTGCTTTTTAATGAATAAACACGAAATGGGATCTTCAAAACTGTTGACAATTTTTACCAGAATGTTAATGTAACCCCACGAGAGAACATGAAAATAATGTAAAGTATGCAATTTGAGACAAGTGTTTTGTGATATAAATGCTTATGTTTTTCTCTGGTCTATTCCTTTAGGGGGCATTCACATATTATGCATTGTAATTTTGCATTTTAAAGTGTTTACTTAACATTGTTTTAAATATGGAATTCATTATTTTGCTGCACAGGTTACAACAAATAAATTAATATATGGAGACACCTTTTTTATAATCAAGCTATTCGCAATCATTAGGATTTTATTTTTATTATTATTTCTCATGTTTGGGTAAATATAGCAAAAATAATATTTGTTTCATTTAATATATATATATATATATATATATATATATATATATATATATATATATAATATATTATATATATATATATATATATATATATATATATATATATATATATATATATATATATATATATATATATATATATATATATATATAAATATAAAACATACTTTGTTAAAATGCTATGATGATAGTTTTCAAAAAGTATTTGAAATTAAAGATTTTTTTTTTAACTCACTAAAACTACGTTAGGTTTTCTTATAAATAAGCCGAACTTACAAAATCAATCAAGCTTTGGTTTATAACATTACTCACCAACGTAGAAGTAGAAAACTAGTAATCATCAGGCAAATTAACTCACCTAAAATCAAAGAAGTTTAAATTAATTTAATGTAAATAAGTAATAAATAATATCTATATAAGCAATATTTCAATGCTATATACAATATAATATTACAGTTACACATGTAAATGTATATTTTCTTTATTTCGGTTATATAACGAAGAGTATAATGAAGTAGCTTTTTAATAAAGATTTTCTCTAATGGCATTTTTGTGTAAAGAAAAAAAAGAAAAAAATATATATATAGCCTTACTTTAAAGTAAAAGAAATGTTTTAGAAAAAAATATATATATTGACCAAAAAGTAAGCTGAATAATATTCTTGTTTCTACTTTGAATTTTACGTTACATTCGGGAGTGCAAAACTGACTTTGTGAGCAGAGATAAAAAATAATTTAGCACTTCAATATTTTAGCTGACAGTCATGTCTTCTATTTTAAAGTAAGTTTTTTATCTCAACTCTGAGAAATATATGAAACTTTACTTCTGATGAAAATATCATTGAATTGTTACTATTTTGTGACTAACAATGTTGTTATTCAAGTGTTTCATTTGCATTCAAAGTTTTAAGGAAGAAGAAAAATAAATAAATAGAAACGGGCGTATCTGAATATTATGTAAATTCAATTAGAGTTTACTTATTTTAATTTTTATATACATTTTTTAC
Organism: Ecdyonurus torrentis; assembly: GCA_949318235.1. NCBI lineage: Eukaryota > Metazoa > Arthropoda > Insecta > Ephemeroptera > Heptageniidae > Ecdyonurus > Ecdyonurus torrentis. The sequence continues at coordinate 30,580,154 of OX439128.1, forward strand.
CTTCTTTTTTTAATGTGACAACAGAGAAAAGGTTTTATGAGAGAGAGAGAGAGAGAGAGAGAGAGAGAGAGAGAGAGAGAGAGAGAGAGAGAGAGAGAGAGAGAGAGAGAGAGAGAGAGAGAGAGAGAGAGAGAGAGAGAGAGAGAGTTCGCTTGCGTTATAGTTTTCTTTACAAATATATTCAGTGCTGCGTAATGTCAAAAGTTTCTCGGGAACAAATATTACAGTATTAATTTTACTTTAAGCAAACGGAAAGAGTGAATTGCTATAGAAGAAGAAAAAATGTAACTATTTGAATGTAAATATAACTTACGGCCATTTCTGTATCTGTTTAATCCATAATATATTAATTACCTCATCAAAATTAAAATCTACATAATAATTATAGGATTATTCTCTTTGGAGTATTCTTTAAACCAGAAAGAGGAAACATTTTAACTTCATAAAGTTTGAAATATTATATTCTAAAAATCTTCAAATAAAGCAACAATATTCTATCAAATATAAAATGCAATCCTATCCTATAAATGTAAAATATGACATTTTATATAGATTGCAAGATACTGAATTACATCTAACGTATATATGAATATTTATAATACACATATACATTATATATAACAGTTTAATTGATTACTCGTATATTTTATTTTGACTGAAACATAGTAAAATTCTTTGTGACAGCTTGATTTGAAATGAAATCATAATGAAATAATCCAATGAAATAAAAGCTAATGATCAATTAACGTCACTTGTCAAAATAACTAACAACTTTTCAACATGTGTTAACACTGAAGAGAAGAGGAAACTTTATATGTAATTTCATTACGTGCATTCTGACGTGTGTATGTGTATGTGTGTGTGTGTTTAATTGAAAAATTAACTCGATGATGGATGGGGGGATTTCGTTTGTCATAATAAGAAAATTATATTACATTTGCTTTATACTTTCATTTCCGCGTATATAATATAATTTATGTTAAAGGTAAAAAGTGAGAATTTGTAATGGCTCATTCAATGATACTTGTGTCTTTTTTTCTTTTTTCTTTTTTTTTTCCTTCGCCAAACAGACTTGCGTTTATGAATACTTGTTCTGATTTATAGTAGTGCAAATTAAATAACAAAAGTGTTTAGATTTTTTATAGATAACATAATGTACTTTATATTTACATTCTTATTTCCATTCATGTGATTCATGAATGTAGAGAGAGAGAGAGAGAGAGAGAGAGAGAGAGAGAGAGAGAGAGAGAGAGAGAGAGAGAGAGAGAGAGAGACTTATGTTATGCTACATTAAATCTTGCATCATATATATTGCTATTTTGGAATTATATGAATAATTATAATGTCCGATATCTGCTATAGATAAACAAATAATTTATAATATGCTGATATGCTGTGGAGCATAATTATTATTAAAGTTGCGGATATTATGTTGTAGTGAATAAATATGAATACAAAATTGGGCTAGAATAATTGTTTTGTGCATAGTTTATCCGTGGTTGGTGGAGAGAGAGATAAATTGTGCAAACATTGTTATGAAAGTAATTTTAGCATCAACAATTGCTTTTCAGTTTTCACAGTTAAATTTGTGGTCTTGGTATTTTCTTTGTAAGAGAACAAAAGGAGGCAATAAACTAGGAACAAATCTGAAAATTTTCCAGTTTATCTTCAAAGGATATTAACTTTAGTAAATTCATTCGTGCAATACTATAGATCTCAAGCGTATTATCTCTACGTTTCTAAATATTTAAAGGCATCAAAATTATAAGTGAATAATCTTACCAAAGTTTCATGTCTCAAAAATACGTATCAATAACTAGTAACTGCTTTGTTTAGATTATTTATTTACAAGTATTTAAAAAATACTTTACTGTAAAATGTAATTGTTATTTTGTCAATTTTATGTTTTTCTCATTACAATATTATATAATAATTAATGTGACGACATTACTAATGTTATCTATATTTATTTTAGTAGATGAATATGAATAGTATGTATTATTGAATTTATGTAATATTTGGTTTTCATGCTGTTCTTCTGTATTTCAGAGGATAGGGCTTGTTACACCGACTGCATTTTTTGGACTTTCAACACGTATTAAAATATATACGTAATAATTAAAAATAATTATACTAGCTCATTTTAAAAACAAGTTGTTAAATACAACATAATCTATGCTATACATACTACTATAACTATATGTAACATAATTATTATATTGTTCAGCATAATTGTTCATTTAGTTCTAATTTAGAATCATTTATGCTATGTAACTCAATTGGAGTATAAAATAACCTAAATAATTCTTTTCATGTACAAATATTCTGTTTATTAATAATGTAATAGTAATTTATTTATTTATATGTTATACGTGAGCGTATTGTTATGCTAAAAATATGTCATCAATGCCATTAAAGGTGTAGAGCACCTTGAACAAAAAACTTGTCTAATATTATAATATACCTAAATATCAACGTTGATTTGGCGGGAGTCATTTATTTCTAATTTATTTTCTAATCACATAATGGTAAATGCGGGTGTATGATGTCACAGCTCGCGTAGATCAGTGAGTTGAGACGTCGTAAACCCGCATTTGCCATTTCGTGCATAGAAAATAAATTACAAATCAATAACTCGAGCCAAATTAACGCTGATATTTAGGTATGTTAGGCTATATGACATATTTTTTGTTCAAGGTGTTAACGCCTTTAATAAAAAATTGAAGAGACAAAATAATTATTTTTAAACATTTTTTCCTTACAATTAGTTGTAAGTGTGAAAACTCACGTGAAGATTATCTACAATAATTTAAAGTACAAAATAAAGTAGCAGAAAAGCACTTTTGTGGTGTGAAAATATAATACTTGAAAATATAAAACTTTGTCTTTTAGACTTTTCCTTTTTAAGCTATAAAAATGAATAAAATTTTTTTCTTATTTTTATTTTATGGTATTTTCATATTAATTTTTCAAGAGTTCCTTTTATTATATATATATATATATGTGTAAACTTCAAATGATATAGTTTTCATTCACTACACATAGTGTAGATCAGAACTCCACGAGATGGCGATATTTGTATCAAAGTATAATATATAAATATTTGAAAATATTTATCTAGCACTATAACACCATCTGAGACGAATCATATAAATGCAAATAAAGTCAAACAGTTAAAAGGGGACGACGGCGGCCGGAATCGAACCGACAACCTTTGGATTTGCGCTCCACTGCTCTGACCATTGAGCTACAGCGGCGTCCAATTCTACCTTGATTCTTTACTTGCATTTACACAATTCTTATGACGACAACGGTCGCCTTATTGGCTGCCTGAGGGCACCTGTTTTTACAAACCAGCCTCTCTTTAAACAGCTGACTCCCCTCTTGCGAGGGGAAATTTACCCGTGCGGCGGGATTTATGTGTGTAAACTTCAAATGATATAGTTTTCATTCACTACACATAGTGTAGATCAGAACTCCACGAGATGGCGATATTTGTATCAAAGTATAATATATAAATATTTGAAAATATTTATCTAGCACTATAACACCATCTGAGACGAATCATATAAATGCAAATAAAGTCAAACAGTTAAAAGGGACGACGGCGGCCGGAATCGAACCGACAACCTTTGGATTTGCGCTCCACTGCTCTGACCATTGAGCTACAGCGGCGTCCAATTCTACCTTGATTCTTTACTTGCATTTACACAATTCTTATGACGACAACGGTCGCCTTATTGGCTGCCTGAGGGCACCTGTTTTTACAAACCAGCCTCTCTTTAAACAGCTGACTCCCCTCTTGCGAGGGGAAATTTACCCGTGCGGCGGGATTTATGTGTGTAAACTTCAAATGATATAGTTTTCATTCACTACACATAGTGTAGATCAGAACTCCACGAGATGGCGATATTTGTATCAAAGTATAATATATAAATATTTGAAAATATTTATCTAGCACTATAACACCATCTGAGACGAATCATATAAATGCAAATAAAGTCAAACAGTTAAAAGGGACGACGGCGGCCGGAATCGAACCGACAACCTTTGGATTTGCGCTCCACTGCTCTGACCATTGAGCTACAGCGGCGTCCAATTCTACCTTGATTCTTTACTTGCATTTACACAATTCTTATGACGACAACGGTCGCCTTATTGGCTGCCTGAGGGCACCTGTTTTTACAAACCAGCCTCTCTTTAAACAGCTGACTCCCCTCTTGCGAGGGGAAATTTACCCGTGCGGCGGGATTTATGTGTGTAAACTTCAAATGATATAGTTTTCATTCACTACACATAGTGTAGATCAGAACTCCACGAGATGGCGATATTTGTATCAAAGTATAATATATAAATATTTGAAAATATTTATCTAGCACTATAACACCATCTGAGACGAATCATATAAATGCAAATAAAGTCAAACAGTTAAAAGGGACGACGGCGGCCGGAATCGAACCGACAACCTTTGGATTTGCGCTCCACTGCTCTGACCATTGAGCTACAGCGGCGTCCAATTCTACCTTGATTCTTTACTTGCATTTACACAATTCTTATGACGACAACGGTCGCCTTATTGGCTGCCTGAGGGCACCTGTTTTTACAAACCAGCCTCTCTTTAAACAGCTGACTCCCCTCTTGCGAGGGGAAATTTACCCGTGCGGCGGGATTTATGTGTGTAAACTTCAAATGATATAGTTTTCATTCACTACACATAGTGTAGATCAGAACTCCACGAGATGGCGATATTTGTATCAAAGTATAATATATAAATATTTGAAAATATTTATCTAGCACTATAACACCATCTGAGACGAATCATATAAATGCAAATAAAGTCAAACAGTTAAAAGGGACGACGGCGGCCGGAATCGAACCGACAACCTTTGGATTTGCGCTCCACTGCTCTGACCATTGAGCTACAGCGGCGTCCAATTCTACCTTGATTCTTTACTTGCATTTACACAATTCTTATGACGACAACGGTCGCCTTATTGGCTGCCTGAGGGCACCTGTTTTTACAAACCAGCCTCTCTTTAAACAGCTGACTCCCCTCTTGCGAGGGGAAATTTACCCGTGCGGCGGGATTTATGTGTGAAAACTTCAAATGATATAGTTTTCATTCACTACACATAGTGTAGATCAGAACTCCACGAGATGGCGATATTTGTATCAAACTATAATATATAAATATTTGAAAATATTTATCTAGCACTATAACACCATCTGAGACGAATCATATAAATGCAAATAAAGTCAAACAGTTAAAAGGGACGACGGCGGCCGGAATCGAACCGACAACCTTTGGATTTGCGCTCCACTGCTCTGACCATTGAGCTACAGCGGCGTCCAATTCTACCTTGATTCTTTACTTGCATTTACACAATTCTTATGACGACAACGGTCGCCTTATTGGCTGCCTGAGGGCACCTGTTTTTACAAACCAGCCTCTCTTTAAACAGCTGACTCCCCTCTTGCGAGGGGAAATTTACCCGTGCGGCGGGATTTATGTGTGTAAACTTCAAATGATATAGTTTTCATTCACTACACATAGTGTAGATCAGAACTCCACGAGATGGCGATATTTGTATCAAAGTATAATATATAAATATTTGAAAATATTTATCTAGCACTATAACACCATCTGAGACGAATCATATAAATGCAAATAAAGTCAAACAGTTAAAAGGGACGACGGCGGCCGGAATCGAACCGACAACCTTTGGATTTGCGCTCCACTGCTCTGACCATTGAGCTACAGCGGCGTCCAATTCTACCTTGATTCTTTACTTGCATTTACACAATTCTTATGACGACAACGGTCGCCTTATTGGCTGCCTGAGGGCACCTGTTTTTACAAACCAGCCTCTCTTTAAACAGCTGACTCCCCTCTTGCGAGGGGAAATTTACCCGTGCGGCGGGATTTATGTGTGTAAACTTCAAATGATATAGTTTTCATTCACTACACATAGTGTAGATCAGAACTCCACGAGATGGCGATATTTGTATCAAAGTATAATATATAAATATTTGAAAATATTTATCTAGCACTATAACACCATCTGAGACGAATCATATAAATGCAAATAAAGTCAAACAGTTAAAAGGGACGACGGCGGCCGGAATCGAACCGACAACCTTTGGATTTGCGCTCCACTGCTCTGACCATTGAGCTACAGCGGCGTCCAATTCTACCTTGATTCTTTACTTGCATTTACACAATTCTTATGACGACAACGGTCGCCTTATTGGCTGCCTGAGGGCACCTGTTTTTACAAACCAGCCTCTCTTTAAACAGCTGACTCCCCTCTTGCGAGGGGAAATTTACCCGTGCGGCGGGATTTATGTGTGTAAACTTCAAATGATATAGTTTTCATTCACTACACATAGTGTAGATCAGAACTCCACGAGATGGCGATATTTGTATCAAAGTATAATATATAAATATTTGAAAATATTTATCTAGCACTATAACACCATCTGAGACGAATCATATAAATGCAAATAAAGTCAAACAGTTAAAAGGGACGACGGCGGCCGGAATCGAACCGACAACCTTTGGATTTGCGCTCCACTGCTCTGACCATTGAGCTACAGCTGCCTTATTTCCCCTCGCAAGAGGGGAGTCAGCTGTTTAAAGAGAGGCTGGTTTGTAAAAACAGGTGCCCTCAGGCAGCCAATAAGGCGACCGTTGTCGTCATAAGAATTGTGTAAATGCAAGTAAAGAATCAAGGTAGAATTGGACGCCGCTGTAGCTCAATGGTCAGAGCAGTGGAGCGCAAATCCAAAGGTTGTCGGTTCGATTCCGGCCGCCGTCGTCCCTTTTAACTGTTTGACTTTATTTGCATTTATATGATTCGTCTCAGATGGTGTTATAGTGCTAGATAAATATTTTCAAATATTTATATATTATACTTTGATACAAATATCGCCATCTCGTGGAGTTCTGATCTACACTATGTGTAGTGAATGAAAACTATATCATTTGAAGTTTACACACATAAATCCCGCCGCACGGGTAAATTTCCCCTCGCAAGAGGGGAGTCAGCTGTTTAAAGAGAGGCTGGTTTGTAAAAACAGGTGCCCTCAGGCAGCCAATAAGGCGACCGTTGTCGTCATAAGAATTGTGTAAATGCAAGTAAAGAATCAAGGTAGAATTGGACGCCGCTGTAGCTCAATGGTCAGAGCAGTGGAGCGCAAATCCAAAGGTTGTCGGTTCGATTCCGGCCGCCGTCGTCCCTTTTAACTGTTTGACTTTATTTGCATTTATATGATTCGTCTCAGATGGTGTTATAGTGCTAGATAAATATTTTCAAATATTTATATATTATACTTTGATATATATATATATATATACAGTATAGTACTATTTTTTATAACCTAGGTATAAACATAACATTTAAAACATTATTTTTTACTAAAATTTTATGAAATATAAATAATTTATTTGTTGTATCACGCTGTGTAGATTTGATCATTTAAATTTGTATGAGTAAAAATAGTGACGCGTTAGACACTGTGAGATTTAGTAACCTTTGACCTCGGTTAGCAAACTAAAAAGATACCCAGGTAGATTTTTAACATTTAAATTACAATTTTATGTAAAATACATTTTATAAAATCTCTATTACAACTCTATTTTTATTGTGAATACCTTTACATAAAATAAAAGCTATATTCATATTTGTTTATTATATCAATGATTTTTGTCCTGTAATGTTATTTTTATAACTACTCATACCTATTTCACAAACTTTTTTTGTAGTTTGAAAATATTTGTGATATTCTGAATGTATATTATATCTCTTCGTAACCAAACGAGGATAATAATAATGATGAAAAAAATACCTTACGTTTTACTGTTGACTTATTTTAACAACTATAAAACATGGCTATAACAACGTGCTATAAGAACTTCTTCTTGTTTGTAACTACCCATATAATAATCGTGTTTTCTTTAATATTGCGAAGTGTCTAGAAGTTTAGGTCATGCGTATGTTTTCTACTTCTTATGGATGAGTTGAAAACTTTAGCACAAAAACTTATATATCTCATGTGTGCTGATGCATATTATATTTTTATATCATAAAACCACAACAAGCAGGTTTCAATCTACTAAGTTATATCACTGAATAAAGTAGCTACTGTAATTAAATTTGCTATGGAGATGACACAGCAAATATGAAAGAGCTTTATGATGGATTATATATCTTAACAAGGTCACGCGTGCTGCCCCATGATGTCATGAGAGAGACAACTTGGCAATCGAACTTTTTAAATAATGTTTAGTTTATTAATATAATGTCTATTTAAATTTACTAAAAATATTATTTATATTGCTTAGTGCGATTACAATGAAAAAAAGTTACTGCTTATTTAAAACTTGATTTAGGCATTTATTTGATTTTTTTTAAATATAATTTCTTCCTCGTAAATCCTACGTCAAGTTTATTAAGTTGAGTAAAAAAAAAAAAAAAAAAAAAAATCCACAATGAATCATTAAAATAATATTTTTATGCAACAATTATTCATATAAAAAATCATATTAGCAACTCTAGAACCCTGACTTTATCATATATTTAGAACAATAATTATTATAAATTAATTTTAATTGGCCTGTTAGAATTTATATAAAATTGAAACTTAAAATTCATAAAATTCTTGCAAATTGATTGAAATATATTTATGATATTTTTTATTAATAAAAACATTGAAGTTATATAAATGGAACACTTTCATGTAACTGTATACAGTACTATATAACATCTATGTACTAAAAACAAACGTATTTCAAATTGAAAGTATGTAACATCACAAAATACTCTCTATTCGCACCTATATAGGGTGTGCGCGCATGATGTCATTCTGAATGCTCTCTGATGCTCTTCTTGAGTAATGAATAACATTGCTTAGCATAGGACAAATGTAGTTTTTGGCTATTTTCTTTGGAATATTAGCTTTTTTTTTTTTTTTTTTTTTTTTTTTTCGTATTTTTCTTGCATACTTGAAAAACTGATTCAACCTGTTAACAGTTTCAATTAAATTCTCTCAAAAAATATTGCGAAGAATTTTTAAACTGACAAAATGAGTCATTTTCCCATACTGGCCCATGTTATTTATCACTCACCTTAATGGCGTCGACTTTAACATGAATGAAATCACCCTATAAATGATGAGTGTTGTATTATAATGAAAAAAGTAACCTGAATAGACACACATCTGATTGACACGTGCTCCTCACTTCACTATATCTTCACAAGAGTGACGTGATAATGACGCTAAATTACAATGTGTATAACATATACTTATTTCACTCTGTTTGTTTATTGAGTCGACTATGCATTACAAAACAAACCTCATATATCTATACAATATTATTATATATAAATATAATACAATGCTAATCAGATATGTATTTATTCCAAACTAACAGTGAATGTATAACATCAAACGTACTTGACGGATTAAAGGAACAGTTCAATGTGGTTTAACATAATGACATTTATTGTATTTCAGCTATAACCAAAATTTAACGTAACTAGTATTTCTACAACGAGTACAATTTTTGAAAAAAAGTTAAAGTAATTAAACATAAGAATTATATTATAAAAAGCAGTACAGCGTCAATTTGAGGCACTTTTTTTTAAGTCATCAGACAATAAAAATTATTTATGTTTGTATGATTGCATTACTGAATTCCAATAAAACTTTATATAACATTATTATAATACTAAAATTGTGGGAAATTAAAGGTTAAAGATTGCATTTCCCCTTACCCTCCGCCTAATGTTAGGAAGTAAATCACATACAACGTGCAGTATTATCGAAAAATTTCAACCTGATGCTTGGAAATGATCCGTTGAACCAATTTCCCCTTATATAATATAGTTCTAATAGTTACTATACAGTATATTATGCATATGCATTATGCCTTATGCCCTTCAATATAGGTGGTATATTATAATATAGGTATATTATGTATGCTTTTATATGTATACATTATGTTAATAGTGTATATAGGATGCATTTTATCTCATCCTATTCCTTTAATATAATTCTATATTATTTAATTTAAAAATTATATTGCATCATATTAAATTACGAACATGTGATTTATTCAACTGGAATTCTATATGTAAATAATTTTCTATGAACAATAGAACAAATCAAAACATTTTTATGATGTAGAAATGCAACTTATAGTAATATATACGTATGATATAATGTTGCATTCATTCAAATTAAGATGCGTGAAGTTGTTTACTTGTCACTGAATAATTATGCAAAATAATATTAATAATTTACCTGCAAATTGAGATATTTAATATACTTAATAGTTAAAGCATTGCATAACATTGATACAATTATAATATAAAAATATATATTTTCTTGCATTAATGAGTTTGGTTTTCATGCTGTATTTTTTTTTATTATTTAGTGGTATTCCTTTTGCCTATATTTTAAAGTAAATATTCTTTATCTTATTTATTTCTTATAAACGAGGAAGAGAATTTTTTTTATAGTAATGGTGATAACACAACACACACAGTCATGTAGTTAAACAGAATGTAAATTTTTTAAGTCAGTACATTTTTTATAATACGTAGAAGTATACACTCTGGCCAAAACAAGGTCGTTCCCGCCAAAAGCTGTATCCGCGGTGACAAACCAATCAGAGAGCGTGTTATAAACCTACTAGCCAATCACAGTTGACTTTGCATTGTTAATTACATTGTATCCGCTCGAACTAGTATTGGGAGAAGTGTAGGAGTGTGTGTTTAAATTTTTGTTCTTCTAAAACGGTCAATTTGCAAGAAAACATAAACATGTGTTATTATATTAGCTTTAAGTTCGTTGTTCAATACCTGTCATATAATATGGCTGCAACAGCAATATTTGGGCCAAAGCAATTTTTATGTGGTTGTTTTAAATACGTGAATCTAGAAGCTTTTGAAAAAAAAAAAATCAATCAAAATACTACCAGAAGTAGTAAAAAAAATTCTAAAAAATGCCGTACTATCTCAAATTTTACATTCTTTTTAAATATGAAATCAGAAAAAAAAAAAAAAAAAAAAAAAAAAAAAAAAAAAAGGATCGTGGTCTTTATTTAAGTCTTTCTAAACACAAAATAATTTAATTTTGTTTTCTTTATTCTTTTCTGTTTTAAAAAATGTAAGCTTTTCCTTTTTTAATGTTATTTTTAATAAAATTTTAGTTCACTAGTTTCAAACACCATAATATACATGCTTATATGTCAATTAAATATCATATTTTTATGCAAAAGTCAGCTAATTTTAGAATAAATAAATAAAAATAATGTTAATTGAGTAGTAAGCAAACGGTGCAGATTAACTAAGTTTTCGTGAATAGCAAAAAATATGTTCCTCAAGTTTATATGTGGATGCAAGTAATTAATTTTTGTTTTTTTAGGATCAAATGTTGCTGCAATTTTAGTAATAAACTTGTTTAGGCACAATATAGAATAAAACAATGAAAATAAAATATGAGTATTCAATTATGAATATAGGGTGTATCCGTATGACATTTTATATTTAATGCGCTTTAACGCCATTCTGGAGCGATGAACAATATTGCTCAGCATAGAACAAACTTCGTTTTTGGCTATTTTGTAAGAGAAATCGGCCAACTTTTTGTTATTATTATTATTTTTCTTACATACTTACGATACTAATTCTACCTATGAGTAGCACCAATGCTTTCAAAAATATTGCTTAGTATTTTTAAACTTGCAAAATGTGTAATTTTATATGCGGGCTATGTTATTGAGTGATCTAACATGGCATGAATGCATCATAGCCCCTAATGCTCTATTTTTAAGTTGTTGTTTTTTTTTGTTTTTTTTTTTGTAATCCTCTCTGTACAGTTACAATATTGACAGAACTATATTTATAATGTTTATTACAGTAAAATGAAACTTGGATATTATATAAATAGTTTGTTTATCAAAATGAGAGATGTTTTGTAATTAAGTGTTGGAATTCTCCAGGGGATGTAAATAATACGAGGCAGACCACAGACATAGTTAACAGTAACTCTGTCTTATCAACAACTTTCATACTTTGACTGTCAGCTTATGTATAGCTAGTAATTAACGCCAGGATTAGAGCTTGCATATACAAAAGAGGATTTTAATTATAACTTGTTAAATACACAACTATACTGTGAGTCGAATAAGATAATAACAATAATATTGCCTTTTTTTTTAATTCAGACTTAAATTTAATGAAACATGTTTACTTACGTACTTGTTTTGTTTATTAGTGTATTTGTTTATTATTAATATATATATATATATATGTGTGTGTGTGTGTGTGTGTGTGTGTGTGTGTGTGTGTGTGTGTGTGTGTGTGTGTGTGTGTGTGTGTGTGTGTGTGTGTGTGTGTGTGTGTGTATTATATATATCTATCTATATTAGCACTACAGTATATATTTTTTCTTTGACTATTAACAATATTTTGTTGAAAATAAATGGGTTTATCTAGATAGCGAATAACAATATACAAAAAAAGTGCCCAATTCTTCGTAGATATCAATTCACATTTTTTGCTGATGACTGATTAGTCTGATGACTGTTGAATTATGAAGTTCCAAGGAACTTCAGATTAATCCAATTAGGTTAACAGGCTAAACAATAATAACTAATTTTATTAACAATTTATTCATGGAGTCATTATATTTATCGTTGCATTATAACTCGGACTAAAATAAACTATTTTTTGATATGATAATTAATAAGTTAAATAATTTTACCTCAATTCTGTTATCTATAATTAAAACTATTAAATTAAACTTTTATATAAATAATATTAAAATACAAAACGAATAATATAACAATTGTATGAGACTGCTTGTAATTTTTCTATAAAAACATAAAATTTCAATGATACTCATCATTAAACAAAGTCATTAAGTAATTATATGTTGTAAAAAAAAAAAAAAAAAAAAAAAAATGAGAGGTTAAATTTTATGAATTTAATTGTGTATAATTTTTTAAATCTTTTGCTGTATTTATAAAATATTTAGGTTTATTATGTGTCTATCGACAAGGATATAACATTAGTATTCATACATGCATGGCATATAAATAAGTGTTTAAATACTTACAAATTACAGTGTTGTAAAAAAAAAAAAAAAAAATGTTAAAATTTAAGAAATTTATGTTTTTGAAAAGATTACTTAAAAATTTTACACGTTTTTTTTCTAGCGGTATCCTTTTAAAAGTTTTGCATTTTTTTATGTACATTATTTTAAAGTAAGTATTATAATAAACAAATTGCTCATTAAAATTTATGTGACTTTTTTTATATTATCATATATATAAAATATGTTTTTTATATGAAAAAGACAATAAATTTAATATAATTAAAGTTTTAAAAATATATAATAAGATATTTAATTAAATAATAAGTTTAGTTATTAAATAAATTTAATTGTACGTTTAAAATACACAAGCATTATATTATATAAAAAATATAATATGTGAGAGTTGGTAATGAAACATTAATTTGACACCATGTGTTGGCAAGTAGCGTTAATTTGGCTGAATTTTCAGTGCGGGCCTATAACGCTATGTAACGCTTGTTTGCTGCTGTGAATAGCACAGCCTCATTAGGCGCCACTTAGCCATACTCTTACTTATAAGATGCTTAATTACTTTCTTGTCTTTATATATTTTTTTTTCCTGTTTTAAAATAGAACGCTCATTAAAAATTATATTGTCATTTTATATTCTCATAATCATACAGTACTCATACAGCAAAAAAGTAACTATTATAAATAGAATATTAAAATATTTTAAAAATGCATAATTATAATAAATAAATTCAAGGATAGATTTATAGATTATTATTTAAATTATTAATTTAAATATCAGTTCTGACTACTAATTACGTACATTATATAAGTAATGGACATTTTCAGTAAACTGATGGGAAAAAAATAGTGCTAATGGCAGTGCTACAGTAAATTGCAAGTATACGTATATATACACGGAAAAAAATTAATATTTATGATGTTAGATATTTTAATCCTGTGAATGCAATAGGTAGACATATTGACTAATAAGTCCCTCTTATTAGATTTTTTTTTTAAATAGACATTACGTTTATAATAACAAAAATCAATTAACAATATTTTAATAACATAAAACTATATAAAAGCCTAAAGCACTATATGAAAATTAAAAATATATTCAAAACATATACAGAATAACACTTTAAAGATCTGGTAGTTTTTAACTTCTTATAACATGAATCAGTTTTCAATTTGCACGTAACGCAATTCAGTTTTCAAAGATAGATACTGAACATTAATATCAACAAAGATTAAAGTTTTTAGTGATCCTTTTTATTTTTGAAATGAAGTACAATATATTATTATCCCGAGAAGCAAAAATCTACAAGTGGACAGAAAAAAAAAGTGTTGTGCATAAAAAATAACAAATTTTATTATTTTTTTAAAATCAGGGTTAAAAAAGATTAAAAGTTTTTTATTATTATTATTTATAGTTTTTAGATTGCAATATTAAAAATATAAATTAAAAGTCAAAGAAGTAAATGAGTTTAAAAAAAACTGATAAGAAAGAAAAAAAATGAGTTGATAAAATTAAAATAAATGTTTACATATTTTTTTTAATAATGCTGAGTAGCAAAAAAATATAAAATTAAAATAAAATAAATGTAATGAAAATTGTGTTTAAATAAGTACAAAGAATAACAATAATTTATACAGTTTACACATTAAAGTTAATAAAAATTTAAATTGCAAAATACACTTTGTGTATTTAAAAAAAAATACCTTTGTCTTTAAAATAAACGTAGTAGAAAATTGTTATATTTTTAACACATTCCTTTTTTTTAAATTATCTCTTATATTGACTTTAAGTGTTTGATTAACGTAGTGAATAATCTTATTGTTAATTGAAAAGAAACAAGTTAGCACTTAAAACCATTTATCTTTTTTTTTTTATCTTTTTTTCTTTTCTTTCTTTCCTTCATTTTCTTTAAAAAAACCTATTTTTTTTTAAATATTATTTAAACATTTTTAAAAGCGTTTTACATAGCAAAATTAAAGTAACTAATGCGATGTATGCATGTGAAAATTATATTTATAAAGAAATGTTACAATTATTTTAATTTTATACTATATCACATGCAGTACGCAGTGACTTTGAAGTTTGAAGAGAAGCTGCAATTCCCTAGTGCAAGGAAAAAAAATATCACGTGTATTAATAATTATGATAGCCCATTATTATAGGATCATTTATTCATTATAACATAATTGCACTACTCTGCATAATAATTACATAGCTATTACAGTTATGTTGTATTCCATGCTGTTTCAATTTAGCAACAACTAAATTTCAACTGCAATTTATTTTGGCATGTCATACATTGCAACATAAATCACATAATTATTGTTTTACGTGTGAGAAAAAATAATTTTGTTTTGCAGTATGCTTTGAAAGGAAAAAAGTGCAATTATGTTATTATAGCATAATTATTGCTAAATTTAGAACAACTTAAATAATCATGGTATATATATAAATAATAATAATAAACAAATGATAAACAAATAATAAACAAATTAAAGGTACTTTAATAGACTTGCATAATTATTACGTCTGTACAAAAGTTTCCGAACGATACGTATAGGCAACCCGCAACTAAACTATGTTATCTTTATGTGAAAACGCAGCAGCAGACGCTGCCCCTTTCGAGAACTTTTGTACAAAGTTGTACATAATGTTGTCCGTGTAGTTGAGCTAATATTAGTGAACTTTTCAGTCTATATTATTATACTTTCCACGTAAGAAAATTACTTTCTAAAATAATAATAATCATATTATCATGTCATATCGTTTAAATATTTAATATTTTAATGTACTGTCTTTTCTTGCATCATATAATCTAAGATGACATAAAATATATAAGAATACTTTTGAAATACAACTGCATAACGTATTTTCTTATAATATATTTAATACTTTGCATAATACAGTATAGTTTAGATGAATATTTTATCAATACCTTTACATGTAATTTATTATGTATACATGGATAAAAATAAAAGTACGTAATTAGTAATTAGTGTACTCTAGAAGTACACCCCCTTCTAGAGTACACTATACGTAATAATTAAAAACCGATTTCAGTAGCATTTATTTATTATAACTTAATTGATCCTTATTTAAAATATGCTGCACAATATACCAAATATATTAAATAGCGTATATTTATTTATGTTATTTTAAAATAGCAACATGCTAAAGGAGGTTAATGCAGCATAAATTACGTAATTTCTGTAATCCGTGTACTGAGTATTAAAATAAAAAAGTAAAAATAAACTTGTTTTGAAAATTACAAATACCAGAAATTTTATAAGAAAAAGAAAATAACGTAAGTGATGACATCTTTTTTCTTTAAGTTGACAAATATAAATGAATGAATGGATGAATGAATGGATGGATGAATGAATGAATGAATGAATGAATGAATGAATGAATGAATGAATGAATGAATGAATGAATGAATGAATGAATGAATGAATGAATGAATGAATGAATGAATGAATGAATGAATGAATGAATGAATGAATGAATGAATGAATGAATGAATGAATGAATGAATGAATGAATGAATGAATGAATGAATGAATGAATGAATGAATGAATGAATGAATGAATGAATGAATGAATGAATGAATGAATGAATGAATGAATGAATGAATGAATGAATGAATGAATGAATGAATGAATGAATGAATGAATGAATGAATGAATGAATGGTTACAGCTCTAAAAATACGTACATACTGTAAAGAGTGTACTGACTACAGGCCTTCAGATTTTGAATTTTATTTCTCAATTTCTAGCAGCAACAACAACAACAACAAGAGCGGTACACAAATACTGTATTTTTTTGTTTCAAGAGACATCATTTGAAACTAAAATCTACAACGTTTCAGTTATTTAGAATATCGATCGTCATTTTATATAAACATATTCTGTGTTCATACAAATATTATTATTAAAACTTATTTATATTTTGTCATTTTTCCATCCTCTTACATTACAAAAAACATAGTTTACAAAGTCCTTTGAACTTTAATTGCATTGCTTTACACTAGCATAATTGACAAGTAAATAAATAAATGAAAAAGAACCAAAGTATCTTTATTATTTGCATAATAAGTTGAATTTTTTTCTATGTATGTATATATATAATATATATATCACTTTTAATGTGTTTTAAATATTTTCTTTCATGATAATTTGAATATTCAATTATAGTTGAGTAAATAAATTAAATGGGAACAAAATAAACAGTAATACATTTTTAATAACATTTCAATGGAATTTAATCTTATTTTCTGCATGAATATTTTTCAAGCTTAGTGATATTTTCCTAAGTGCTCATTTTAATGTTTAAAAGAAAATACAAGTTTAATATTTAACAGTTCATAAATATATATATAATGAAAACAAATTAATATTATCTAAAAATTAAAATTTGTTTCTATAGTTAAGTGCAAAAATTCAATATTTGAGATTTTATTCAAATAGAGCAAGAAATTTTGTTGTGTAATATTTTTAATATACTGCAATACTTTCACAATAAATGCAATAAATGAAAAGAAAAAAATATTTTGTAGGATGTTTTTTTTTTTTTTTTTTTTTTTTTTTTCAAAAGCAAACTTTTCTATTTTTTTTAAATGTAATTTTGTAAAGACTCTTTCAACAATTATAAATATTATATAATAATGTATGTAAACAGGTCTTTATGATTTAAAAATTAAATAAATGATTTATTCACTAAGTTATACTTCACGATATTATGAATTATTTCTGTGTTCAAGTATAAATATAGATAAAATAACTGGTGGGAGGGGGGATCTCATAAAGCGACTTGTAATAATTTTAATTTTTTGGTGTGTGTTTGTGTTTGTGTTTGTGTGTGTGTGTGTGTGTGTGTTTGAGATGTGTGTGTGTGTGTGTGTGTGTGTGTGTGTGTGTGTGTGTGTGTGTGTGTGTGTGTGTGTGTGTGTGTGTGTGTGTGTGTGTGTGTGTGTGTGTGTGTGTGTGTGTGTGTGTGTGTGTGTGTGTGTGTGTGTGTGTGTGTGTGTGTGAGAGAGAGAGAGAGAGAGAGAGAGAGAGATGGTGTCAAATTTATTTTATAGCATATCTAATACACAATACAAAAATACCCATTGTTAAAATTACACTATAAGAAAAAAAAAAGATAAAAATCAATTTTATACACTAAGATATAAAACTAAATTATTTTCATGTCGATTAAAAGTATATTAAAGACTTTGAACGTGTTACAAATATTATATGATATATACTGTATATATATTTTTTTTATATAATTGATTGTTTTGTTCTGAGAAAACAATTTATAATTCGTAGATAATTTTGTTAGTTCTGCACGATATCGATGAGAAGAAGTTGACACCCAACTGTGCCTGGATATATAGAGATAAAGTAACATGACATAGAAAGAAGAAAGTACAGCGCAAATTAATCTTAAAAATTCAAAGAACAAAAGGATAAGAAGGTATATTATATTATCTCAACTTAAATACAAGGTCAAGTTCACTAAAAAATATTTCAAGATTTTTTTTTCCTGACATGGGCGTTTAGAAAAATTCAGGCGGGTACTTATGATATGTATTGATGTATAAAAAATGGAAATTATTTTACTTATATGATGGGCGTAATGTACGTATAATATAATTTGACATTTTCTGATGGTTTGTCTAAAGTATACTTGTGCATAATATAGTTTTATAAATAAAGTAAAATATTTTCATTTTTTTTTTCTTCCAGAGATATTACATTGTCAATAAATATTTTGCATGCTCAAAAGGTAAGATGGTCCATATGAACTGTACTGTATAGTATAAAACTATAATATCATGCATGTTAGACTGCAAATGCCTACTATTCTAGTAAAACCAAATGCATTATAAGTCTTTCTCAAACTGTTGAATGTGTGGTAAGTACTGATCAACAAATAATAATAATAAAAAACCTAAATAAAAAATGAAATGTGCTGATTTTGTTTAATTATTATTGTAAATTTGTTTATGTTTATACTAAAATTTTTATATATATAAGACTTCATTGTCTTGGTGGGACTTATGTATGCATTTATTTTTTATAAATAAAAAAATTAAAAAAAAAAAAAACAAAAAAAAAAACGCAAGTCTTAGATTTTACCCATTTTATGTATTGCTGCATTAGAATTATAAAACATATAATATTTTTAATTGATTAAACATAAGAAAATATTTTATATGAAAACTTTTTGAACTCTCTAAAACCTACGACAGGTTTATAGTATACGTGTCTTTAGAAGACAAAAAAGAAAGAAAAAAACTTCTTATTTTTCTTCTTCTTTATTTTGTAGCAATAGATGTTCTTGTCGTCTTGTGCGTCTTCAAGCGGTAAAGCACGCGGCAACCTTTGACCCACACAAATTTCATTGGTCCAGAAGTAACAAAAAAAAAAAAAAAAAAAAAAAAAAAAATTCTTGTTGTGCACTGAGGCTTGTGGAAAAATTTCACGTCCTCGACGAGTAGATCATTCGGCATAAAAATCTTTGCATTTCTCAGGGTCGGTTTGACCATAGTGTATAACATGATTTTAAATGCAGAAAAAAAAATCAATCAATTCTATACTTTATACTATATAAATGAAAAAAAAAAACTTTAATACTATTTTGTTTAACATACTCAGTCTTAGTATACAAAGAATGTAGAAAAAGTATTCTGGGGTTAAATTTTAAATAAGTGCAGGTACATAATATTGTCAAGTTTGGAATTTTTCACGATAAAAAGTAAGAAAGAAACATGTGAGTGAGAGAGAGAGAGAGAGAGAGAGAGAGAGAGAGAGAGAGAGAGAGAGAGAGAGAGAGAGAGAGAGAGAGAGAGAAAGTCGAATAATATACTTTAAATCGTTATGCTTGAATTAATACATATCATTTTCTTCATTTCTCTAATGGTGTTCATACTTGTAAAACTTTTTTACACTGACTTGTTCTTAATTATTTCTTCGTGATTTTAAATGATGAATGCGCATCGCTTAACTTCAAAAGAAATATGAAAACTTGTCGTTCATGCATGTTAAAAACATATTTTTCAAGTGACTTTAAAGGACTCCATGAAGCTCTAGCTTCAATTTTTTATGAACAAAAGTTAGTTTATACATGTATTACTATTTTTTTTTTACTTAAGTAAGTCTCTTCATTCCATTTAGTAATTAAAAAATTAATAACCAGTCTGAATTAAATTAAAATATAGTAATAATAAAACTTTACAATTCCTAACCTATATCCAATATGGAATTATACCAATTTGATATAGACATATTATCAATTATATCCCTATTAACCTATTAATTATAATTCATTACTTAATATATATATAGGATATAAAATAAAAATAACTTAATAACTAAATCACATTGATCAAATTAATTATTATGTCTCAAGGTTTATACTTGAATACGTCTTATAATTTCACATTCAGTGGTCAAAAATTTGTAAAAAGAAAAAGAAAAAGAAAAAAAAAGTTGAAAAAAAAATCTCTGTTACGGTGTTTCAAAAAAATAAAACTTTATTAGTTTTTTTTTTGTTCTTAATTTTGTTCAATTATATATAATAACAATCATAAATACATAACGTATTATTATGACAAACTTAAAATTAAGCCATAATCAACCTTGATAATATAATATCAACTTTACTGTATCAATTAATCATTTAACGAGTCAATTTTCAGTCAATAATTTTAATTCCTTTAATTTATCTCTAATGCTCGAAAATTACATTTGATTTTTTAGTATAATTATTGGTGTTCAATAGACAAAACAGAATTTGGTCTACTTATATAGTTCAAGGTATTTTTTATTTTATTTAACAACTTTTTTAAAGTAGAATACATTAATTTTACCTTAAAATTTTCAGTTACTTTTTATATTATTGCAATATATCATACACATGCCAAAAAAAAAAAAAAATCATTTATAATTTTCTTATTTTAAACGAGGAAACTACCAGAGGAACTACCAATGTCCAATAATATTATAGATAAATAAAAAGATATCAACAGTTAAAAAAATGCAATGTTATAATACGTTTATGTTATAATATGTTTATATAGTATATTATATATATACAGTATAATTATATAATATTATATATATATATATATATATATACACACACACATAATATATAAATTTGCAACGTAGTTTTTACTGCTCTAAATTCTCACATTATTTAATTAATGATAAGCTTGGAATGTTAAGTATAAAAAAAACGCTGATTATTTCAATAACAAAATACCTCCCAAACAGAAATACACTCAAGATTTTATACGTTAAAATAATGTTATCTCTTTATTATTAAAAAATCATTAAAGAAAAACTCGTTCACTATAAAGATATTATATATAATATCATTTTATATATAGATTTATAAAAAAAAAATGTAATAACAATTTCTAATAATTTTCCTCAATTAACTTTCAACTCTCATTCATTAAGTCTTTCCTTTTTAATTTTAATCCGATAAAAAGAACTTAATTTCATAATTTATTTAAAGTAATTTTTTATTGAGTATAAAAAAAAATAAGATGTGACCTATATATTATATTATATAAAAAAAAATTGTAATATAAATTTAAGTTATTAAATTATGTTTTTTATTATTATTATTATGTATATAAAAAGATTTTATATTAAATTGAAAGAGTAAGAGAGCTTGAAGTTTTCTTTTAGTAATTTCATATCCTTGTAATCAATCTACTTTTTAATCTTCTATATTACACTAACAAAATATTTATTATCATATATACCGTTTGCCAAGATTGATTTTTTTTTTTAATAATAATGAAATATTGGCAATTTTCATAATATACGATTACAATATAAATGTAGGGTTTATTAAATTGTAAAAAAATATATACATATATATTTTTTTTAATTTTAATAATTTTTTAAATGAAACTGTTTCAAAATATATGCTTTATTGTCCAAACGTTACCATGACCTCTGAGATTTAATAGCGGTCGGCAAGCAACGCAACACCCCCGCCATACTTAAAATGCGTCAAGTAAATATTTAGGAAACAATAAATTACTTAATTTATGCTGCATTGAATTACTGCTGATTTTTAGAGCACCGATGTTACTATTTTGGAAGAACATAAGAGATAATGTTGAACATCTTAACTATTACATGCTATGTAGTATATTAAAATCACTATATACAATATAACATGAAATTATTGAATTATGTTGTTATGCATAAATGTCGCTACATTGAGCTAGCATAACTATTACGTATTATTATAATTATAGTAAATGTATGAAACAGAATATAATCAACATTTGCCAAAACAACAACAACAACAACAACAACAACAACAATGTTACCATTCACAAGCAATAAAAATAAATCCATATTCTAAATTACCTGTTATAATATAAAATGTAAAATGTTTCAATTTATTATGCTATATATGCATAATTTTATTGTAAATAAGTTTATAAATTAATGCTGTGATTGTAATTGTTATTTTGGTATATTATTAACATTATTCTTTAATCATTGTTATATCTTAAATTAAACTTTTCACTTTATCATTAAAATAATTAATTATATTATTAAATGTGTGTTTCATAAATGATCAGAAATAATAGCTGTTATGTGATAAAATATATTTCTTTGCCTAATTATCATAATTGTATAAGAATAAGTAAATAAGAAATATATATTATACTCTTTATCATGTTTTATTACTATAGTGAAATAATATTATATAATATGTTTATGTATTTTATGTTTTTGTTGTAAAAATTAAATACTCAGACGATAATATCTAATTATGTTAAGAATAAGTCAGAGGACCATGTAAGTGGGTATGTACCCTTTTTGGCCTCGTAATAAAAACCATTTATTATTATTATTATTATTAATTTGTTATGTACTCTTGATTAGTTACTGTTTTAAAAACTATGTAATATAAAATGTCATGCTATAAACCTCTGACAGCAAGAATATCGAAGTACCAATTCAGTGAGTAGGTTCTTTACCTTTTGTGACCTTAATAAAAACTATTATCAATCTATCTATTTTTTACTCATATACAGTTGATAAAAAAAAAATTCATTCCATTTATGCAATAACGAAATGAAAGTTTATAAACAATAAATGTAACACTTCATATGTTCATATATCTCAAAAGATAGTTAGTTTTTTTTTTTTAAATATATATCAAAATTAATTAGAATTTGAAGCAAGCAAGTTATAATATATAATTGTACATATATAACAAACTGACATGGAGAAATATAATTAATTAACTTTTGTATCTCGACTACATTTTAAGACAAGTAATCATATCAAACAAGTAGTATAATGCAAGCAGAGAGTGTACGTAGAGTTTTCGCAGTACAGTATAATACAATAATATTGAAGCTCCAAACTCTCTCTCTCTCTCTCTCTCTCTCTCTCTCTCTCTCTCTCTCTCTCTCTCTCTCTCTCTCTCTATCTCTCTCTCTCCAATGTTTACAGACATGACTTAACAACTAAAAGTCTCCCTTACCAAAAACAACAACAGCTAGATAAGTTTGGTGAGTTAAGTTTAAGGGAAGGTCCAAAAACTTGTGGAAACAACACAAAACTCTATGGAAAGCTTTAATACTTGAAGAAACACGTACAACATTGTTTAAAGCAAACGTTAATCTTTGTAATAAGATTTTCCTTACTATAGGGTATATATATATTGTATATAGGCTCAATGTTAAACTTAAGTAATTGTAGCGATAAAACAAGGAATTAATTTATACAACCTTTTCTCTTACATACTAGAATAACGTAATGAATATTTTAATATAAAATGTAAACAAAAAATCTAATATTTTAACAACAACAGTATAATATACGAGTTAAGAATAATGAAAAATATTATATAGATAAAATTGTAAATCTCATAATAAGTTTATATGGAGGAGAGAGAGAGAGAGAGAGAGAGAGAGAGAGAGAGAGAGAGAGAGAGAGAGAGAGAGAGAGAGAGAGAGAGAGAGAGAGAGAGAGAGAGAGAGAGAGAGAGAGAGAGAGAGAGAGAGAGAGAAACTTGTAAAAACAAAAACATATTGTTTCAGATTAATTGTAAAGAATTCGGCATTTTATAGAATCCTGAATTTGCAAACACTTTTAAAATAATTCAACGATACTACGTCCATGAAAAATATATTAGAAAATTATAATTTTGGCAGCAATTTTAACTACAATAATTTAGAAAGGAATACAAAGTATTTTTCTGTATGAAGATACGAAAGGACTAGTTATTTTGCCGTAACCTTTATATTTTTAATATATCATTTATTCGCTCGATTAATTAATAAAAAGGGGGGGGGGGAGAATGTCTTGTTACATTTTTGTAAACTTATAGCTTTGAGGTATTTATTTTTTGTACAGAAATAAATTCTAAAAACTACCTACGTTACTAAAAAAATCTAACATACCCTTTAACATTTAAAATATTTTGAAATTATTACATTAATGGCAAAAAAAAAAAAAAAAAAAAAGACTTCTTTAAAAAAAATGAAAGCTGTCATTTAATTTTTACATTATATGTACATAAATGAAAAAGTTGAAGTGATTTTTTTTTTCATAAAGTAAAATTCTTTTAAAGATGCTAATAACAAGTCATAAAAGAGTTATTCAACTCTGAATTATCACTCATTTTTATAACAAAATTTTAACATACATGTACTATATTATTATTGTATACGCTGATGTATATATGTCATACATAATGCATTGCAAGGTAATATTTTGGAAGTAGCATTTTTTTTTTATTATTATATTTTGAATTTTTTTTTCTTTTCACACTTTCACAGCACACCGAGTATACTATAAAGAGAACAATGTAGTCTAACTTGACTACGCCCTTAAAAGCACACAAATTTTAAATGAAGGTTATTATTTATAATTTTAGTTTCAAGGTTATATACTTTGAAAATTGATGACATTGTTATTACTTCGTATAGATAAGCAAGAATGAAATATATATATATATATATATATATATATATATATATATATATATATATATATATATATATATATATATATATATATATATATATATATATATATACTGTATATAGTCCGTGCAAACAAAATAAGAACAAGTATCTATTAATTGAAATTTGATACTTAAGTCTTCTGCTCTACCATAATAATTTAAGCAGCATCGTAATCTATAGATTTTATATGATATTATTCAGTCTGTATACGTAATTTATTAAAAGTGTTAGAATGTTTAGTATCAGATTTTTTTTTCTTTAGCTGTCTTAAATAAATTTTAAATTAGGTTCTAACGTAAAATATATTTTTATTGTATACACTGAAAGAGATTTATTTTTCATTAATTTAATTTAATTATATATAATATATATATATATGGTAGATATTTTGCAAACCCTATATTGAAATGCAATTTAAAACTACTACTTCATGTCGCAAATATTTCCAAGCAATTTTTTGTCACTTGATTCCACAACTTCACATAATAAATAATAATGATAATAATAATAAATGATTTCTCAGTCACGAAAAAACTTGTAATTAAGATAAAAACAAATAAGGCAATAACAAAATTTAACCTTTCCATATCAGAAATATTTTTTTGTCATACTATAGGATCTAATTAAATCCAGAATTTAATATTAAGGTGATAAAAAGGAAGTTTCGCTTTAGTAAATTTCTCTTTATTGATCGAAGCTTCATTAATGAGACATTCTGCCACATTTTATGCATAACTTAAATACTTATAACTGTTATTATAATTATGTTCAATTTACAAGGTCATAATTGTGTTTTTAACAGTTCTATTATTACAATGTGTCAAAAAAAAAATATATATATATATCAAAAAGAAAAAAAATCAAATTTATTCCAATAATAAAAAAAGTAACACTCTATTGTTTATACATGGAAATTGAACGATAAAAATAAAGTAGATAATAAAGAAAATGGGGAAAAAAATTGTTATTTTAAAATATTTATTACAACTTACTAGTAGATTTTGAAATATTGAATTGTTAAACGAAATCATGAATAAAAAAAACTGTAAGTTACGATATTACTATTTTATGATAACCGATATTACGTGGAGTTAGAGCAAAAAAAAAAAAATCTATATAGATAGAAAATATCTTTAATAATTTATACTGATATGTATGTACGTCGTTTTTGTAATATTCACTCACAAAGTTATGGGAGCTCAAGAAATATAAGAACGTATGGAAGGATTTTGGTATTTTATATAGAAACAGTGCTTCTCTCTCTCTCTCTCTCTCTCTCTCTCTCTCTCTCTCTCTGTTATTTCCACATTACTAATATAATGGTTATTCCTTTAATGTTCAAAATCATAAATTTTCATATAAAATTTTTGTAAAGATAAAATTATGTAATTTTTGTTAACGTTATACATATAAATTTTTTTCAAATATTTGAAATCTTTAAAACATCACTTATTGATAGGAACATAAATGTTGTTTAGTTTCTACCACCTTAAATATTTATACGTTTTGAGTATAAAATTCTATGTTATATTGCTAATTTGATTGATACGACGTATTAAATTTTCTGTTTGAATATCTTTCAACATGTATATTAAAGTATAAACAAAATTCAAATATATAGTCGTGGCAAAACTATAAAATGCGTTTTTAATACGGGGATTTTTTTTATTAGAATACGACCCTATAAAATGTGTTATGATTTAGTATTTGACTAAAAACTTATATTTATAAAGAAATGATGATAAATGTTGTTTTTAGTATTGTGAGATAAATTCTAACCTTTTGAGAACAAATTTTGTACATCACTTTTTTAGTTCTCTCTCTCTCTTGTTCTCTATTTCATACATATTTTGTATGTGTCTCTGGGCGATTTTAAAATTTTGTACCATGTCCTTGTTTTTGGGGTTTTGTAAATTTTAAGCTTCAAAAAGTTGAATATTGAAACATAAATAAAATTTGGCACTGCAGGACATACCACCGCATTTTATGCGATTTTCATACTTTGAAGCTTTCACAAAATTACGCTTAAATATAAAACTTTCATCTACTGTATTGCCGTACAAGTGTTATTTGATACAAAGAATAAAAATCAATCACTCATTCACTACTTCAATGAAAAAAACACTGGCATAACAAAGATATTGTTTACACAAAAATAAAACATTGTTTATTTTTGTTATGAAAACAACAAAATGTAATGTGCAAAAAAATGTTATAATATATATTTAAAAAAAATCATAATATAAATTCTATTGTCAATTTATTATTGATATTTAAAAAAAAATTGTTTAAGGATTAAACAAAAACCACAAAAGGAAAAATAAAACTCATTAAAAAACAAAATTTAGTAAATAATAAACTACCCGTGTTATGAATTTAAATAAAATTAACAAAGCTACTAAAGAGTATATTGTTGTTTTGTATAGTCATGCTGCAGCTTAAATATCACATATTTTCATACTTTAGAGAGTAAACAAATGGTTCATTTTGTATATTATATGTGCGAGTGCGTTTATTTTGTTTGGCTGAAACAATAAGATAAAAGTTAATTACGTTTTTGTGAATGTAATCATGTTTTCGCCAGCCGGACTCACCAAAATTGTAACATACTCTATACATACATACATACATACTATAAAACTTTTTGGATATTTTATAATAATAAAGTTGAAGAGAGAGCGAGAGAATTTTGTAAAAAGCTTTACAATTTGGCAAGTGACACATTTTGTATATTGTCATATAATGAAAAGTTTTTTATACTTTATATATTTTATATAATATATTTTGTTAGATTTTGGGATTAGAGGACAATATGGTGTAGAGAAAATCATTTTTAAATTTATATAAATATATAATATATAGTACAGAATGCTGTAACATTTGTTTTTCTATATATATCTAAACTTTTACGATAAAATAAAGTTTATTTATGGTATTTTATATATTTGCTATTGAAACACATTTCCGTCAAATTTCTGGGAGTTTTAGTTACTTGTCATGTTTTAATTAATTTTTTTATCCTTTTTGTGTAATTATTTACTTTTCTCTCTATGTATATAACATTAAACCACCCTCAAAAAAAAAAAAAGGTGATAAAATAGAATACATTACTGTATAATATATATTAATTACATAAAACACTCATATTCTGGGTGTTGGCAAGACACACTATAAGTTATAATTCATTTTTTTGTATTTACTTACAATACAATATATTTTCTCATGTATGTTTAATAAGAATATATATCCATGTTTAATAACTTCATTTAAAATTATTGAAAATATTTTATTGATTTACAAGAGTTAACTAACCTACCAAGTTCATGTTGCTACTGTAAGAATATTAATTATTACGTATAATTGTTATTTTTTTTATAAATATTTTGCTTACTATTTCTATACAGGTGCCTCACTGTCAGATTACTGGAACTACGTCTTACCTGAAATCAGAAAAATAAACAAATAAGATTTTGCAAGTAGCAATCAGAAATTCAAGTTTAAAACTTAAGGTATTTCTACTGGTAGGTACTAAGATAAAAACCTATATATTATGTATGTATATGTGTGTGTATATATATATATATATATATATATATATATATATATATATATATATATATATATATATATATATATATATATATATATATTATTGATTATTTAATTCCAGAAGGCAAAAATTTAGTTTTTGATTTTAATCTCTAAAGTCACAGGAAGTAAAGTTGTTACACCAACTTTTTTTCCTTCTGTATAAAATTTATTGGAAAAATTATTTTTGTATGAATAAAAAACGATGTTGGTTTCTCTCTCTCTCACTCTCCAGACCAGTAGACAAAAATGATAAGATCAAAAAAATAGCGTCTGGAAATCGAAAGCTCGTTGCGTGTCTTGATAAAAATCTTTTAAACTTTTTTTTTTTTTAAAGGAATTTGCATGAAAGAAAATAAACATCTTAAAAGAATGTTAACCTGCGATCCCTAGCGTGAAATACTACTGCCTTTTTTTATTCTACGTTTTATGTCATTTTTATTTCTTCCCTGACAGTTTAGAAACAAGACAATAATTCTATTTTTTTTCCTTATAAAATATTTCTTTTTACGTTTAATAAATTTTCAGGTATATAAAATAGGTTAAAATACTTAAAAAAAAATGATATATAAAATATATTCAATGTTTGGTAATATATTATATAGATTTTTTTTCTTCTTTTTTCACCTCACAGTAGGGATAACGGATCAGAATAATTTATTTGTAGTCACTTATAACCTCGATTAAGGTATATTAGTTTCGCATTACAAGTAGCTTAAATATGCCAATTTGGTGTAATTTATGACCCATCTTTATCGTTATTTATTTTAAAAAACATAAAAATAGAAAGTTGCCACCAACGCTGTTTTTTTTTTTTTTTTTTTATATTTCTTTTCTTTCTTTTTAAGTGTTTTTTGAAATTAAAATTCTATTTAGATTTTTATTTGTATCTATATACTCTCATTAAGTGGCTATTAAAGTATATATATATATATATATATATATATATATATATATATATATATATATATATATATATATATATATATATATATATATATATATATATATACACTTCTGACACACACATATATCTATACAGACACACAAATTATTTGAATATTAGTGTTTCATTTAAGTGGAAAACTTTATAACCTTTAAGAGGTTTGTTTTTTAAATCTAAGATTCTCATAATTTTAAAGTTCAATTTAAATAAATACAGGTTTGTGTATATTATGAAAATGCCAGCTAGAAATGTTAAAAAGTAAGAAACAAAAAAGTCAAGTTAAAAATGCAAATATTTATACAAATATATGTACCTATGTGAAAAAAATATAGACTCTATTTTATTTAATATTTTGTCGCAGCTTTCCTTTTTTATTGCGTTTTTAATGTCAACTCTACAAATAAAAAATTAAAAAAAAAAAGTAAATTTTATCATAATCATTTCGGTTGTTATGATATTCAGGCATGTATCAATTTTTCTCGTTCTTCTTCTTCTTTTTATATATATATATATATATATATATATATATATATATATATATATATATATATATATATATATATATATATATATAATATATGTATATATATATATATATATATATATATATATATATATATATATATATATATATATATATATATATAATATATATATATATATATATATATATATATATATATATATATATATATATATATATATATATATATACATATATATATATATATATTTATTCTTCTCCTTTTTTTTCCTTTGGTATTAAAAACTATAAATGATTTATTATGATGACAATTGAATTTCTGCTATTTACTCTGAATTATATTTGTCATTTTTTTTTTCACTATTTCAGATGTTTTGAATAATTTTACTAATTAATAATGCGTGGAAATTATATAATCTCCTCTATATCGATATCTTATAAGAACATAACCTCTATCTTATATATTGTTTTTTTAATACAAAGTTGAAATTGATTTTTATTTTTTTTTATTTATTAAACACAATGTGTGTACAACATACTGCACATCTAAATATTCAATTGATAGACCAACCGACATAATGCATAATAATCAGTTCATATAACAATCGAATTCAAAGCATATATATTAGTCACTCTGGCAACATTTTTTGTTTTAGTTAATGCAATCTTCAACCACATTCAATTTATATATATTATATATATATATATATATATATATATATGTATATATATATATGTATATATATATATATATATATATATATATATATATAATATATATATATATATATATATATATATATATATATATATATATACAACCACATGATAAAATTTGGTATATCAATTCTTTTTTTTTAATGTTTCCA
The DNA here is from genome assembly GCA_949318235.1 of Ecdyonurus torrentis. Taxonomy (NCBI): domain Eukaryota; kingdom Metazoa; phylum Arthropoda; class Insecta; order Ephemeroptera; family Heptageniidae; genus Ecdyonurus; species Ecdyonurus torrentis. The sequence goes on from OX439128.1 coordinate 30,611,162, forward strand.
GATGGGGGGGGGGGGGTAAATAATCAATGATCAATAAAAATAAATCATCTTAAAACAGAAAAAATACCCAAAGGTTATGTTTACTAAAAACAATCACATTTAAAATAATATTCTCAATACCTAATACATTGTATACAGAAACCATAAGAAATTCCTATCTGTCAAAGTAATTTGCATATAAGCGGTGAAAATTGAGAAAACAATGGAACACATAACGTATATTATACATTCTCCTCCTATTTTAATAGCACTAGAGATAAATTATGATAATTTATCAAGTGTGTTTCATCTATGCCAGCATATCAAATCTACCTCAAACATATTATATGCGTGTATACCAAGCTTTAAAAAAAAACACTTTTAAATATTTTTCTTTATCATGATTAAGATGTGTCTTATCCATACATCTTACTTCTATTACAACCTCTAAATGCTACTTATTTAGTTTTTCTACTGTTTTAATTAATTTATAGCTATTTTTCTATTGTTTATATCTGGTAAATTTGATGTTACATAGATATGTATTTCAAGGTTAGAAAAATTATTTTATTTTAAATGATATATTATATTTAGAAGGCTAAAAAATAAAGCAATAAATAATGTGAGTTTTAAAATGTAAAACATTTATATTTTTCAATAAAATACATGAAAGTAATCCGTTATTTTCTTATTGTTCCGATTAAAAAATATGGTATTTTTATTTAACGAAACTATAACAAGGAAGTGATACTGTTTTATATTGAATTTAAGTTTGTTTTCTTTCATTGTTTTGTCCATAATTTAATTATTATACTGAAAAATCCGAAAACTAGTAGAAAAGCCTGTAGTTGAATACAGCAAGAGAGAGAGAGAGAGAGAGAGAAAATTTGACAGAATTGAATTATTATTGAAAGAAGTATACTCATAATATTTATGAAGAGCGTAGAAAAATGAAGAATTTCATAATCCAGAAAATAAAACACATTTATATACTTCCAGAAAAAAAAAAAAAAAAAAAAAAAAAAAAAAAAAAAAAACTGACCTCGATCAGTGAACAACCTTTACTTGCTTTTTAGTTCTACTAAAATATTTTCTCATGTATTGCAATATTTCAATTGAAATATAAAATACAATTCAGCAAAAATATACGTATAAATTCATTCAGCTTATACTATTATTATTAAATCTTTTTATTCCAGAGGGAAAAATAAAATTAATATATATATATATATATATATATATATATATATATATATATATATATATATTTTTGCTCTTCCACCAAATCAATTACTTTTATATTATATATATATAAATTTGTAACATAATCATACAAAAGAATGATGAAAATAAAGAAAAGAAAAAAAAGTCCTTACAAATGAACATTCAATCTAAGAGGTTTTGTAAGTCTTCATGATAAAAGTCATTTAATAAATCAAATCAATATAACAAAATTTAATTTTACTTTTCTATTGTAATATTTTCATTATTCAAACTGTCACAATTCATATAATTTGTATGCATACGAACTTTATCTTCTAGACTTATTATATTATTATATGATTGTTTTGTATAAAGAGGTATACATTATAACATAAGTTTTCAGTTCCCTTTAATGGCATGTTTGCACGAAGTAACATTATTTGCTTATATTCAATGGTTCTTATTATAATTAATATATTTTTGTTTTGTCTTATACGAGAACCTCTTTCGACTAATGTAATTATTAATTTGTTTCAATTCATTACTATACATATATATATATATATATATATATATATATATATAATTGTTATGACAAGAACAACGCTTGTTGTAACTTCTTATTATTATGAACTGACTGGGTCAATTACATATTATTTTTCTTAAATGACAATAGCTTACATTTAAGATATAAGATTTTAATATGTTCCATGTCTTTTTTACATGTCAAAAAAAAAACTTACATAAATCAAAATTCACAATACATATATGAAATCATATTAATATTAAAATATACCTAATAATATTAAAGTTCAAATTAAAGTTTAATTTTAAAATACAACTGCTAAATAGTCAGATACGCTGTAATTTTATTTAATTAAAAATTCATTTCAAAATATATTTTATTTGTCTCTTTCTCCCACTATCATTTTATATATATATATATATATATATATATATATATATATATATATATATATATATATATATATATATATATATATATATATATATATATATATATATATATATATACAAAGACTTATATAATGGTGCACGATTGTTATTTAAAAACAACAGTTTCCAATTTCCAATTTTATTTTCTATTATAATGTTTTGTAATCTGATAATGCAGAATATCAGATCTCGGATATGTAGTCTATATTATAATATAGAAATCATTTTTTTATAAAATACCATTGTAAAGAAACAAAAGGTGTTTTGCGATATTAAATTGAAGAGACGACTTCTCCTCTCTCTCTCTCTCTCTCTCTCTCTCTCTCTCTCTCTCTCTCTCTCTCTCTCCTCTCTCTCTCTCTCTCTCTCTCTCTCCTCTCTCTCTCTCTCTCTCTCTCTCTCTCTCTCTCTCTCTCTCTCTCTCTCTCTCTATGTTTCTGTCTCTCTCTCTCACATCTCACATCTCACATCTCACACACACACTCACACACATAACACACACACACATTCTCATTTTCTTCCCTAGCTCCCCTGTATCACTTGTAATATATTATTGCAATTTCTTTTGTACTGTATTGTATTCAACAGTATATAAAGGTTAATGCATTTCTTTTGTTATTTTCATCTTATTTATTACTATTACGTAATAATAAACCCTGTATTTTACAGTACAAACACACACACACACACATTGATACATCTCACCTTTTACAAATAACAAAAGAATATCATTAGAAATTAAAATTAAGACATATTTCAAGTAGCATTTTATTGAAATTTAATACATATTATGAATAAGACGAAACTATAATGGTAAAGTTTAAATGTCAATTACTCTTACTTTACAACAGGTTAAAGTGTATTTAAATGTTAAAAGTTAACATGTTATATACGTAGATCGTGATCTATATTATTATGTTTGTGTTTTATATATATACACTCTCCCACGCAAGTTGAAATAAATTGTGCTTGAATAAGATTGTTAAGAGGTGTGTGTTATAAATATAACTATGTTTATTTATAGAATTTTGTAGAATTATTTTTAACTCTATACCACTTTAGTATTATAATTTTGAATACAAATATTTTAGTAATATATAATGTAATACGGAAATAACTTAAATATTTCATTTTTACTTTTAATTTACATCCTACACCCTTTTAAAATCTTTTCTGTAAAATATTCTTATTTTTACAATATTATTACTAAAGACTCCCTTTAATACACTGTATTAAACATAAAATATTTTTATTAAATATGCATATTTTTTAATTTTATTAATGCAGACAGTCAAATTAAATAATTAGTATATAATAATTATAGTAGCTAGCCCAATTTTATTTACTTATAATAATAATAAAATATTATTCTATTATAATTATGCTGTACAGTAACAGTTATGATGTGCATTATAATTATTTATGCATTTTCTAAAATAGTAATATTAATATCACATCACTTAAATGTGGCATTAATAAGGTAAATTATTATATCATTATTAATACATTTAGATACAGCGAAGAAATACTCTGACTAATACATATTGTTTAAATAAAAGTCAAAGGACCATGTAAGTGGGTTTGTACCTTTTTTGTTTTCAAATAAAAATCAATTATTAGTATTATTATTATATCAAATAAATAACAAGCTACATAAACAAAAATTACTATAACACCGATTTACTTATTTATTTCAAAGGTTTTATTTATTTTGTAAGTTATTCCATCGCATGACCTCTGTAAGTTGCAACCTACTCTTTTTTTTTTTTTTTTTTTTTTTTTTTTTTTTTTTTTTTGCTAATTTTGTTTATTTTTTTACTGCGCTAATAAAATAGCCAAACTTAACAAGAAATTAATCAATCAGTTGATAAAAAAAAATCCACCTTGCTATTTTACTTTCGTAAAGTTTATGAAAGCAAAGTAAAATCATTCAAATTAAAGTTAAAAATAGTTATCTTGTCTTAAAAAATGAGCTTAAAATGAGTGAATTATTAAAAGAAACAGCGCATATTTTATAAAGTTCTGAAATTAAAACAATATAACGATTATTTCAGTTGTAAATAAACAAGTTTATAAATAGATTTTATACAATTTAGAGAAATAAATACTAATGTTGATATAAAATGAAATAAAACTATTAAAACAAAATACAATTGAAAGTGATCACAGTATTAAAACAAAATATTTAAATTTACAAGAAACTTTCCTTTTATATACCTTTTATAAAATGATATTAGTTTAAAAACAAGGAAATTATACAGCTAATGAAATTACCTTTTTTGTGTCTTATTAAGTTAATCGTCACACTTGAAAGAAGAAGGCAATAACATTAAAACGTTAATTACTTGACAAAGAAAATGTCGATGTCAAACATTTTCCTTGCATTTTACACTCAAAATTTTACAAACTTTTCTTTTCTTCTTCTTCTTCTTTTTTTTTTATGACTTTTGGATCAATTTTCTTTCTGTTATGTTCCATACTTATACAATTTATAAATTAACAAGGATTTTATTTTTTTTTAGCACCATAGAGGCAATTACTATGAATTGTATGTGATGTAATCAGTGGAATTAAGTGTCATGTATGTAGTCGAGAGAAAGAGGAAGAGAGAGAGAGAGAGAGAGCTCTAGTGTGCCACTTAAGAGATAACGAGGGAGCTCCTCTAATTAACTTCCTTCTTCCTTTCCTTGTACTTGCTTGTGTCTCGTGTATAATGCAGAGGGTGAGAGAGAGAGAGAGAGAGAGAGAGAGAGAGAGAGAGAGAGAGAGAGAGAGAGAGAGAGAGAGAGAGAGAGAGAGAGAGAGAGAGGTAACTACATATAAGCAAGCTATTCACTCTGCTTTCTCATCTTTTCTTTCTTCCTTCATGGATATTAATACATATACCTAATAATCATGCTACCCTAAATTCAGCAATTTTTATTCATATAACAACATTATTTATGCAATATTAAAAAAATACATACTATGCTACCCAGCATAACAAAAACGTTACTTCGTAATTATTTATGCAGTGTTCTATAAAATAGTAACATTTATAAGTACAGAATAATGTACGTAATTCATTTTATACTTTGTTTGCAAAATAAAATAAAAATCTACCCATATACTATGACTCATATTACAATACCATATCCATCATAATTTTAAATACTTAAATTGCAGTAAACAATAAATATCTTCATACATAAATTTACAAATTCATTGTATTCAAATAATAACAATGGAAACGGACGCAATAGCCTTGAAACTAAAAAATTACAGTAAAAAATAAATAAATAAACAGGTAAGTGTTAAATAAATACATTTATAAAAGTTTTAACTATTTTAAATGTGACTATTAAATCAATAATTTATTTATAAATAACATTAAAATTTATTGGAAATTACAGTAAATTGAATTTTAAGCTCATTGGTCAATATTTCACCGCAATACAGTAAAATTTAGTTGTATGGTATTTTTGTGTATATAAAATATACATGTTATATATAGTGTACTAACTATTAATAGACTACCTAATTATTTTTTAATTATATACAATATAATAATATAGATATTGAGATCAATATTACTGTCATTCCAAAACACTCCATCTAATATCGATATTATTATTTATTTATTTTTTGTACACAGAAAGAAAAGTGACTAACTATAATGTAAGTAGATAACCTATGTAATCCAGAGAGGATTCCCGCTGAAAAGTACTGGTCAGCTGGTCAGTGTATTGCGGGTCAAAATTACATTGATCAAATGGGCAACAAAATATAACTTCCAGGATAAAACAAATTCAAAGGCAACAGAAAATTGAATAACGATATTCTATGGATTACCTATCTATAGAAATGCCTTAACTAACTATATATGTTGTCCCAACTCTGTTGTAAACAAAGTTAGTTAGTTAGTTAGTTAGTTAGTTAGTTAGTTAGTTAGTTAGTTAGTTAGTTAGTTCGTTAGTTCGTTAGTTCGTTAGTTCGTTAGTTCGTTAGTTAGTTAGTTAGTTAGTTAGTTAGTTAGTTAGTTAGTTAGTTAGTTAGTTAGTTAGTTAGTTAGTTAGTTAGTTAGTTAGTTAGTTAGTTAGTTAGTTAGTTAGTTAGTTAGTTAGTTAGTTAGTTAGTTAGTTAGTTAGTTAGTTAGTTAGTTAGTTAGTTAGTTAAAGGCGTAGAACACCTTGAACAAAAAACTTATCTAATATCCTAACATATACCTAAATATCAACTTTCATTTGGCCGGAGTCATTGATTTCTAATTTATTTTCCATTCTCAACATGGAAGATGTTTATGACGTCACAGCTTGCTTGTTTTTGCGCGCGTGGACCAGTGAGCTGTGACGTCATAAACCCGCAACTGCCATTTTGTGAATGGAAAATAAATTAAAAATCCATGACTCCGGCCAAATCAGAGTTAATATTTAGGCATGTTAGCATATTAGACCATTTTTTTATTCAAGGTGTTCTACGCTTTTAAATTTGATACTACTAAATATATAGCTCTACTGCATTTACAACGCATATGTCATAGTAAAGCAATATAGAAGTTTAAAACGAATTATTTTGTTATAGAAGCACGCATGTATAAGTTATGTATGACGTACAGTATACCGTCTTATTTTTCCGTGTAGTATTAATAAAAATGCAGTAAAAATTAAATGCAGTTTATAGTCATTTTATTGGACCCAAGATTAAAGTGCATCACAAGATTATAAAATGATGGAACATATTATGTTAAGACCAACGCAAAATTCAATCAGCTACGATTAGCGCTTTCAAAATGAAGCATATTTCACCTGAGTAGTGTAGAACGTTGATTGGATATTATATCAGTTGAAATAAATCAGTTTTCAAAATCTGCTTTAAAAAAATAGATAAATTAAAAAAAAATGTTAAAATTGAATTTGGTATCATATAGTATAGCTCAGTATACAAATAAAATGTAAATCAAAGGTTCATATGATAATTTAACAATCTTTGTTTGTTTAGTAAACAAATCTTAATTTATTGCAATATTATTCACTCGTATAATTAACTACTTATCTTATATAAAACTTATTTATTTCTTTATTATTCAAATATTATTTATAAATAAAATTAACTTATAAATATTCAACAATCAATAATATCTAAATGTATACAATATTTCAAAATATATTATTTTACGTAACTTTACGATTTATATGCAAATAAAGTCTTTCTTGTAATTTAAACGGGGGAAAAAAGGTTTCCGCTAACCCACGCAAAAACTTTGATGATAATATTTTTATATTAAAAAAAAAAAAGTTTTAGATTTTATCGTTAACATAATAATTAGCACATTTGTCACTATGAATATCGATTTCTATATAAAGTTAATCTTGGCTTAAGATCTAACATTTTCTTGTTATGCTTTATCAACTTGTCAAATAAAAACTAATTTTATCCTGTCTTAGGTTGTTAGCTTTTATTTTTTTAATGGTATTTTTTTGCATAATATTAATTTAGTAATCAAAATTCTTATTAGATATATATACAAAAAAATGTTTTATCAGAGAAACTATAGAGTAGTCTAAACTACTTGTGAAGAATAACAATTTTCAGATTGTTTTTAAGAGAGAAAATTTCAGTTGTATATACAAAATAAATCTTAGCTTTACAAGTAGTGGCTATTTTCCTTTTCTATAACTTTTAAAGTGTATGAAAATATAAAAAGGCATCCAGGCTCGAGTCGAGCGGAAGCGTTCAGTTCCAGTGCCTGTGGTCGCGTTCATCCATTCCCAGGAGAGGACCTAGGTGTGGGAGAAAGGACGTCAACCCCAGGTAGGGCAGCAAGACTTTGTCTCAAATAACATTAAATTAACCCTCCAGTTATATATAGCCACAAAATTGAATAGTGGCACGATGTATGTATCTTGGACATAATGTTAGCTCGGTGCATGCATATAGATCTCCCACTCATATCAATGAATGTGGAGTTGAAAAATCAAACATAATAATAATTAAACACATTAAAAAAAATTTTAAAATATGGACCACCAAGTAGTTTTAATTGAAAATAGAATAAAAAATGAATAAAGTTATGTTTGATTGTAAATGTTCATTGCGATCTATATCAAATAATTATGTAGTTTCTCTAACAACATGTCATCCAAATATACGCAGATTAAAATGTGCGCATCAAATTTGTATATAAAAAAACAAACTTCCATCAATGTTGAAAGAATCATTGACAAAAAATATTTGATGTATAATATTTTAGTTTACAATAACATAATACAAAATGATGTAACATCACATTTTTGTCATTCATTTCAAACCCAATGTTATATTACTTTGTTACTCTGAAATTTTATTTTAATTCCAAATGTATAAAATATTCAAACAAAGAATTTTATATCTATGTATATAAAATATATTAATTAGAATTTGAGACAGAAAGAAAAGAATGTAATTTAGTAAGGACATAAAATTTTTTGATATACCAAATGTTTTGTAATAAAAAGTTGTTGTATTTTTATAGTTGTTTCCTTGTTGTTTTTTAGTTTGTATACGTAATAAAAAGTAAAAGGTTAAATTTTGTAACAAAATGTATTACATGACACTTTTCATGTCCCTGAAATATTTCCTGTTTTGTTGGTATGACTTCAGTGTTGCCAACTATAACTAGTAACTACATATCAGGAAATTTCATAGCTGTGAATAAAAATAATGATACGCTCTTGTTTATTATTGTGTAGTGACGTGTATGAAACAAGAATAAAATACAATAGGAATGAGCATCAGGAAATGTTGAGAATTTAAAATACAAATTATTTTTATGTTACGATTATTATTTCGAGTTGTATTTCTATACAAATGCAGAGAGAGAGAGAGAGAGAGAGAGAGAGAGAGAGAGAGAGAGAGAGAGAGAGAGAGAGAGAGAGAGAGGAGAGAGAGAGAGAGAGAGAGAGAGAGAGAGAGAGAGAGAGAGAGAGAGAGAGACGAAAAACAAGGATTCAGTCCTATAATAGTTTTCTATAAAAAGAATTGCGAGAAAACGTTATAAATATTTATAAAATTCTTGTTGAATATTATAGTTAAATTTTTACATACCAAATTTAAAAAAAAAAGAGAGAGAGAGAGAGAGAGAGAGAGAGAGAGAGAGAGAGAGAGAGAGAGAGAGAGAGATTTCCAAAATAATAAAACTCAAAACTTTGGCACACAGAACAAAGAATTATAAAGATTGAAATACATTATAACATTTCCAGTTATCATTATTATATATGGCAAAAAAAAATATATATATATTTTACAATTTCAATCCAATTGCAAGATTTTTTTATTCCGTACAAATTTGCAAATTCAACAGGAAATTATCAAACTGCTGACAACAAAATGAGAAAAAAGTCAAAGAAAATTACTAAAATTTTACGTTTTTTTATTTGTACTTATGTTTTACATCACAGTCTGGAATGTAATATTACTTTTTAGCAAAAAGGGAAAAGTCTTGAAAATTGCAATATTAAGTTTAATTTGTAACACAAAAAAATAAATTCAAGTAAAAGAAACAAACAAAGAAATAAAAGTAACAGCAGTTCTTAACATAAAAAAGTAACAAGTTAGTATTTAAGTGACAATTTGTAGTTTCTGTTTGTAAGATTTTTTTTTTTTTTTTTTTTTTTTTTTTTTTTTTTTTTTTTTTTTTAAGCACGTGTATTTTATTAGTAATAAAATGTAGTGATGAGTTTAGGAAAAAATAAAGTTTGACATGTTAGAAAAGCAGTAAAATTAAGCTGATCTCAAAGTCAAAAAATCTGTGCACAAAAAGTTGTGAAGTAAATACTTTTTAGTGGTTTAGAAAAGACTAAAGTAAAACCACAAAATGTCGAGTCTGGCTTTGAGCTCGGGTCATCATTGTCACAAGTAAACTACTTAAACTTTTGCTTAACATTAACATTTTTCTTTTTCACAACTTAACTTACGTAATACAGATTTATACTAGATTTTTTTTTCTTTTTCTTTTTAAATAAGTTACTTTTTTAATTGAAATATTTGGAAACTTTAATCTTGGCATAAATTTGTGCATATAATGAAAAATCGTAAATTATAATGATTAAAAAAAACTAAATAAATAATTACTACACTATTAGTAAGTAAGTAAGTAAGTAAGTAAGTAAGTAAGTAAGTAAGTAAGTAAGTAAGTAAGTAAGTAAGTAAGTAAGTAAGTAAGTAAGTAAGTAAGTAAGTAAGTAAGTAAGTAAGTAAGTAAGTAAGTAAGTAAGTAAGTAAGTAAGTAAGTAAGTAAGTAAGTAAGTAAGTAAGTAAGTAAGTATAAGAGAGTTATTGATTGTTGGAGATAGAAATGAAATAAAAAGTTTTGAATTTAAATTTTGAATAATAATACCACATAATATAATAAATGAGTAAATATTTAATACACTGCAATGCACAATCTGATTATAAGTATATATAACAAAAGGAATTCTTAATTTAAAAAGAAGAAATTTTCTTATTTTATTTCTGTATTGTTATACATGAAGAAAAAAACAATAAAAGTTGAAAGTTTAAATTTTATTATTATTGCATGCTGGAGTAATAATATTTGTCTTTACATGAACGTAACATTTAAGTTAAGAATAAAAAGAATAAAAATATTTTATTCTTTTCTTTTAGTACCTTCCATTTCTAGTATAATATAAAGTATGGTACTGAGATTTTTCTTTCTTTCTTCATGAAACGTTTGAAATAACAACGTAAACAAATCGACCAAGTTTTTGTTTGTTTGTTTGTTTGTTTGTTTGTTTGTTTTGTTTTCTGTTGGAATTAAGAAAGGTAGCACAATATTATTTTGTCTTTCCTTTCAAGTTAGCAAGTAAACAAAAATTGAAGGCGGAATTATAAAGCAAACAAATTTTATCTACAGTCCAGAATTTTTTGATTCAAGCTATATATTATATACAGTATAATTATATATATATTAAATTGTATATTTTCAATTATTTATGTATTTAATAAAAGTATATTATTAGTATTTCATTTGTATACATTATCCAACCTAGACATATAGCCTTAACGGTTGGTTTAATTGATCTTTACAATTCTATTTCACACACAAAATAAAAATCAAACAATACAATTCATATATACAACAAGCAACTATGAATACATAATATATAAGTTATAAATACAATTATTAACTATTATAGGTCCTAAGATAAATTTCAAAGCCCGTATAAAAGAAAAAGTGTCATTTTAAATTATGAAAATGTAAAACATGACGTTCATCTTTCTGAATATTTCATGTCAAAATCTTGGTTATATGAAACAATGTATGACATCAGGTATAAAATGAGCATAATATTAATTGTTTTCACCTCACTGTTGCTCACTTAAAGTTTATATCACATGCAATGTCACGTAGTGCTGTCGCTTTTAACGCCACTTGGATGATATAGCGCAAAGAAAACAGTAGATGACACTTTTTTTTTTTTTTTTTTTTTTTTTTTTTTTTTTTTTTTTTTTACACATACTAATAATATGACCAATGAATGAAATAGTAATCGATTAGAATATTACAATTCTTAATTACTATTTTTGAGGGTTTTGCTTTTTGTCGTTAAAACTCTGAAGTTTAATGTTTGGTCTCCAACTTATTATTAATTATTAGTTATACTTGAAAATTAATATTTTCTACGATAAATATTTCTGGATCCATGACCATCTGATTACAAATAAATACCCCCCCCTCCCCTAAAATTTGTCTCATTCATAATTATTACTGTACAAAAAAAGCACGACAAATTTTTTTGGACAACCACAGTATCTCGTTTTCAGACTTCTAACTCATATATCTGAACTCTTTCTTAGACTCATTATTAATTATTATTATTTCATTGCTAAGGTTAGTTTAGTTTACACATACACGTTACTTAAATAAGATTCTAATTGTTCAATAAAATAAATAGTAAAAAAAAAATCAATTGTTGCAATCATAGTTGCACATAGCCATTTTTATAATTTTAAATTGTTTATGAGTTGAGTCCAAGTCAATGAAATATTTGATTGGACAATACCACCACTTAACTTTTGCTTTTTTCAATCTTTTCACATTTAAATTTTATTTTCTGTGACCAATTAATTGGTCTTTAATGTATATTGAAAATACATTGAAATCGCATATAATTATTTATAAATATAATTCAATCTGCTATGAGGTTTAAAATCTCATATAAAAAAAAATCACATTAATGCGATTCTGTGCTTGATAAATTTGCAATTCTTATTTCCAGGTGCTGTGGTTTCCACTCTCTAGCCTTTAGCCTAGTAAGCAGTATGAGATTAAATGAAAAATATATAAACCTGGAAAAACTGAAAAAAAAAATGCCCACGTAACGTACAACTTGACATTTTATTGATTCAAGCAGTTACCTAAGGGTACGAAATTTTAGAATATTTTACAACAACAAACTACAAGGAAGACAAGCAGTACATATTCGGTTAAACTTGTACTGTGACCTTTGATAAGTTTTCTGATTTAAAAGTTATAGACAGGTTTAAAGAAAAACTATATTAAAAACTTCTAATTATTTTAATTATGCTAATAGTGTGTGTGTGTGTGTGTGAGAGAGAGAGAGAGAGAGTTAAGTGTTTATAGTTGTACCTCTTTTTACTTATAATTATTTATCATGAATCATTAATATTTAATATCTGTTTTAATTACAAATAAAAACAAATAATTCATTATATTAAAAAACAAAACTAATCGTAGTGTATACATAGAAAGAAGAAATTGCATAATTTATAGTTTATTTGTGTTGAAATTGGAACAGCACAAGTAATTGTGCTATGCAGCATAACATTGCTAAATGCAGTAAAGTTTTATGATGTTGCGAAAAAATTATGCTAAAATTTTTAAATATATATTATACATATATATATATACAAATCAGTGTAGCAAAATTATTACGTATGTTTATATTTTTGCCGTGTATGTGTACGTTTTTTTTTAATAGGAATTATCGTGAATCAAACAAATATTCATCCACTCACAAAACAGGCATGACGTATTTTTGGCAAAGATTAAATTTTAATAAAAAATATCATCATATTAAAAAATATAATATAAAGCTATATAAAAATCAGGAGAAAAGAGAGCATTATTACATTTATCAATTCTAAAAATTCGATACAGCTTAAAAAAAAAAACAGTATAATCGTATTAATATTATTTTTTTTTAATCCAAATCTACCATATTTTATAAATGAAAATAAAAATAATGTTTCCTCCTGTTTCTTTAAATATAAAATAAAATGTATATCATTTTACACAAATATTTGCAAAGATAAAATTATTAAATACGAAGCTCATTATAACTACTATTTAATTTTATTAAAAACATAAAAATCTTGAAATCTTCATACTTATAAAATTACCATACTTATATAATTCAAAACATTGACGTTAATAAATAAAAGTACTTATGACGTAAAGTAACTTTTTTATGTTATCTCATATTTTTTGTTTTTATTTTTTTCAAAAAGTTTTTATACAAAATTTCATTTCCTTTTTGTAAATTACTTAGGAGAAAAGTTTCGTATTTTGCAACATGACTTTCTTAAGATTTATGTTCGCAAAAGTGTTACCATGTCAATATTCTCTTCTCTTTATATGTCTTTTGTTATATATTATATAGAAAGCAAGGAACAAAAACATTGTTTCCAATTTTATACTGAATTTTTGATATTATAGTACAGTAGTCACGTCTCTAAATGTTTCAACTTTTAAATACATCACATTTGGAATAACTTTTTGACGGTACATATAATATATAAATTTTAGAATTGACAATGAAATTATTTATAAGTGATGAATGAGAAATTTACGTGACATTCTATTTTTAATCAATGTATTGAGTATACATATTTTATATATACATATATACCGGTATATATATATATATATATATATATATATATATATATATTATATATATATATATATATATATATATATATATATATATATATATATATTATATATATATTATCAATATTCTTTTATAATAAATATAAGAATTGCATGATAATTTTTCATCTTCTGCAGATTTTTATTTTTCAGAAGAAAAATAATGTTAAAGCTCGTTTTTTTTTGTTTTTTTTTTTATTCTCATTTGGTCGTTTTATCTCTAGGCAATAAAAAAATTAATTGGAAGTCTTTGCCACAGCACTTTTTTTTTAATAATTTGTCAAAAGGCATAAAAATTTTGCACACATGAAGAAGCAATTTATGACAAGCTTCTTGTCGAGAGAGAGAGAGAGAGAGAGAGAGAGAGAGAGAGAGAGAGAGAGAGAGAGAGAGAGAGAGAGAGAGAGAGAGAGAGAGAGAGAGAGAGAGAGAGAGAGAGAGAGAGAGAGAGAGAGAGCTATTAACGACATGACACATTCCTCTAACCAGGTTTCGTGTAATAGACTACTAAACTACATAGTCAGAAATTTTTTTCCCCTGCTGCTCAACACGAAATATTTCACGTAATTACAAGTGACCAGTGACATTTGCAAAACGACGTCATTCGTTAACATCACTTCAAATCACCAACCCCCCTTTTTTTTTATCCTGAATGGCTATCATTTTTTTTTTTTTTTTTTTTTAGAGTTTTATTTTGAGATTTATGTTTGAAAGTTTTTGTTGTACATTTTTTTAATATATTATTATTCATAAGTAACTTTGAAGGGTGATTACAATTAAAAGGTTATATATTTTCATTACAACAAAAAATACCACATATTATTATATAGTGTAGAATGTAGTATTCTGAAATATATATATATATGTTTTATTAACTTTATATTAAACGACATAGTACAATTTCCAATGTTTAAACGTATTGTATTAAAGTTAAAGCTTGTCATATAATTTCTTATAGCAAATAAAAAATTAACCTGAATAGAAATGACAATAATTGCTTTGTAAATTTTGTGTTTTTGACTGAAATTTCAAAAAACACTATATTTAAAAAAAAATAATAATAATCTATCTATCATTTTATCGGTACTTTGGAAAATTAATTACAATAATAGCTCTTCAATCAAACAATATGTAAAAATTTAGTGACAATAGCTCAAAATTGGAAGAGAAAAAAAATCCAACATTAACAGGTTTTAATTTTCAGTACCCCTGAAAGACGCTTAGATTTTTTTATTCTAAGAAACTTTCTTTTCTTTATAACTTATACACAATATCTTCTCCGTAATAACATAAAATAGAGAATTCAAATGTTATAGGTTTGGAAAAATTATAAACAAATTGAATTCTTAATTCTAAGAAATTTAATACAACCACAATATATCATTACAAAGAAAGTACGTTACCTTATAAAAGATTTCATCACTTGTTTAAAAAATGAGTAGGCGGCTGAAATTGAATCTTTTAACATTACTTTACAAGTATCGATCACGTTTTATAATCATGTATATATTGCAGATCATGTCTAAAATTGGAGAGCACTTAGCATAAATTTTTCAAGTCAGCTGAATACGTTATTATTGCAGCATTAAAATTGTAAACTTATTACAATACGAGCAATAAGGTTAAAGTACTTAAATATAATTGTATGTACATAGCCATGCAAGTAACAAAAGAATGTACTCGTAGCCACAAAACCTTACATCCAAGTAACGAAAGTAGAAAAATAAAATTGTGAAGTAAGATAATTGTATTTTTAGTACATATATGAAAAATAGTTCCAAAGAATTTTTTTTTCTCATAAATACGGACTCAAAAATTCCACAACTATATTAGCTTATTATATTAACTTATATTATATATGTTGAAATGTACTAATCGTAGCATTAGTCTAGCAGCTTATGCTCGAGATTAATGTTTATGTATGTAATTTACTATTATTTTTTTTGTAAATTTAAGTTATATGTTGTACACCATGTGTGTTTATTGAATAAAATTAATTAATATTAACTTATGTGTATATTTTTAATTTTAAACCTCCAGCATTATAATGGAAGGTTTACATGATAATAGAAGAAAAAAGCTTAAAAGAGTGCAAAAATACTATAACAAAGTGTTAGCAAACGACTTGGAACAGAGGTTGTACTCGTGATATCACCCAATAAAAAGTCGTTAATTATTATTATTATTATTATTAAAGCATGATTAATTTGGGACAGGAACACAGTCGTCTACTAGAACTTTGTTAGTATTGTCGTTGGACTTAATATTTTAGTAACATCTCTATTGCAAAAAATAATTATTGAGAAATAAACAATCAGTTTACTACATTGCAAAAAGAAAAAAAAATTATATATATATATATATATATATATATATATATATATATATATATATATATATATATATATATATATATATATATATATATATATATATATACGTAAACATGAAATAAAATCATTTAGAGTGAAATAAAAAAGTAAATTAAAAAATATTTCACGTTTTTACAACTCTACTCTAAAAATTCCTATATGGTTGTAATTTTTACTCGTAATATCTCCCATAAAATTAAAAAAAGAATTGGAATTGGAATTTTGTAATATTTTCATCGACATTGAAGGATATGGTATGGTTATAAAAACTTACACATTCTTACATTTTTACTATCATGTTAACTTATAGTTGAATGTTGTTTATAATAAATTTATATATTTCACAAATATTTACTGACGTGTTGCGGTGAATATAAAATTTATTTACAATTTATTGATCATTACTATTGGAGCTCAATTATGCGTAAAATTTCAAATAATATAATAGAATACCAAAATTATAATATTTTTTTTTTTACAAATAAACTATTGTACAGTGTGGATTTATATTTATTAATCTTTATTCTGCGTAGTTTAATGTTTTTGTAATGCTTCTTTTACACATAATATTTAAATAATCTCTAAGTACTGATGTTAAATATCACAAAAAACATTGGATTATTTTACAAACAGATATGTATAAAGGACTGGCCTGGAAATAATTTTACTCTATTATGTTATAAAAAAACAAACAATGAGTTTATTTTTTTTTATTTATACGCCATTTTTTTGCTGTGTTTAATAGGATACACAAGTTTTGAGTAAAAAAAAAAAAAAAAAAATTTGGCAATGTTAATGGAAATTATAATGCTAAATTAAATTACATATTTTGTTTAAGTCCAAGACCCATCCTCTTTCTCTATACTTTTTAGAATATATCTGACTGTAAAAAATATAAAATGTTATTCTTAATAAGTGATTAAATTTTAATTTCAACAAAAATGTGCAGACATCAACTGGGTAATGTAAACTAGTTTTTATTTCATTTTCGTTATTATTACAAAAATCAATTATCAACAACTGTTATTAATTGTAAATTTCAACCAACTAAAAGTAAATCACCAGAATATTGTTTTATCATCATCAGCAGAGAGAGAGAGAGAGACTACCCGGTGCCGTCTATTGTGTGCAGCTATATGTAGCTTAACCAAATAAACTAAGATTTTTTATTTATTTAATTTTATCCAGAAAATGACTAGTGCAGGACTCTAGAAACACAGATGGTACAATGAATATATATATATATATATATATATATATATATATATATATAATATTTTTTTATCCATTTGAATGGATCATTTAGTATTATATTTAATATTTAATGATACAATAATGTGAAACGCAGAATGAGCCTAACAACATGTTTTGTTTTTTTTATTTAAACATATTAACGTTCAAAATGTTTTGAAACAATTACAATTTTAACAAAAAAAAAAAAAAAAAAAAAAAAAAAAGTTTTATTTTTTGTTATGTAAATATATAATGCTCAGGGGGTTTGTTATTTAATTTATTATGCAAGTGCGAGTGTTTTTTTTTTTATTGTAAATAAATTTAATGAAATTTAAATTATTTTTGTAATGAATGTGGAGTGTTAAAGTGAGATTGTTAATTGAAAATAATTATTATGTTTATAAATAATTGAAAAGTATATACATTAAAATACAACATACACAATAATTACGTTGTCTCATATACATACAGGAAGAGTAAAAGTTAATTTTTGTTCAAATAGATATGAATTTTTAGTGTTTTATATATTATATATCATAATACTTTTCCTCGTTGAATGATTTATAAATAATAATCTAGTGGCATAAATATTTTTATGATTATGAGATCAAAGATTGTAATAAGTTTTTGATCAAGTACGAAGATAAGAGTTCGTTCTTTAAACTACACACAACTCTTGAGCCAGCTTCGAAAATTTTCTTTTATTTGTTTATTTTGAAAAATAAATAAACAATAGCTTGTTCTGTAAAGTATAGTGAATCTCATTTACAGTGATTGGCTGACCAACAAAATAAGACACATTCATTGGTTGATCTTGTTTTTTGAGCCGATAAAAGTGAGTAGTATTGAGAATGGAACTTTTTTTAATTCATTCATTCATTTAGTTCATTCTTATCAAGTTCAATGTTCTAAACGAAAAAATAACAATGATCAACCATATATTATAAACGTAGTAAAAAGGTAATGACGTCATAATCATCTGTTTTTAACAAAGGAACATTTTCGAAGCTGGCTAAATATTTGTGTGTAGTTTATAATATAGAACGAGCTATTGACTACAGAAGAGCAAGAAAGATTCAATAATAATGTTAGCTTCGTTACATTGTAAAGTAAAGTTACTTAAATCAATAATAACAAGAAAAATAAAAGTAGTTTATACTTTGTTTTGAAGTAAAGTAATGCATTAAACTCTCAGAAACTCTAAACAGAAACTCTCAATACTAATCAGTATGAGAAGAGAAAATATTATTAGAAATAAAGATATAATACGAGAGGTATAAAATTTTCAAGGTTGTATATAAAATAAATATAAGAGACATCCCAACACTTTGTAAGTATTCTCCGCAGAATTTCTAAAATCAATGCGATGTATATTTGATGTGTGTATAGTAGCATGTAAATAGTTTATTTTGTAGTTAGCATGTGACGCCATGTATGTAAGCCACGCTAGTGTTGCTGGTAAATTCACGAGAGACCTACAGTGTACGTCGTTGTCAGAATGAGACACTAAAGTTTAAAACAACGTGAGATGAGAGAGAGAGAGAGAGAGAGAGAGAGAGAGGTGAGATTTCGTGACTAAATATTTGACACGAAGCCGTGACAGTGAAAAACTCTTTCATTATTCGTACAATAGATATCTCCATTTCGTATCATGATTAAACTGAATTATTATTATTATTCCTTTTAACATAATTGAAATTATATAAGAAATTGTATATCAAAGACAAACTAATATTTCTTTATGTTGTATGAATATTATTTGAATTAAGTATAATAAAATTCAATCAGCATAATCAAAATAAGTTAAATTTATTAAATAAATGTAAATCAATTAATCAATTAGAATCGATCATACAAGAAATGACATGCAGTTAAGGGAGAATTTTGAAAAAAAAAAGTCAATTTTTTGTAAAATTTAGGCACATTATAGAAAATAGTAGGTCATATTTAGGATTTAAAAAATATTTGCTGTAATTGCTATACGTGTCAAAAGGTCTTATGAAGTTATGTTTACTGAGGCATCAAAGTTGTCAACGTATCTAGTTAGGTTAAAGGTTCCGTCTTCAAAGTTATTAAATTTAAATGGGAGTAGTATATAAGTATGTGTGTATTTGTATTTTGTATATTATGTGTGTATATATTATAATAACTTTTCTTACTCTAAAAGTTAAAACAATAAAAACGAGGTTAAAAAATTAGAAGAACGTTTAACAATCTTATAAGGTTTCATAATTAATTTTCATAAGTAAAGTCATCGCAAAATATTTCAATAATGCTGTAATGCATGTAAACTTGCAAACTTTACAACAGGAAAGTTTTTATCATTAAAATAAAATAAAAATTAAAACTATTCTCATTAAAAGTTCATTCAATCTATTGGTTTTATAAATAAATTAAAAGTTAATTGCATTTTTTTTTCTTTTTTTTTTTTTTTTCTTTTTATTTATTAATATATTTTTTTCTTTGGCAATATGAATAAAAATTAATTTAATTTTCTTCAAGCTTGAGTTCATGGAAAATACAATTTTATGAAAAGATAAGATTCTTGATTTAAAGTAACGTAAGTTCTATTCATTTTCTTATATAATTATATCTGAAATACCTTTCAAACGAAATACTCTTCAAATACTTTACCCATTGCAATAAACATAGCTAAATAATAAAAACTTATTTAAAAAAAATTTTCCTCTGGGGTATTCTGTTTGGTATAGAATAAATTATTATGCATGAATTAATTTTTCCCATTTCTTTGTTTTATTAAACAACTCAAGAATCTCAATTTAATTATTTTGCAATTAAAGTTAGAAAATTGTTTCATATTTATAATTTATTATAAAATTTATAATTAAATTATTTTTTAATTTTATAGTACAAAATCGGTATATATTTTTATAATTGAAAAACTTTTTTTTTGTAGTTTAAATTAAATTTTTAGAATCATCTTTTTTTTGTATAAAAAAAATATTATTCCATCATGTAAATTTTTTAATTTATTGAATTTGGTATAGAAATTTTCTTTCTTTCTCTCTCTCTCTCTCTCTCTCTCCTTTTTTTTTTTTCTTTTTTTTTTTTTTTCTTTCTTTTCTTTACTATATTAAATATAATAAATATAAACGTTGGTGCGTTTGCTTGCAATTTAAGACCTAATCTTGCCACCGCCAGGCGCGAATCCCTTGCGAATACAAGCGTGTCTTCTCGTGAAAAAGAAAATTTTTTCATATTTTTTTATACTTTTAAAAAAAGTATAGTTTTATATAAGAATATAGGCTTTTATCGCATGCAAAACATGAAATAAAAGATGAAAAATGATACAAATATAGATATATTTAAAAAATTTATACAGTTTAATATTTTTTTTAGCTTCCCAAAAATAACATATTTATAATGAAATATAAATCAAGTTAATTTATATTTTTAAATTATTAACTTTATAATATACAGTTTTGTGTGCTTAAAAGATTATTTAGCCTACTAGTTTTTTTATATATTTATGAGCAGAAGAGCTGAAAATCGTTAACTTTATTAATCTTATTTAATGGCTTCAAGAGCTAAAATTTAAAAAATTTAAAAAATATTTTCCTTCATTTTTTTTATTGAAAAAAAAAAATGAACGAACATATCGATATGTTTGATTTCTTCCCCTATTATTAAACATCATTTTAAATGCATAAATTACCAAATGACATTAACATAATTGATTCATGTGGTTTCATAGGTAGTAATTTAAATTTTATTAATTGAACACTCAGAGGTAGAGATAGAAAACCAGCACGCCTGTGAGTTATACTCCCCTGTGTTACATCTCTGTCGAAAAAAATGCATATGTTTCAGGCTCATGATCATTATTATGGAAAATATTATCAAAGATTATACTATCACAGTGGCATGGATAAAAATTAATTATGTGTGAACTAATAATTTTGCTATAGCCTGATTTTAGCAACATTTATTCCGAAATATTCTGATATAATAATAATGCTGGACAGTATAAAAAATATATTGTACAGTATTGTTTACTATAAATTTGATTTCTATTGGGTAATAACCATGCAATGCAATTAGATGGAGATTTCAGAAGACGCAAGACTCCATTTAACTACATGTTATTTCCATATGCCAATAGTTTTTTTTTTTAATTAATTTATTTATTTTTAGTAAGAGGATATTACAAACTTTATTTTATTCTTGTGTAACATTTATTGCAATCACAGTAAAGACGCTAGAAATATCGTTAAAATGCTGTATTACAGTGATAATCAATGAACTCTAACGTATAACTCACAGTGAAAATTATAAAATTGAATCACAATAAATTAACGAATGACTATTATGAGCCCTGACATTTTTTCAATCATACTTTTTTTAAATTCTTTAATATTTAATGTTTTTGCACGCAAGAAGAAAGAAATATTGTTACACTATATTTTACCATTAAAAAACGCTAAATTTGCAATGTTATTCTTATGAGAAAAATACGCGCTGGATTTAAATGGTAAAATATATTATTATGATCGTAGACCTGCATACTTCTACAGCAAAATATTGTTGTTGTTGAACGTCTAACTACTGCTTTATTATGTTGTTATGTTGCAGGTTAGTCTTATTTATTAAGAAGTAAAAAGTAGCTTTGCTGTACAGCATAGTTCAGTTAATTATTTAGTTTTTTCTTTATGTGTATATTAATATTTTTATGTTTTGCACCAAATTTTATAAGTATAGTTATAAAACTAACGTTGCTTAAAAATATATCCAGTTGTCTGGACAAGTTTTTTTTTTTTTTTTTTATCATCAGGAGAAGAAAGAATAAAAAAATTATTGAAGCAAATTAAATAAAAAAAATATTATAATAGTCTCCCCCCCCCCTTGTAATTTCCGTTCATTATTGCATTTTATTACTAGTAAAATAGTTTATAAAGCAACCAAGCTGTCATTTTTTAATTTAATCGATTTATATGTATATTATATATATATATATATATATATATATATATATATATATATATATATATATATTTAATTGCTTGACATTGAATTACAAAAATAGATTATAAATATGGCTAGAGAGAGAGAGAGAGAGAGAGAGAGAGAGAGAGAGAGAGAGAGAGAGAGAGAGAGAGAGAATAAAAAAATGACAAAATCCAAATGATTAATGAAAAAATTAATGTTTTACGATTTCCGCACAAATGAATAAAAATTAAAAATATTGAAATGAAATATTGCTCTAATAAATTTGTACGAGTTTTATGAACACTGCACTGACAATAACAATAGATTTTAAAAATAATATTTTGGGGAGTAAAAAAATATGTTGATATCAGTTTATAAAATAAAATAATATTGCACTGCATTGAAAACTATTTATCAATTTTTGAATAATTACTGAATACGATCAAATTTGTCAAATCAAATGCGATCATTAATCAATGATAAAATTTAACGTATATTTATTTTAATTGATTAAAAACTGGTGGCTAGCTTTATGAACTACAATTAACTTTTAATGAATTCGTAATTTTCACAATTGAGACTTGATACAATGCAAAATTATTATATATACTGTATAATATATTTTATGAAATATTTATTTCTTTTGTAATAATAAATAACAATATGAGTTAATTGAAATGTTAATTTTGATTTTCAAAAGCTTGTGTAATATGAACGGATATAAAAATTATTAATTATAAATTTAATAGAGGCAAAATTAATTTATATTGTTATTAATTATTAAACATTGTTGCTATATTATTATTGATACTGATTTTGTGTAATATATGTTTCAAAAATAACTGTTGGAGGTGGAGACCTACAGAAACTTTGAAGAACACGGAGAAAGTAAGCATTTTCTTATGCATTTTCTTAGCTTTTTTCTTAATATTATTAAAAAAAAAATTATATTATTAACATAATTTTATGTAAAAAAAAAATAATAATAATAATAAATAAAAGGTTATTGCAAAATGTTACTATTTCAATTCGAGTAAAGCTTATCAATTTGACATTGTAGTTTCGAGCACACTCAAAATTGATTATAAATCATTTATTAAGTTAGTGGTTCATGAACAGTAAACATATGTTGCTAAAAAGACTTTTTATTATTCATATATTATGTACTGTACTGTACACATAACTGTGATAATACAGTTTAATAATGTTAACCTTCAAATGAAGCGCGTGTTTTTCTCATTAAAAAAAAAATAATGCTGTTCGTAAACCCTGTTCTCTTGCACCAAAAAATGCGCATTCCATTTGAATAACCAAAGGTGATCGTCATTTTAGGAGCAGAGAACAGTGTTTACGAACAGCATTATAAATAATAAAAAATAAATTAAAAAAACATTGGATATTTGGCGCCAGTTTTTGAATGCTAAAATATATTATCACATTTCTGTTTACCACAGAGTACTTTTATATATTTATTTCTTCTTATTTATTTCATATATTATAACAATAAAACTAAAACTTTGACGGTATAATTTAAATGGTAATTTTCTTTAATCTTTTAGTCCATAGTGTACTTGTACGTACACATGCTATCTTTTCATAAAAAAGAAGCTACAAGTACTAAAATTCTACACATCATACACACTGTTGTAATAGTATCGATTTGTTCCCACACATTCTCTTAAAAGCAAAGAGTTCTACGAAATATTTTGCGACTAGGTATATGTATCGAGTGGTTTTCAGAACTATTTTAAATAACACTTATAATGGAAGAAATATGTTTACTTCACTGGAATACAAATACGAAGAAAACATTCACCTAAAAATAAATTAAATTACTTCTAAATGTTATTAAAATAATCAAAAAATGTTCTAGGAACAAAATATATGCATTTTTAGCGTGCATAAAATAAGATGTTATTATTATTACTTTTTAACTTGGCTTAAATTCTATAAAAGCAAACAGAGAGATCTGCCAATAATGATTAGCTTTAAGTGATTTATAAAAAATTAATAACATTTTGACATTTTTGTTTGCATAATTTTAAAAATTTAAATAGCTACTTTACCGAAAAAAAGTAAGGTTATATTGAGAAAATTATAACCAGATTTTTCCCAATAAAAACCATTAATTAATTATTGTTATCTATTTGCAAGTTTTAAATTTTCTTTTTCGAAAAGTTAAAAAAAAAAAAAAAAAAAAAATCACAACTTTACAAAAAAGTTTATTTTTCATCTAAAATTTTCCGTAAATGAATGCATGTTTTGATATACTTTGAATTTGTTACAGCAACCAAAATGATTGCATTAACACCTATTGCTACATGTGAACAGGTCTTTATTGTCGGCATTGTTCTTTCATTAGTAAAATTAGTATGCACTAAAGTATTATTTGTAAGTATCAGAACCTAAACTTAAAAACCAGGAGTCAATAAAATTTTTATATATTTAAATTCTGGTGATATCAAAGTAATCTTATCAAATATATTACTATCCGAAACAATATTTATTTGATATCTGTATTTTTTTGTATCTTTGCGTCTTATTATTATTATTATTATTATTATTATTTAAGAACGTTTTAAGTCAAATATTTACATGAATTTTTAATTTTCAAGTATAAAATATTACTGACGTTAAGACACTAAAACAAAAGGCAAAATATTATATTAAATTGTACTAGGTTTCGATTTAGTGTTTAAATTTTGATAACATTTGGTTGGTTTTAAGCAATCTTTGAAATATTTTCAAAATATTGCAAAAGAATGTAGCGAAAATCAATACGCTATTCAGCACTGACAAAAGTATCAGTGATACGTTTACAAAGACAGTTATCGTATCGAATAAAGGCTAAAAAAACTTAGTATTTTTTTAATGCAATATTTCATCATACCTTAAAAACACTCGTTTAAATAGGTAACAAAAAATTGCTTCTAAATGAAAATAAAAATGTAAAAGAATTGTGTGTGTGTGTGTGTTGGGGGTGAGAGAGAGAGAGAGAGAGAGAGAGAGAGAGAGAGAGAGAGAGAGAGAGAGAGAGAGAGAGAGAGAGAGAGAGAGAGAGAGAGAGAGAGCTATGGTTTATATAGGTGTTCACAATTTAGCACTATTCTTGAAAGTTACTACTGATCATAATTTTGATCATTGCAATGTATCACCGACCAGTAAATAGGTACCAAACTCATATCGATCATGTTCGATATATCAATAAAACATTGATAACTAGAGCAACATAGAAATGGAGTAAAAGAATTTTTTTTTTTATCTCTACCCTCTAAGTCGTTTCTTACAAAAAATACGGTGAAATATGAGGAATGCTATACACAATGATGATATAAAAAGAAGGGAAAAAAAGTTATATAGCGATAGGAAAAAGCTGATACTGCACTAAAGAAAAGAGAAATACAGTATATATATTTTCTTTTATATATAATATTTCTAGAGAAAAAGTTTTAGCTTTTTGTATTATTTGTATTTTTTTCTAGCCTTTCTCGCTACATTTTTATAAATACTCCGTTTCTCAGATTATAATTTATACGAAATTCAGTCTTTATTCATAAAAATGAATTTGTATTTTTCAGTGATGTTTTTATAATTATAACATTAAAGTCAAATTTTAAAGAATTTGTACAGTTAAAAAGAGTTTAATTAGCCAATAACTCTCATATACTCTAGAAAAATCATATAAAACCATGTAAACAGTTTTGTAACGTTTCAAGTATGTATAGTACAGTAGAATTAACGGTTATGACGTCACAAGTCCTAGGACTAGAATAAAGTTGGCCATTGCAAACCTACGTTTAATAATGACCTAACTGTTATTTCTACAACTTTTGATTTAAATTTTAAATTATAACTCCGATGTTGCTATAGGATTCTTTGTACAGATAATTTTTTTTTCTATTTTTTCTCTTTTTTCTTTTTTCATTTCTCTCTCTCTCTCTCTCTTTTTTAATTCATTTTATAAAATTTTTTATGTTATACCCGATAAAAAACATTATATAATTTTTATAAAATTTGCAAAAACCTAACCGAAAAAAAAAATTATGCAAGCTTTTCAATTTTTTTTTTCATTTTTTTTATTATTATTATTTAAATGTATGCAAAATTTAATAATACATAAAAAAGTTATTAAAAATACTGATTATAAGAGTTAAATAAACATATTGGTTACTGAAAATTGTGTTTATTCATGTACATACAGTATACAACTAAATACAAAAATAAACAAAAGTTAAAAATATATTCATTGTAAGTGCAAATGTTATGCTTATCAAAATCATATTTATTTCATATTCAGTGCCCAACGTTGAAAATAATGTGATACAATATTTTTAATATATATATATTATACAGTATATATTATTGAAAAATTATTAATTACGTAAAATATAGGCCATGCAATGAAATTAATTATTATTTCTCGTATTGTTGACATTTATTTGATTTACGTTTGTTATTTTAGTAACATTTTATTTTCAAGTACAGTTTTATTTGCATAATGCTCAATGTTCATATTTGTAACAAAAAGCTAATTTAGTTAAATTAATATATAATATTAAATTGCTTTGACTAATCGATGTAGTTAACATCATGAATTTACCGATAACCAAAATTGAAAAAAAAAAATCATTGTTAAATTAAATATACATGGATAGCATTCATGCGTGTATTAATCGTATTAGTAATTTTTGTTTTGTAATTTAACATGTTCAATGATAAATTTTAAATTGGAAAAAAACGCCTTGTATGTATGCAACTTTTTCACCTTTTTGGTCAAGCGGGTTGCATAAATATTACGTTTCCAGGGGGTAAAGGCAAGATTTTTTTTTTTTTTTTTTAGCTAAAACAATCCCAACTTGTAAAAATACGTAGTGTTATGTCTATAAGTTTTATTTCTGTTTTTTCTTGTGGTCTTGGAATCAGACTAATTAACTTTTTTTTTAATATTATAATTACTAAAATTATGAAGTTTTCATTTATTTTAATATAAATTTTAAATGATAAAAATGTACGAAACACATCACAAACATGATTATCCACAAGGAATAAAAAAGTACATTATCAGCATTTATTTACATGAAAATGACTTGAATGCTTTAATAGACATAAATTAATTTCAGCTTAAAAAGAGAGAAAAAAAAAAGAGAAGAAATTCTTCAAATATATAATTAAATACATAAAAGAACAAAAATGGTAATTTAATTTAACATTCTTTGATCATATACGATATATAATGAAATGAGTAAAATTCATCAGCGTCAAGAGGGAGAGAAGAGAGAGAGAGAGAGAAAGGAAATCAGCCTTTGGTAAGTGAAAAGTGAAGCAAAATAAGCCTAGGTTCCTGCTTTCTTGCTGTCAAATTTTATTAAGAAAATAGAAGCAAAAAAGTTTTAAGAACTCACATCAGTGAAAAACTTAGCCAAAACAATAAAAGCAAGGAATCGACATTTTTGTATGTCGTATAATATGATTTTTATCACAGTGACGAGTATCACATATTATGTTACAAGGTAGGCCAAAATTGATGATTGTTACCCATTACTAATTTCAGAAAACAAATGTTTACTCTCTACGTATTGAACAAAAGTTTAGAAATACAGTGATTGTGCTACAAAGCATGAATGTATTTTCAATATAAACATTCACACTACTGTATAGTACAGTGTTAATGCAAGTATGATGACGAGAACAAGTGATATAGGGTTGTTATACTATAATGTGGTGCTACCTGAACATTAGTGTATATGCTTTCTATCTATTTTACTAAGACAGTACCCATGCACTTGTAGTGAGTAATCATTTACTGATAGAGTTTGAACACTTTTAAAAATGTTTAATCTCCAACACTGAATCTTTGGAAAATTTTAGATAAAATTTTTATGCATTAAAGTTTGATGTATAAACATGAATGTTCAGAGAAAAATGCACAAAATGAAGCCTCTACAAATTGGTATTCTTAGTGTAGCACAGTTTTGATTTCACATAGCCACTAAATAATTAGTAAGTAAGTTTATTTTTTAGTCTCTCAACTTTTATCAGTAAAAGATGCGACTAACTTTACAAATTTAAGAGTCATGAACTAAACAAAAACAAAGTACAAACACATTTACAAAAACAATTCTCGGAAATATTAATTTTGCATATTAAATTTAAAGTATACATTAAATGTTAATAAATAACATAACGACGTCCTCTATCTTTTGTTATCACTTTAAAATGGTAGTCTTTATTAGTAATGAGCAAATGATGATGATGACTTCCGGTCCGTTACCATGACAACGCAACGATGTTGTTTCTTATGTTATCACAACGTCATTTATACACAAACACACCATTCCAGTTTAACTAAATAGTTTTTCTGTCTTCAAATAGCTTTGTCCAACTTGGTTACTTTTTTTTTTTTTTTTTTTTTTTTTAAAACCATGAAAAACGTACGTACATATTTGTATATTGAGTTGTAAATGCAAAACATTGAGTACACAATTGAGGTTGAAACTAATAATAGCAAATCTTCTGTGTCTATTTGCTCACGGATAAAATAAACTACGTAATTTATACTACGTGTATTTCATATTTTTATTTTTCAGTTGCATAAATAATTTTCCTGTACAACATATTTTTTATGCTATGGAGCATTACTATTATTTATTATTGCATTAATTATATTCTTATGAATAAATGCTAATGAAATTAAAGCCATAGACCACATAAAACAACATGTACTTTTTTATGAATAAACACAAAATGGGATCTTCAAAACTGATGACAATTTTTACTAGAATGTTAATGTAGCCCCACGAGAGAGCGTGAAAATACTATAAAATATGCAATTTGCGTGACTATTTATGTTTCTGACGTCAGAAACATGCAAAAATTAGTATGAAAATATTGTACGGGTTGCATAAATTGATATGTTCTGATCACTGCTACGGAGTTACAGTTGGGTTTTGAGACAAACTAAAGTTATTTATGTAAGTCCCATCAAGTGTTTTGTGATATAAATGTTTATATTTTCTTCTGGTCTATTCCTTTAAGCTAACATAATTATAACTTCCTCTTTTTTTTTTTCTCTTTTTTTTTTGTGCTTTTGAAATCTAATTTTACACATCATTAGCTTATTATGCTGTGGCATGAAAAAAACATTGTCAAGTTTTAATACAGAGAAACTTTTAATAAAAAAACACCTTATGGATACTATATAAAGAAGTTAGTAGTCTGTAAAATATGAAACGTTATAGTTCTTGCATATCTGGAGCTGTATTACCAAATAAATAAGGCTCATTAAGTAAACAACTTGTATCATTAGGCTTCATGCTCGCGGCTAATTTTTATTTTACATCCCACCTACTTTACCTCTGACACTATATAAATTGCTAATAACACAATTTAATAACACCTTTTTTTTACGTGGTTATTTTGATTTTCTTTATTACTTATTT
Source organism: Ecdyonurus torrentis (assembly GCA_949318235.1). Lineage (NCBI taxonomy): Eukaryota > Metazoa > Arthropoda > Insecta > Ephemeroptera > Heptageniidae > Ecdyonurus > Ecdyonurus torrentis. The sequence continues at coordinate 30,641,206 of OX439128.1, forward strand.
TATAGAATATGAATAATTTTAACTTCATATTCTGACAACATTAACAAAATGTAATGACAAAGTATGAGTAATATTGGTGGTAATACACTTGGTAATAACACTAGCAATGTTTCATTACAGCAGTGACGTAAGCACTATAGAGTGACAGTTGATAGTGATGAATATATTTGGAGCAGATTAGCTTCATTTTATCCTCCATGTACACCAGAAGCGGCACAGATAAAGACACTAGCAAGTAAGAAAAAAGTTTTTTTTTTTTTTTTTTTTTTTTTTTTTTTTTTTTTTTACTTGAAAAAGAAAAAAAAAGTTTTTATTTTAGCATGTCAAAAGACTACCCAAGCACGAGCAACTTTCCTTCTTTTTTCACTATAAAGCACAAAAAAAAAAAAAAAAAAAAAAAAAAAAAGTGAAAACGATTTGTGACACTTTTTTGTATCTAAGGAAAGAAAACGTGTGTTTCATACGATCAACTTTTGATATAACATAATATTTTAGAACATATATATACGTATCCAAACTTATATCTTATATGACAAAGGGTCGATGTTCAAAGGCAAAAAAATATATATACGTATGATAGATACATGGAATGCTGTGGACTTAAACCGATTTACATATTGTATAGTATATAGCCTTACATAACTTGATACAAAGAAAAGAATATAAATAATATAAATATGCTTTAAAAAGTTGAAGACAAGGCCTTTAAGTGATAAGGTTAAATATGGAATAGTCCAACCGAAAGTTTTAAATCATTATATTTTTAATGACATGACAAAATATGACTAGAACTTCTTAAGAAGTTCCTCTTCTCTCTCTCGCTCTCTCTCTTAGCTGTGTTCTATGGATTTTGATAATTATGAACTTTAAAACGACTTGCAACTGTTTTTTTTTTTTTTTTTTTTTGCATGTATGTTTTGGTAATAATTGAGTTTAAAAATACGAAAGAAAAAATTTAAAAATATAATGAAATAAAAATAATAATATAAAAATTAAATATATATATATTTATTTTTTTAAAACTTAATATAATATTATTCTCATTTTTATCTCAATACTTTATATTATATATTTTTTATATAAATACATTATTTTTGGGAAACTTTTAATTACAAAAGTTTTTGAAACATTTACGATTCACTGAACTAAAACATTTTTAGTAGACCGTTTTATATTTTTACACTAAAAAAATATACAGAAAAAAAATACCCGGGAAAAAAAAAAACATTATATTTTTACGTATATAGCTGTTATGCAAATATATTTCCTAGTTTTGAGAGAAATGTTTACGAGACGGTGAACTCTCATCTCATTAATGTAGGTTTTGCAATTAGCTTTGTTACTCTCTGTGACTTCGCAATGCCACTCACCCTAAAACCCGTCAACAACAACAACAACAATAACAACAACTACAAAAGAATTTTTTAATCCTTCGCAAAAATATATTTACATCTCACATAATATATATATATTTTTTTTTACATTTTTAAATTCTTTGTCAACATTCATTTAAAAAAATATTTTAGACAGAAATTTTCATTTCTCGTGAAATTTATTTAAAAGAACACTATTGTGTGTATATACGGTAATATATATATATATATATATATATATATATATATATATATATATATATATATATATATATATATATATATATATATATATATATATATATAATACTGAAATAATGATTATTATGTATTGCCATGATTTCATGGTAAGTTAAATCTGGTAATTTGTGATGAATGGTATATTATAAAAACTAAAAATTCGTTTTAAACATTTTAATTAAATAATTTGGTCCACTTAACAAAGAGAAGTGGTTATTTTTTCAACTGAAATGGAAAGAAAACAGATTTCTTATATTAAAAGTTTTAATTGTCTCAAAATTTCCAAATATTTTCTTTTTTTTATCCGATCATATTATGTTTCATGGACAAAAGCAAATACGTAATATTAATGCTAACTTATTTTCATTAATATTTTTTATTGCAACTCAATTTATGCTGTACGATATAATAAGTATGTTAATAAATAAATAAATAAATAAATAATATGTTGTGTACCATAATTATTTATGATGTATCAATTTAGCATAAATTTAGCGCAATTTTATCTTTCCGTGTATGAATTAAAAACTTATTTCGTTTTTTTATTGATTTTTTGTCAAATGTGAGAAAAATGACAAATATTATTAATGTTATTTATAATTTTATGCATAATGGGGTGATCATAATGACGCGAAAATTCCCATAGCTTTCCTGTAAGAATCCAAATAATATTGATAGTTACGTGAATTAAGTTAAGAGTTACGTGAACTTACGCGTCATTATAAACAGCCCCTAAAACTTCACATTAAAAATAAAAAGACGATTATGTAAATTTAACTTAGAAAATTAATTTGTAGCTGTCTTCATTTTTGTGTGAAAATAATAAAACATAAAATAATAACATGATTTTTAATTTCTTGTTATGTATACTAAAAAAAAAACAAAAAAAAAACTACTTAAAATGAAAGTAAAATGTGTCATTCATTAGTTTTAAAATTGAGAGTTACTAATTACACCAACAATGTTGCTTTTTTTTTCTTTTTTTTTTTTTTTTTTTTTTTTTTTTGGTCTTGTAACAAAGTTTAATAGTGAAAGATGTAGAAGTAGTTTCACTAATGAAGTCAGATATTCCACGATCTACAAAGTCAAAATGAATATAAATGAAGACTATTTATAAACCTGTACTTTTATATGCCTTCGTCTACTACTCTGCCATTTATTTTAATGAAAAAATAGTTTAGTTTAAGAAAATTAATTTTCTGAAGTAAACAAAAAAAATAGAGAAGAAAAAAGAAACTAATATCAAACTTAAGTGACATCAATTAATAACATCCAATAAAAAAAATTGTCTGACTTTATAATTCTGTAAATTTTATGTTTCGCTAGTGTATTGAGTAAGCATTTTAGTTTAAATTATTTAAAATTTTCAGCTTTAATGTGAAACAGAATATTTTTTATTTGCTGCAGGGATGAGAAAATGAAATAGAACAAATATATATATATATATATATATATATATATATATATATATATATATATATATATATATATATATATATATATATATATAAAAAAGGTTATCTATACCAAAATAGTTTACATTTATTAATAAATTTGATGCTTTATTTAACAACAACTTAAAAACATTTGTTAAAAGTAACCATACAATTTTTTTAACTGTACATAACTATTGTAATCTTTTTTAGCTTTAATTGTAAATATGAAACTATTTTAAATGTTTTGATATCAATAATTCAAAATTAAGTAACTTATATACATACATATCATGACGCCATAGTCCCTTTCGGGGTAGGCCAAGACGAATCCTTTCTAGTAAGAGGGCTTACAATAATCTGTGGCTTACCAGACCATCGGCTCTACCCTTAATACCACACTCCTCTGGGCTCCTAATACCAGACCTATGCAGCTCAGACCACCAAATCTTACGGCGGCGGTAACTTTATAGTAATAATATCAGTAATATTATTTTCATGGTATAATTTGATTCTTGTGTATAATAAATATGAAAGCAAGTTTACGTTAAGAGGACGAGAGAGAGAGAGAGAGAGAGAGAGAGAGAGAGAGAGAGAGAGAGAGAGAGAGAGAGAGAGAGAGAGAGAGAGAGAGAGAGAGAGAGAGAGAGAGAGAGAGAGAGAGAGAGAGAGAGAGAGAGAGAGAGAATAATGAGATGAGATGTATAAATGAAACATAAAGCTATCATTTCTTATCACACTATAAAATAAGTTATTCATTTTTTTCCACGTTCCATGTCCATTTAGAGTAAAATAACATTTAGCACAACATACCAAACTATTACACTATTAACAATATGAAAGTATAAAAATATAAATTACAAATTTAAGCTAACTGTATGTATTGTATAATATATTATGATAATAATAATGAAAATAAAATAACTAATGAAACACAAATTGCCAACAAAATTAATTGTCTTATCTTAAAGGTATAATTCTGTTTGAGTAGCCCAAGTCAAGGAATATTAAATGTTGTATATATGGATGAGTAACCCTACATACTTTGAACTTTCGACGTTCTAAAAGAATCACCTCATTATTTTTACAAATCACTTGAGATATTGGTAATGCCAAATATTAAGATTGCTCAGTATTGATCTGCATTGTAGAAACAAAACAAACTTTTCTCTCTCTCTCTCTCTCTCTCTCTCTCTCTCTCTCTCTCTCTCTCTCTCTCTCTCTCTCTCTCTCTCTCTCTCTCTCTCTCTCTCTCTCTCCCTCCCTCTACCCCTCATCACACACACTCCACGACTATACTATAGACAATGCTATCTAAAGTAATATCGTATAATAAGAATTTTAATTCAACTTGGAGTATTCAAGTATGATACACATGAAATGATTAAATCATGGTTAAATGAACGGTTTTTATTATAATATTTTGTAACTGTTGTAAACTTTATTAATTCATGACTTTCTTATATATATATATATATATATATATATATATATATATATATATATATATATATATATATATATATATATATATATATATAGTAAAAAATATATGTTTGAAGCTTTGTTTAGTAGTATGTGAGATTAATTTTTCTATAAAAATAAAATAGAAGTGCACGTAAAGAAGCAACTGAAGAGAGTTAATTGTATTGTCTCTATACTATGTTGTACCGTACACATTTAATGTTCACCACTTCAACAACAACAACAACAACAACAACAACAACAACAACAACAACAACAACAACAACAACAACAACAACAATATCAACAACAACAACAACAACAACAACAACAACAACAACAACAACAACAACAACAACAAAATGCAGAAAAGTTACACAGACACTCGTTTACAAAATACTACAGCAGTATATTTCTACCAGCAAAATATTATGTTGCAGAAGAGTATAACTATTTTGTACTGTACAACATAATTTGTGATTATTTTTTATGGATGCAATTTTTTTCATACTAAACTTAATTGACATGACACTCTTTTAAATATAATTTTAATTATTTCATAAATATATTTCATGTTGTGAGCTATTATATATATATATATATATTATACAATTTAAGTTCTGCAAGCTTACGAAGCAGAAAATCGTATATCATACATATTTCATTTTAGCTTACGCAGTTGTAAGTACAGTACTTTGTGATAATATATATATTTTACCTTCAGACCGTATTTGTCTCTTAAAGAATAACACTGAAAATGTTTAACTCAAATATTTGAATGATAAAACATATTATCACAGTCGTGAATACTTAAATAATGCACAAAAATAATAGCTGTATTTTGCAAAATTCTTATATTATGTGTATTATATATATATTTAATATATATATCGCACTCGATGGCTAAAAAAAAAAATATAAAATAAAGGAACTCTGCATTTCTACTACGCTTTAATATAAATAATGCAGAAAAATCCACATTTTCTCATTTTAAATAAAAAAAATCTAACAAAAGCCTTAAAAATATAATATATTTTATTTTATAGTGACATAATAATATAGTATTTTACTTAAGTTATATAAAGTATGAGTAAAATGAAATTTATATAAAAAAAAAATTCTTGCCTTAAATATAATGAGAAAAATAATTCAAGTATAAAATTGTGGATGCATAAAAGTTTAATCAGTAAAAGTAAATTACATGTTGCCACATATGCATGGGGCTAACATGCAACTTTATATATAAGTAAGGAACCCTGAATACTTGTTATTTAATTACTTTCAAACTCTATTTACCTACCTCGTTAAAATTATGTCGTAAAGTTGTGCTCATACTAATTTTTTCCCCATGTTATTGCATGTGTATTTTTTTTTCTTTTTAAAATAATGTTATGTTAATTAAAAATGTAAGAAATGTAAATGAATTCAATTTATATAATAATGCAATCTGTAAATTGTGGTACATTTATACTTAATTGATACGAGTTTTTGAGTCTCACTCTCATTTAATTACTTCTCTTACTTTGCTTATTTTGTTTACTTTTATTTGTTACTTTAGAAAAAGAGAGACTCGAGAGTTAAAAAGGATCAGTTGTTACGCTTCTGTAATAGTCATTTTCTACCATTAAAAACCTAAAGAAGCTTATATTCGGCTTAAAAACATATATGGTTGAAAACAATAGGACAGCTGAGTAAAAAAATCAGGTGTGCAGTGGCGGAGGCTGATGTAGTTTTCAAAAGAAAAAAATAAAAAGGTTCAAATTAATAGTAAGAGATTGAAATTTTTTGTATTTTCCAATATTATGAACCACATTTGGCACTTCCTGAGATCATTTTATTCCTTTATTTATTAAGTTAAATGCAATTAGATCATGAACATGAACAAAAAACACTTTTCACGAGTTTCTTTTTCTCTTTCTTGTGGACCCCGTGGATAAACAAACGGTACACAAATGTTCACAGCTGGCTATAAAAAACACACATCCCGAGCAAAGACGAGTGCTACCTACTATCACATAAAAATGAAGTAGAGCAATGAGAATCACGGGATTTGTACCACGTGTTCAATTTTATCCAATGACCATCGTTATCCCTGTGTAAGCTTCTATAAACTAACAAGTATTTTGTTGTACAGAAGAACATAAAATGTGCTGTGTAACAAAATTTAAGAAATTTCTTTTTTCGTAGCAGGTTTTTCATAATATACTAAACTGATATAAAACAAAACCGCAGTTTGTATATTATGAATTAATATCAATTAATGTAAAATAAAATAATTACATGATAATTTAACAATTTATTAAAGTAGTAATTACCATCGTGTAAATATGACTTGAAGCAGTAGAGTTTTTTGTTGTTGTTGTTATTTTCTTCTTTTGAAAAAAAAATGTGCAGGTACAAATACAAATGCTTACTTGATTTTTTTTTCAGTCTCACTTGACTTAATTAAAATATAAAAATTAGCTTTTGATTAAAACGTACATACACCATACTTATTATGCTCGAGTGATCTTTGAATGTTTTATTTACATAATACGCGTTCTATTCAAATTAATTTCTTTATAATATGCTTTTTAAATCACGCCCGCATTTTTTTATGTAATTTTTTAAGTTGTTAATTAATATTATTAGAAAAAATATTTTAATGTGTTATCGTGACATAATGATTCACAAGACAATCTTGTTATTATGTTATTGCATAAATGTATATCATAATTATGTTGTTTTGTATTGTTAACATGTTCTACACTTAAATCATGGAACGTATAGTAAATCTTTCATTTTTAATAAAATAATACAATGTATATATCGGATCGGACCGATAATGCTTTTTTTAATGCATTATGTATGATTATATTATTATTCTTTAAAACAAGCTTTAAAATTAAGCTAAATAAATTAAATAATAATAAAACAGATATTTATATTAAAGCCATAGACCACATAAAACAACATGTGCTTTTTAATGAATAAACTTGAAATAGGATCTTCAAAACTGATGACAATTTTTACTAGAATGTTAATTTAGCTCCACAAAGCGCATGAAAATACTGTAAAGTATACAATTTACGTGACTATTCATGTTTCTGACGTCAAAAACATGCAGAAATTAGTAAAAAATGTTGTGCGGGTTGCATAAATTGAAATTTTCTGATCACTGCTACGGAGCTAAAGTAGTAAAGTTGGGTTTTGAGAAAAGTTATTTAAGTCCCATAAAGTGTTTTATGTTATTCTTATGTTTTCTTCTCGTCTATTCCTTTAAACTTATTCACTTCCCAGCTATTATATAATTCATAGTTTCTTGACATCATTTTAATGAAATGTAAATCATCTTCTACATTTAATCACTTTTCTAACAATCATATTTGACTTCAAGATCATGAAAGTAAATTTGATTTGACGTTAGTAATATAGAGATTCAAAATTTACATTAATTAATCTCACACTTTGAAATTACAATTATTAAATTACCTCATAGAGTATAAGTAATAATCTAAGATGTAAATTATAGTAATAATGATAAACTTATTTATTTATTTTTTATTGACAAAAATTTGACTACATACATAAGTACCACTAAGACAATGAAGTCTTATCGGTGGGTGCTTAATCAACATAGTATAACAAAGTTAGTAAGCATAAAATAATAAAATAGTTATTAAACAAAATCAGCACATTTCACTATTTTTTTTTATCTTTCTTTATCTATTATGCTAATTGATTAGCATGAACTTGAGATTGAACTTTGTGCATGGACAAAAATAAATACGCAATATTTTGTCAGCAATACATAATAATTTACCTTACAGTATTGTAAAGCAATTATTATACTACACATAGTATAATAGTTAAGATGCTAAATAATTAGTTATATTATTCTAAAATAGCAATATTTGTGCTCTAAAGTATAGTAATTATTCAATACAGCAAAATTATGTAATTTTAAAATACTAATTTTATTTTTTCATGTGAAAAATTATTGACAAGTTTCAGCCAGAAATTGGCTGACTATTTCTACTTCTGATAAGAAAATATAAAGTTTATGATTTTCTTATTATTTGGTTTGACAATTTAGATTAGGAATTCTATTTGAAGAAGAAGAAGAAAAACAAAAAACATAAATAATATAATGATGTAAATATTGAATTATTAATTTTTCATTTTTATCAATATATTTATTTTATTCAAAAATCATGTCATGCAATGAGTTTAAAGCTTTTACAACATATTCTTACAAAGATTTTTTTTCTTTTAGTTCCGTTCGAAAAGAAAGAAAGGAGTGTGAAAAAAAAAAAAAAAAAAAAAAGACCAGAAAAGTTTGCAAGACAAGACAGAATAAAAAAAAAATTGTACGAAGTAGCCATGTTAAAGTTTTATTACATCATTATTGTAAATCATGTTTGCATATTCCCTTGTAAGAAACACGATTACTCTCGATGGAGTCGTCACACAAACGTGATACTACTGCTCTCTGGTGTACGTCCTCACAAACTGAAAACTTATGGACAAAAATAATTGGAAAAAAAAATACAAGGACGGTAATAATTTGTCTATGAATTGATGAAATATAGACAAATTTTATAAAACTTTAAAAACTAAAATTGTGCAATTTTAAAAGTTTTAAATTGAATTTTATATAGAAAAATGAGTTTTAGAAGAAGAAAAAAATTTGTTAGTTTTTGTAATAGTTCACGTCTATCATTTTTTTATTTTAAAAAAGAAATTACTTTTGATAGGTTTGCGCCCATCCCTTCATGTTTTGTAATATTCGTGAAACATGCACGTCAATTCAGTTTAAGATTCTTAAACTTTGTTGGTAAGTCACTGCTTAATTTGAGTTGACATTACTTTTTTTTTTTTTTTTTTTTTTTTTTGGCAACTGAAGTTGCAAATTATGATATTTACAATGTTCATCAGTGTCTCTTTTTAAATATTTATTTTCGTTACAATCTGTGGCAGAAAAATGCAAGATCACGTCAGTCTTGAATACCTGGTCATTTATTGACAGTCAGAAGTGCACGTTAATAAAAAAATTACAATGAAAACACAGTATAAAAAATGTCAGTATTATATTTATATAATAATTCTAATTTTAATACTTTAAAAAAAAAAAATGAAATCAAAAAGTCCGCAGCGTTTATATCTTCAAAGTCTTTATAGTTTAGATTTGATATTTAACTTTAAATTGAAATTGAACAAAACCATCATGGAAAATTATATTTCACCTTGGCCTTTACTTCATTTTTTTTTCCTTTCTTCACTGCAGGTATTATGTGTCTAGTTCATAATAATTTACGTACAATTTAAAAACTATACGAAGTATATGGATATAATTTAAAACGTTCACTTTTTTTTTTTTTTTTTTTTTTTACAGCTGCGGGACTGGGGATTATGCGTCTGTGTAGTCTCTTTTCTCTCTACCCACAAGTACAAAAGAAAGTTAAACACATGAACATCTCTCTCTCTCTCTCTCTCTCTCTCTCTCTCTCTCTCTCTCTCTCTCTCCGTACATCTGTACATGGCATTAATCTTCATTTTCACTTGAAGAAATTACCTCAATAACTTTTAAAACATTTTATTTAAACTAAAATTTATTTAAGTTTAAAATTTTCCTATTTCTCATATAAAAAAAAAGTTAATGTCAATTTGTATTATGTAAAAGTGAACAAAAGAAAAGTCATTAAATGTTTATAAGTTTTTATGTTACTCAATTTTCTTTCATGTCAAAATAATACGGTCGATTTTCAAATTGCAATTCTTCTCGTAACTGAATTAATCACTATATTGTATTGTGTTCCAACTTTTCTCTTCTCTCTTTTTTTTTTACAACAAAATAACAAAAAGAGAGAAAAAACTTCATTTACAATACTTGTTTTCCATTGTATTAAAAAGTTTAAATTAACTAATAATAATAAGAGAGAAAAGGGACTGATAAAAAAAACTTTTAATTTACCTATTGAAAATATCTCTCAAAACATATCAAAATATATATATTTTTTATATTGGAATATAAAAAAGTTTTATTATTCTACCATAATAAAAACGAAAAGAAAGCAAAAAAATTATGTAAGTGGATGAGAGTTTTGAAACAAAAACAAAGAGAATATAATTTTATAATATAAATGTACATTCGCGTTATTATTTCAACAACGAGATCTCAATAATATACTATTGATTTGCCAGACGAAATCCATTATCTTTTATTTTTCAACAACGATAATTATTATTTGAGCAATTGTAACAAAATTTAATGTTTATTTTCTTACTTTTCAGAAGTTTTTTTTTTTTATTATTATTTTTTTTAATAGATATTGTACGTACGTGTATTTAGAAAAAAAGTTCAAATATAGTCGAAGAGAAAGAATAATTAAAGTTTAAGCCACAGTTTTCTATAAGAAAATTAATTTTTAGAATCAAATATTGTATTATATTCGTATAATTCGTATTATATTCGTTCTGGGCTATATTTTGTCTTATTGTAAAATTGTCAAGTTTAACTTAAATTTATTTTTGTCCTTCTGTTTTAGTTTTTTTCTGTTAAAGATTTTGTGATACAAATTATTCATGTAATGTTATACTAATTGGTCAGACAACTACTGTATACTAAAATTATGTTAATTATATTTATCTTTTATATATATATATATATATATATATATATATATATATATATATATATATATATATATATATATATATATATATATATATATATATATATATATATATATGTATATATATTAAATTTTATTTACGTCTCATTTTTTTCTACATAATTTTAAATTAGGTATTCTATACTATTTTATTGAGTATCAGGACTGGAAAATAGATATTTTTAAATTTTTCTATTTGTTAATAATAATAATAATAAAAGTAAAAAGCTATATATTTAGTCTAACCAATATTTTAAATTTGCAAGTGCAAATGTGTAAACTTCTCAACTAATTTCTGGGGCAAAAAATCATGTATTAAAAAACTCCACATGATCAACGGTAACACCTTTGAGTTGTGGGAAATAGTCAGCTGGGATAGGTTTTCCCATTTGTATAATTTAAAATCAGTACTTTAATGACAGGTTTACGCGTTCAATCTGATTTAAACCTAATAATTTCTATTATTAGCTTATTTGCTAATATTTTTATTGTTAAGTAAAGTGGCACCAAAACTAAACAAACAACTATATAATATATTAATCAAAGTTTATCACACTGGCTAAAATAAACACTTAAAGGCGTAGAACACCTTGAACAAAAAAGTTGCGTAATATCCTAAGTCCTAACAAACCTGAAAATCAACGTTGATTTGGCCGGAGTCATTGATTTCTAATTTATTTTCCATTCACAAAATGCCGCTGCCGGTCACTGACGTCACAGCTCGCCTGGTCCACGCGCAAGTAAATCGGGCGAGCTGTGACGTCAGTGACCGGCAGCGACATTTTGTGAATGGAAAATAAATTAGAAATCAGTGACTCCGGCCAAATCAACGTTGATTTTCAGGTTTGTTAGGATATTACGCAACTTTTTTGTTCAAGGTGTTCTACGCCTTTAAGTGTGTCTATATAGTATCTCTTATTTAAAAATATCAAGCATCGAGAATGGTTCAGCAATGCTTAAAGCTAGCAAATTAGTATAGAAACTACTTTTTCTAAGCCACCTGTGATGATTGACTTATAGTACAATATCATTTTTCACTTTCTAAATTAATTTTAAGCAGATTTTAGTCCAAACAGATTGACATATACACCTAAAATAAAAATTAATCTATAGTAAACTAGTCACGCTTTGACACCAGAAACTTTAGTCACTGTCATGTCTATATTTGTATATATCAAAAAATAATTTAGTGAAATAATTGAGAAGACATATGAAAAGTAGAAGTTAGTCATCATAAAACACATTGTCATACAGAATTTTTGGTATTAAATTTCAAATTGATATGCAAATATTATATATCTCGTACCTATAGCTGTCATTTTAAATAAATATCATTTTCAACTGTTATTGTCAAGAACATTACTTTTTATTATTTTTTATATAACTGAAAATATCATTTGAATTTATTTATATATGTATATTTAAAATAAGTTACTATACGTATAGATAACACAGTTCAAAAAGTAAAGCAAAAAAATAGCTTTTAATATAAAATAAAATACTAACATTTATTCTACATCTCATAAAATTTAAAGATATAATACCAACAGTGGTACATAAAGCTTTTGAATAGAAAAAATATATATTACTTAAACTTTTCATAGGAGAGAAAATAAAAGTAATCGTAAAAGATAATTTTGTAGCAAATATTCGAGATTTTTTTTTCTTTTGTAAAAAATCAACACAGATATTTGGAAAATGTTTGTTTTTATTATTTCAAATTTTTTGTTACAATACAAAAATAAAAGCAACGTAGAAATTTTTTTTATATATATATTTTTCAACATGTAGTGAAAAAGCCACTAAATAAGTAGATGATTTTTGTTTTAAATCTCTTTTTTGTAGTAGATTTGTAAAAGTACAAAACATGTTTGTTTTTAAGTATATTATCAACACATAATAAAGAGTATAATTCAAGCCAACAGTATATTAGATTTTTTTTTTACTAAGCTCAAAGGTTTACTAGTTGTTGTTTTCTGCTTGTCATATTGAGTTACCATGCTAAACCTTCTCCGTAGTCCCGTCAAGACATAGTCTTATTGATAGGTACAGTGAAAACCACACAAACAGTCCGACCACGGCCAAAATACTCAAGGCATTCGCCATTCCATAATTAATTAATTGAGTTGAAAATAATTTAGAGAACTTCAATAATGGTTAAAGAAATGTGATAAATTATTAAATTAAACAAGGAAATAAATAAGAATAATAATTTTTTTTAACACTTCTAGTTGTTTTTTGTTTTTTAAACAAATTGTACACGGACAAAAATAAGTACGTTTATGCTAGCTCATTTTCAGCACAATTTGTCAAATATAGAATAATTTATGCTATACTGTCACAAATATGTCACAAAGCATAAATATTATGTTGTATCATATAGTTATTTATGTTGTTCCAATTTAGCATCATTTATGCTATAATGACATAAATGCAGCATAAATTAAGTAATTTATTCTTTCCGTATAGATTTATTTTTTAAGGCTTTTTTTTACTACCTTAGAAATTTTGCTTCATTTCTAGTAGCTTAAAACATGTAAAAGTATGCGTCATATAAAATAATCCATTCCAACTGTGGAAGTATTTATCAAAAATTGCTTAAATTAAAGGATTGACCCACAATGCTAAAGATTAATAAATTTAAGGGGACTCTTGTCGTTTTTCACGCGCGCGATTGTTTTTTACGTTAATAATGAGAATCCAGATCTTTTATTATTTTTTTTTTACAGACAAATATGTTGAAGTTTTAGCCTTAAAGCCATAGACTACATGAAACAACATAGTGCATTTTAAGTTTTTAATGATGTAACACAAAATGGGATCTCCATAACTGATAACAATTTTTGTCAGAATGTTAATGTAGCCCCACAAGAGAGCGAGAAACTACTGTAAAGTATGTTATTTACGTGACAATTCCGGTTTCTGACGTCAGAAACAGACAAAAATTAGTATGAAAATGTTGTGCGGGTTGCATAAATTGAAATTTTCTGATCACTTCTATGGACGCAGTTGGGTTTTAAGACAAACCAATGTTATTTATGTAAGTCCCATCAATAGTTTTTTTTTATATATACAAATGCTAATGTTTTCTTGTGGTCTATTCCTTCAACTATTATTATGCTCTCTGATTCTTGTTGTAAAGTTACAGTAGTTGTTGTAGTCTTATAATCTGCATAAATTGCAGCACTTGCAGTTTATTCAGTAAAAAAACTTTCTTAATATTTAAAAACATAATACAGTATAAAATACATTTTCTTAAGTAGGTTAAACAATTTATAAATTACATTTTACCTCTTCTCATTTTATTAATAAAATATACGTAGAGTTACATACACATCGTGTATGTTTACGTTTTAAGTTAATAATATTAAAATTATTTTATTATTACAACATGTTATGAAATATATAAGATTTCATCATTAAGGATTAAATTGATAGTTGAAAGTACACATATAATAAAGAAAATTAGATTTTAAATGTTGAATATTAAATTAAATTTAGCTTGTTAATATTGAGTATTAAATTTACAAGAGTTAATTAGGAGAATATATATATACACTATATGGAAATTAAATTAATATTTTACAATGTAATTAATATACCCCTTCCCTCCTTTTCTCTCTCTCTCTCTCTCTCTCTCTCTCTCTCTCTCTCTCTCTCTCTCTCTCTCTCTCTCTCTCTCTCTCTAATGTTAATACTATATAGCCAAAGTCAAGAGATTGGATATTAATTATATATATATATATATATATATATATATATATATATATATATATATATATATATATATATATATATATATATATTATTGCAAGAGACAGTTAGAATTGTTTAATATAGAAATTTATATTAAGCTGCATAATAATTAATTGATTATATTAGTAATGATATTTTGATATTTCAATATTGAAAATTCATTCCTACAAATTTAAGTTGTTGCTGTTGTTTTTTATTATCTTTACTCAGCAAACACATGTTTAGAGAGTAAACTTCCGAAATACATTGATTTTGTATGAAGTTTTGCTTTTATTATTATTATTATTACTATAGTGACACAGGCAAAAATAAACATGAAAATGTTGTGCGGGTTGCAAAGTTTGTGATCACTGCTATGACTAATATGTAAGTAAGTCCCATTAAAGCCCTTATACACTTATTTTTTTATCATTTAGAATACTAGATTGATAATTACCATACCTTATTATCCATGAATAAGACACCAACATGTTGATTTTGTATTTATTTTTATTTATTTTCATTTTGACAGTTGAAATAAAACTTATCTGACGTCACAATGTACCGGTGACTGTGCGACTTTATCACGTGACTTGACGAGTGACTGTGATTGGCTGACTCATCAGCGAATCACGGCCACTGGCTCTGGTCACGTGATAAGTTAGCCAATTACAGTAACCGGTACATTGTGACGTCAGATAAGTTTTATTTCAACTCTCAAAATGAAAATAAATAAAAATAAATACAAAATCAACATGTTGGTGTCTAATTCATGGATAATAAGTAATAAGGTATGGTAATTATCAATCTAGTATTCTAAATGATAAAAAAAATAAGTGTATAAGGGCTTTAAGTGTTTTGTGATATAAATGCTAAATGTTTTCTATGCAGGTCTCTTCCTTTATTTATCAAAAAAAAAAATTTAGTTTTATGATTATTTTAGTTCACTTCATATTTAAGTTTTCTAATTTTAAATTATATATTATGTATTTATGTATACATTAATTAATTGCGTAGAACACGTTTGAAAAAAGACTTGTCTAATATCATAACATACCTGAATATGAACGTTGATTTGGCTGGAGTCATTGGTTTCTAATTTATTTTCCATTCACAAAATGTCTCCTGCAGACTATGACGTCACAGCTCACCTGGTCCACGTGCGCGTAAAACAAGTAAGCTGTGACGTCAGAGTCCGCATCTACCGTTTTATGAATGGCAAATAAATTAGAAATCAATGACTCCAGTCAAATTAACGTTGATTTTCAGCCAAAGTTTTCGTTCAATGTGTTCTACGCCTTTAAAATAAAATTACCGCATTTAAAATAGAGAAGGAATATACCTCCGGAAAGACAATAATATAAATCTCTGTTGAATATACTATAATTCATTATGACTTTGCAGTAATATTATTATTCTATTTCTAGCGGATAGCTTCCTTGCTATATTCAAAGTGAGAGCGATAATTAGATATTCGTGTTGTAGCAAAACATGCATGCAATATATTATTATATCATCGCAGTATATTTTTACTTTATTGCACACAAGATATAACGCATCGAGCTATTGTGCAACAGTCAGATCAGTTTTAATGCATTTCCTATTTGTTTTATTCCTTTGACAATTGGCTTTATTTTCTCTAAACTATATTATGTATAGTTTTAATCTTGTTATAATTGTTCTGTTATAACAAAGTATATTATTGAGAGAGAGAGAGAGAGAGAGAGAGAGAGAGAGAGAGAGAGAGAGAGAGAGAGAGAGAGAGAGAGAGAGAGAGAGAGAGAGAGAGAGAGAGAGAGAGAGAGAGAGAGAGAGAGAGAAATAGAACGAAGTTTAAAATGCTAATTTCTCTTTACTAAAAGCTTACAGAGAGATTAATGCAATAATAGAGCAATAATATAATATGCAACAAACATGCAATTATCTATTATTGTATATTTTAATAAAAAGCTATACCACATGTAGCATTACAAAAGTATGCCTTTTCTCACACTAAATATATTATTATTATTGTTGTTGATTACGATCATCTAGAAGGGTGCTAGAGCTACTAAATTACAAATATTAATTCTTCGTGATGCAAAATAATATATTTTTATTTCATTTCTTTCTCCTGCAATCAGTAAACAAATACAATGCATCTGCCAAGGTTCACATCTACAAAACATAGACATGTAGAAACAATCGTCAAACTTACATACTAAAAAAAAAAAAAAATAATAATAATAAAGGATTTTTTTTAATCGCCACTTTATAGAAACAATATAATTATTTAAACATATCGATGTTGTTGCGAGCAATATGTGCAACTCGCCCATTGTCACGCGAAGCAAAATGTCTATCTTGCTATTTGTCATTTTTTTATTTATTTGCTTTATATTTCTTAGAATAATAATATTAATTTTATAACGACAAAAAGTACATAGTAATAAATTACACCATATAGGCAGAGAGTAAAATAATTTATTGTATACTTCATTTACAAAATACCTTAATTATATATTGATAAATAAACTTTGTTGGGCACATCTAGGGCTTTTTTTTAGCCCTATTAATGAACCTTGGCCATAAAATTTAACCAATAATAACAACAACAACAAAAACTACTATACAAATATAACTTTATTTTTACAATTATTGACTTGTTTTTTTTTTTTTTTTTTTTTTAATTTCAAATTACTTACTGACATGGTACACATCATACGAAGTAAACAATAACCAATATTCTACTCAAATTAAATAAAAAAAAATTACTCATCCAGAATTATTTATGCCACTCTTCTAACGAAAGTTAATTAATACGTATATTTTTATTTTAAATTTTGGAGTGTCAGTGTATACTTCAATCTATAAATATTGTAATATTTTATTATTTAATACACCACAGATTTAATTAAATTGTCAATAATGAAAAATGTTTATAGTGAATATATTTATGTATGTAATAACTACTTAGTACGTATTTTATAGTCTCTCTTTGTATTACAAAGTTGCTGACTTCACTGCCTGCTAATTACCTGTCATCATTTGCCACCACGTTGACTATGACGTGACTAAATATCGTAATTAAACCTCATATTTGCACTGTTAATTATCTGTTAAATAACTTTTTAGATTATTTGTTTCTACTAAGTTATCACGTAATAACAAACACAGTTTACAATCTAGGTTTTATATACGATGTTAATGGCGACTAACAATAATATTATTTAATAGTAAAAAAAATATGCTAATAAAACAAGATAGCAGTCGTAAAAACATTATGTATATTTTTATTCTGATATTATTAGAATTCAAACTAAAAAAAAAGTAACATCTCACTCTCTTTCTCTCTCTCTCTCTAACTTAATCTATCAATTATTATTTCACTTTTACGGTTCATTGGTTTCAATCAAAACTTGTTCTATATTATAGTAATTTTCTGATTTCAAGTATGACAATTATCCTATTTTTAAAACAAAAAATTGTTAAATGTTTAACTTTTTATTTATTTATGTTTTACATTACTATATTTAATGTGTTGCTAATTATAAAGTGAAACACCGTTAATATTTAATTTTGCTGATAATTTGAAATGAGTTTTCGTTTAGCTCTAATAGACGTAGTGATTTAATATGTTATTTTTATTTATGTTTATATATAATTATGTATTTAAAAAAAATTAGTGTAAAATTTATGATAATACTAAAATGCAAGAAAATTAAATAACATTTTTCTTATGTGAGAATTCTCACAGATACGTTAACGTATATTTTGAATCATTTACGAGATGCTTAAAAATGAAAGTGAATTTTTTTCTTCTTCCTTTTGTTCCACATTGCTTGACAAAGATTCAACTTACGACAACTTAATTCTCTCTCTCTCTCTCTCTCTCTCTCTCTCTCTCTCTCTCTCTCTCTCTCTCTCTTTCTCTCTCACTCTTACTCTTTTTTTTTAAATAAAATGTTTGTACACAGAAAGTGACTTATGTTATTCGTAGATCTTATAAAACCAGAAGAATTAAATAATATTTTCTCCAAGTTAAATACACTTTTCGTTTTTTTTTATTGGTCTGAAAATATAATATAGTAATAAAAGATATAAAAATAACAATGAGCTCGAATGATAAATGTTTTTCACCCTAGTAAAAAAAAGATAAATGTAGTAATTAAGTTAGAATATAATTAATTAAGTCACGTGGGTCCTAATTACTGCACCAATTTGCTGTGAACTGGCATGATTTAGTGCATTTGTTTGCATATTTTGCACATTAATACAATGAAGTTTTCACGTGCTGCTATAAATCACCATGCAGTAAAATGTAGCAGTATAACTTATTCGTGTTTATTCAACATGGAATGAATAATTGCAATTCTCTCGTGTCTGTCTCTATATTATTACACATCCTTCCTTCTTTCGTTATCACTCATCTTTTACTTTCCTACTCTATTTATTCTATTGTATTCCAGTTTTCAATTAATTATAGTAAATGGAATATAAAAAATTAAAGTTCAATAATAATGGTAATTTCTCTTCACTAGTATTTTAAAATTATTTTTTAATTAAAATTGTAAACAGAAAAACTCACAAGTTTTTGTGCAAAATCTCACCACTAACAAAGAATAAAAGAAACCCATACTGAACAATATACGTACTTACATAGAGCTATAGAAAGTTACCTGGAAGGTGCTAGGACCGGTATATAAACTATAACTGTAAATTTTAACTTTAAATATAGAATGTTATTATAATCAAAGTTATAGTAAATCTTTGAGAACTTTGAAACCTTTTTCTATTTTGAGAGTGAGAGTGAGAATGAGAATAAGTGTGTGTGTGTGTGTGTGTGTGTGTGTGTGTGTGTGTGTGTGTGTGTGTGTGTGTGTGTGTGTGTGTGTGTGTGTGTGTGTGTGTGTGTGTGTGTGTGTGTGTGTGTGTGTGTGTGTGTGAGAGAGAGAGAGAGAGAGAGAGAGAGAGAGAGAGAGAGAGAGAGAGAAATAAAGAATAAGTGTTCACAGTGTGAGCCTCTTATTAATTTTTTTTAATATTCTCATAACATAATACGTTGCTGCCTACTCTTTTTTTTTTTTTTTTTTTTTTTTTTTTAATTAAAGTCCGCCAAAGCAAAAGCAGCAGCAGCAGTGCGGGTTAGGGTGGCGAGTTGATGTTCCTCCGAGTGAAAGCTTTTGCGTCACTAAAATTACAACAACTTGCTCACTACTGTATAGGTCTATATGTATACCACACTTCAAAAATCAATCCCATAATAATAATAAACACATGTGGGGAACAACGTTATCAAAAATATAATTTTAATATCAATATATTTTTTTATAAAATGAAAACATTTTTAATTCAATTTTCTATATATTAAAAATGTACTCATTTCATTTAATATACTCATTTGTATTGTATATTAAAATCTATTTTCTGAGAGTAAAGTCGTAAAAACCAATTTATTATCAGGGTGCATATATAGCACTAATCCAATGTAACGCATAGCAAATCAGTATACAGTAATATTAAGATTGCGGAAATGTATTTTAATTTTGTATATTTCTTTTACGGTCTCTCGTAGAAAAAAATTTAAACTTAATTTTGCAAATTAAAATTTTGATAAATGTCTGATTCTGCTATGAATATTGTTATTATTATGATTAATGTTTTTTTTTATCTCAAATATTAACATTTCCATTACATTTCTATTAAAATATGTATCACAATATCATATTTTAACCAGAATAAAATTTCAAAATAATTACAAGAAAAACAATAAAGTTACTTTACAACTAAAGACGGGTATTATTTCTAATTGTGCTATTCACTAATGAAAATTATTAATTTATATTAAGTAATTTAATGAAAATGTATATATAAAAAGTAATTGTTACGAGAGTTTCAATAAGTTATACGCACATTGTGGCAACTACCGCAATTGAATAGTATATATACAAGTAAACTAATTACATTCTTACTTACGTTAGCATTTAGAATATTACACAACATGACGAGAAATAAGTTTTTATGTCATAAAAGATAATAATTTTTGCCTTTATAAAATGAAACAAGCTGTTGTATAACAGTAAAAACTCTTTATTTGAAACTCAAGAAAACTCATTTGCTTTGCAATATGTTTCACTTTATTGAAATTTTAATTTTAATAAATACATCAAAAATGAAAGAGAAAGGAAGAACTAGAGGGAAAGAGAGAAAGAGAGTGAGAGAGAGAGAGAGAGAGAGAGAGAGAGAGAGAGAGAGAGAGAGAGAGAGAGAGGAGAGAGAGAGAGAGAGAGAGAGAGAGAGAGAGAGAGAGAGAGAGAGAGAGAGAGAGAGAGAGAAGAGAACTATGATTGTTTGTAACTGAAAGGATATACATTTTTAATTTGTTGTCATTTTATTGTTTGCATTTTTTCTTCCTAGCAATTTTTTTCTCTTAAAAATCACATTTATTCAACCAATCAAAAAATTCTGTCACACTTCAAAAGTCTTTGATTAGATTAGATACTGAGTAAAAATGATTATTTTTAATAAATATTACTTTAAAAAATTAATTGAGATTTTATTGAGTTATTAAAAATAACTTTTTTTTTTTTTATAATTTAAGGATATACGAATTTTTCCCGTACTCTCTCTCCCTCTCTCTCTCACTCACTCTCGTATATTTATCACTGCGTAGACCATTTACCCACAGCGTACTCCATCGTTTAAAACGTAAACTCATAGTAGTGTAAACTTACGAAGATTATAAAAAACTATTGATAAAATCATTAATTTTCTCATTTTCTTTTTGAGATTTTATTGAACAATTTTTTTCTTTACGTATTCTTAAAAAAATAAAAATAAAGAAGGACAAGAAAAAAAAAGAAGAAAGAAAGAAAGATGATACAGGCAACATTATATGATAAATCTCGAATAAGGCCAAATAATAATAATAAAAGACTAAATTATAAAACCAAAGTTACCAATATACCATGTAGGCAGTAGCATCTTTTTTTTTCCCCACGAGCAACATAATAAACCTTAGGCAATACGTAAATGTGATCCAAGCACGGTGATATTTTAATTAAACACACAAAATATGACGTCAAACAAAACTCAAAATATTTACATTACATTCTCCCTTAAGGAAGTAAAGTGTTTTTCGTTATATTAAGTTTCAGGTTGATCGTTTTAAATATTTATTTGTTTATAAAGATTGAGACAAGGTGTTAAAATTTCTGATACCTAATTTTAATCTAATATAAAATTTCACAGGATTAAAACGGTATTTTTGTTACATCGCATTTATACTTTTAGCTATATATTTTCCTCTTCAAAATTTAAATACAAGTTTTATAGTTTAAAATGAAGATATCGTAAATCAGGCAAAAAAAAAAGTATATTTAAATTTTAATCAAAGTTTTACTTGCTGTAAGATATTTTTAATGCATGATGAGTTTTATATTACCGTTTTGAATATAAGATTATGCTTATATTATACTAATAATAACTTTATTTTTTTATCACTTAAATTTTTGAGGAATTAATCATTATTCATCATGTTTAAGGTTACTGACATACACTTCAATTTTGTCTTCAAATTCTCTACGAGAAAGACATTTGAGAATTCATACCTTGTTGCTGCACCAACATGGCTGCCAGGTTGATTTCGCATTCCTCACGTGCAGCAAAGCTGAAGGGTTGAGCGTCCTCAGGACACACCCGACGCTCCTGGCATCTGCAGTGCGTCTCTATAATGTTACAGCCGTGCTGTGTGCGTGCTGCGTCACCACAACGCAGTACTGCGTCCTTCTCTGCAGCACTCGCGACACCTGTAACATCAGAGAGAAAAAAAAATACATCAATCCATGAAATTAAAAATGCATATTTTACAGACAATGAGGAAGACTAAAAAATCTTTGAGGGTAATTTTATTTCATATTTTAAAAGAGGACATTGTCCTGAATCGATAAATAATGTGAATTTTTAATTTGTAAGTTCATTGAGTATTTTTTATTAATTTTTGAAAGTCACGTACATGTATGAAATAAATATCATGATTTATGACACAAGTATGTCATATAATAGCATAAGTGTAATTCAATAAATCATAAAAATGTTGAAATGAATAAATGTTGCTGAAATATATAGCATAATTATTATAGTATATTATAAAAATATGACTTTCTGATATCTTACTTTTATAACGAGGTCATTTTATATGTCCCTTACTATATTTCAAAATTGAAAAAATATTGTACTTTATATTTTGCTGAATAATCAAACTTTCTACAATTTTTATTTCTTTTTCTTGTCCACTTCATTACCACCTCACGAGCTCGATTGTTAACCGCAACTTGCATCTGTAGCAAACAGGTCAAGCAGCTTGTACATTTCAAAACTTTTTAACAAGGAAGGGGAAAAAAATGCTAGAAACTTGGAAATTTATAACTGTTCTTACTTAACGAGAAAAATAATAAAGTGCATTTTCTTTTCCTAAGGTTAAAGTAGCGTAATGTCCTTATGTTGGATCATGAGAAAAAAATGTACGTTGAAATGAACTTGTTTCTATCTGTCACTATACTTTAAGTATTATTAAATGTACTACACAAGTAGTGACATGAAATTGACGCTAATTTAATTGCATTCAGTATATAACTCTACAATAAATGTAAAGAGGGTTTCGTGTGACGATAATAATTATATTTAACAGTGTTTAACAGCTATATAATAATAATTCAAGTATTCCAACACTTATAAAAACTTATGATTTAAAGACTTTGTGAACAACATACATTACAAAATAGTAGTTGATAATGATTCTAAAAAAATATGTAAAACAAAATGAATGATTTTTAAAAAGTCATGATCTATGACTCAAGAAAATCCTATTAAGAGATCAATTTTATTTTTGTTGTGGTTGAATAAAGAAAAACAACAATGAATATTCAATTTTAATTGTAGAAAAAAATTACTAATAATAAGCATGTGTTATTATGACGAATAATAAGGAACAAGCTTATACTTCTTTCGCGTTTGCAAAAATAAGAAAAAAAAAGTTTTAACTCATAACATGATTTGAGTTATATTTTGAAATATATAAAATAAATATTATTATGTTATCTACGTATACACCAAAGGATATTTTTAACAAATATTATTTTTTTATTAAAAGTTGGCATAGAAAACGTATATAAAAAAAGGAACTTGCTTCTACTTTCTTATCAATACACAGCATTTTTCTCGAAAGTTGTTATTTTTCTTTTAAAAGTAGGAAACTAAAAATTGAAAATGTTTTGAAGATGTTTTGTGTGTAAATACTTTATTTTTGAAATTGTTTATTTTTAATTTCATGATGCGTATAATATTTACATTTTTCTTATAATTTAACTATACGATAAATTTAAAGTATTTAATCTTCTATCGTTGATGTATAAATTGATCCTTACTGAAGTTGCATTAAAAAAAAAAAAAAAAAAAAAAGTTTAAATTAAAATATAAAAATATTAAAAATATATTTCATAGTAATTATTTACACTTTCTCCCCCTTATATTTTTAGTTTTCCTAAATCCTTAGAGAATTAACCAGACTTATCTTTCATATACAAGTGGTTAAATTCTTACGTTTTGCAGTAGACTTGGGACTTGAAAGTAACTCGCAAATCTAACTTTTGTGTGCGCTTCTTTTTGTGTTTATTAAATTTACTTCTCTGAAAGTCATCTTTTTTTACAAGAATAATTTATATACTTGGGATAAAAATAAGTTAATTCTTTTTTACATTGCTCCTCTCTCTCTCTCTCTCTCTCTCTCTCTCTCTCTCTCTCTCTCTCTCTCTCTCTCTCTCTCTCCCTCATTCACTATATCTGTGTCTCTCATCTCTTTACCAAAGCTTATTTATTATTTAAAAAAAATATTCTTAATATCAACTAAAAAGACACATAATTATTTTTTTCAATCCTTTGCTAACATTTAAAATATAATGTTTAAATAAATCCTTTTTTTTTTTTTTTTTTTTTTGCTAAACTTCAGTTTATATATCTCAATTTCTTGTAACAGTATACTTGTGCATAAAATTAATACTAAATATAAATCAAATATTGAGAAACGATGATATTATATATATTTATATACAGTAAAGAAATATGATATTTTATATTTCATTGATTTAAAAAATATAAAAAAAAAATTAAGCCACGGAAAATAGGCTTAATTAAAGCAGCAGTATGACAGAATTAATAATTTTTTCATCTGCTAATTCCTTCTATTCAAATTTTTTTATTCTCATTAAGTTTCCATTGTTTATTTATATATATATATATATATATATATATATATATATATATATATATATATATATATATATATATATATATATATATATATATATATATATATATATATATATATATATATATATATTATATATATATATATATATATATATATATATATATATATATATATATATATATATATACTGTATATATATATATATATATATATATATATATATATATATTACGTTGACTTTAAAAGCAACGTATTTTATATAACTCTTGACTCTTTTCAGAGAGTGTAAAGTTTTAATTCTCGTCTATTGTTGTGTTGATTTATTTTACAAGAATTTTATTGGCAAGTTAGTTCGCAGCAGTCAAGTACTTGTAAAGCAAGAGCGAACCACTTTCTCTCCTTCCAGAACTGACTGCCACAGCCAAGACTTACGATAAATTTTGTACACGGTAGAGAGAGAGAGAGAGAGAGAGAGAGAGAGAGAGAGAGAGAGAGAGAGAGAGAGAACTGTAAAACTTGTACTGAAATGATGTCGCGTTAAACATCGATTTCTTGCAATAAAAATTTTTGATTGGTTTTTCTTTCACCCTTCAACCTAATTTACTTTGCTTAAACGTGTGCAAATTTTTCCTTCTTACTTACTTTTATTTTTTTCTTGTAATTTTTATGTTTTAATCTTTAAAAGAAATAATACAAAAAAAAAATAATAACTGAAAATTAAAGCATCAATATTTCTCTTACATAATTTTAAATTACACTTTTATTTATTTTTTCGTTGCCATCAGGGGTTTAAAAAAAAACGATTTTTGTCAAATATGAAGATAATAACTTTCCTGCATCAATTTCATGATTGTCAAAGATTAAATTACTTCTTCTTAAAAGGGGAAAAATGTAGATAATATATATAGGTGAATAAAGACAAAAATGTGATAAGAACCGAAAAGTATTTCAAATATTGGAGGAAAAGGGTTAGTATCTATTAAAGTATATTAGAAACTTCCTTTTTTTCATTATCAGTAGTTGTTTGGCATGGTTATGTCTCCCTGGAGTCGGCTTTGGTATAATCAAGAGACTAAAGAGTGAGTGAGTGAGAGAGAGAGAGAGAGAGAGAGAGAGAGAGAGAGAGAGAGAGAGAGAGAGAACTGACACGTAACATTGTAAAGCCAGACAAGACAAGGAGCAGAGAGGATACAATATTGGAAACGAGTGTGGCTGATGGGGTAATTCAAAAACCCAGCCTTCTCTATATAACTTCTTGGTAGCTGCTGTTCTTCAATACTGCTTTCCTTCACTTGATAGAAAATGGTTCAATTACCTGGATTCTTTTCGTACTATAAGAGTAATTATTTTAAAGTAACACTATAAAAAAATACATCATATAATATTTATTCTTATAAATATGGCACAAAAAATAAACATGAGATAATATTTTAATGATGGGCATTTTTTCAATAACTTTCAATCATTTCTCATTACATAAATCATATAATATTTTTTTAACTACAATTGATATATTTTTATTATTCATATCATTTGAGTTATAAGATATGCAGCTTTAAACTACTTATAAATTAAAAGTTGCCTAACTTTTAGAAATTGTTTCCTTTGTACCCATGTTTATTCAATAGTACCGTATAATATGCTGTATATGCATACCATACACATTAACCAAAAAATTTGCACTACTTTATTTAAATTAAATACGTAAATTGTTATAAAAAAATCAGCTTTTGCAAATTTAATATTTCATATAGCCCTTTTTTTAATTTTATTTTTTATAAATGTATTTTTTATTCTTTTATGTTCTACCTCTATAAGTGTGTAAGTCACAAAAGATTTTTGTAATGAGGAAAACTGGCAAAGAATAAGCCTGAATTACCAAAACATCAGCAAATGAAGTACAATTTTTTTAATGATGAAATTACGCGTTTTAAAGCTGATTAGGAGGTTGTTACTACCATTAGAAAAAAAATTTACACGTAACTTTTAATATATTTTTTATATTTTTAATGCGATGTATAATATATTACATTACTTTATATTTAAACTTTTTAAATTTACATAATTAATTATACGTAAACAATAGAAAAATGTTAACTCCGCATTTTTTTTTTTTAATTTATACTGACGAGAGGATTTAAAAAAACTGGAACAAGTTTGTAGAAATAATTAAGGTTGCTGTTGCACTAATTGTATATAAAAATATAAATCTTTTTAAAAACCACATTATTAAAACGAGTTTAAATATTAAATTTTAACTCTGACACTCGCAGGATTTTTTTTTCTTTCTTTCTCCCTCAAGCAAAAAAAGAAACTTTATTTTTATATTTTTTTTTTATCAAAGCAAAAAGCTTACGCTATTTGTAAAAATAATAAAGAACTAAATGAATTTAAATAAATTAAGTTTTTATATTTTATGAAAATAATAATAACTTAACGTAGACTTCATTTTGATATTATGTTTTGACAGTTCTATCGAAATGTTGTATTTTTTTTTTTTTTTTACTTTGCCATATTGACTGCTTATGTTTACTCAAAAAATGGAAAAGGAAGTGCCGGAAAAGGAAACCACGTGACGGTAAAAGTGGGAGGTGGCTCAGGCCTAGCTTGATGCTGACACCAACTTTTCTCCCACTTTTATCGTCACTTGGTTTCCTTTTCCGGCACTTCCTTTTCCACATTTTGAGTAAACAAAAGCGGTCATTGTGTTATCGGCCCGACTATTTTGACTAAAATAATACTGCTAAAATTTGAATTCACACATTTGCATGTAATCTTTAAAGTGGAATATCTTAAAAATTTGATCGTGTTATTACATGTTTGACGTAGCTAAACTTTTAAGTACCATTTCCTTTATACTTTGTGTTAATATTATAATTCACGACCGTCTAGTTTGCGAGATATCAGTTGGTCACCTACTCCCTTAAAATCATACGTTTTTAATTTTTGCAGCGTTAGTCCATTAATATTATACTATTTATGCTTCAGTTTATAGTTATTTTGCATGTTGGCACACTGACTACGTATTCTTTCAAATGTTTGCAGGATTTTTTTTTCTATAAAAGTTTTTTTTTTTTTTAACTTGATAATGTACTTAATTATTAATTTTAAAAAAAATTAGATAGGACAATTTTTTTTTTCATAAAAAAAATGGAACTTACTGAGGCTTCCCTTTCCTACCTAATATTATATAAGGTTTCTCAAAAAGTTATGCAACATACTTTGCATTCAAGTACGTATATATTATTATAATTATAAAACATATAATATATATAATTAATAAATATTTACCTTTACTACCTTAGGGAGTTAAGTACTCTTATGTAAAGAAGTTGTTATCTAATTGAAACTTTATCTTAATAAATAAAGTTTCATTAAATCATAATAAAGTAAGTAAAAAATAAAACAAATAAAATGCTTGTCGTAACATGTTGACCTCTTTTCATATAAAAATATTTGGATTGTATGAAAAGTTCAAGTTTGATAAAAATAAACCATTTGTTTTTGTTATTTTCATTACTTACTATTATTTTAACATACAGTATATTTTACATGATAAACTAGTTCTATGAAAATTAAGATAAATTCAGTCTCTAAAACAAAATATTGAGAACCAATTATACCGGAATTATCATTAAAAAAAAAAAGAAGATATTATCTATTTTTGACGTATGCATAATCAATCATTCATGCAAAATATAGACATTGAGCAATTTAACAGTTTCTCTTTACCTGGACCTCTTGCAATGAAATGTTTTTAATTATTGCAACAAGTAAGTGAAAACGACTTTTCCATAAGAAATGCATTAAGAATATTTTTAATCACTTAAAAAAAATTCGTTCATTGCAAGTGGTCCATTTTCACTGATTCCGGTATAAGGAAGTTTCGTTTCTATAAACTCTACTGTGAAAGTAGATAAATTGAGGAGATATGGACTATTTCTCATAACCTTTAAATGTATTTTCTTTTCTTACATCTTTTAAAAACTCTTATTTCCGTGATTTGACTGAATTCTTGGGAGGGGAAAAATGTAATTTGGAACGCAGCTTGATGTTTAACTGTCAATAGCAGCTCACGTCGCGTGTTTTCATCGGCTTAATCGACTCTTCTTTACGTGCATCCAAATGTCAAAATATTCAAGTTATAACCTGTCATAATATACTGTAGCCTAGATTACCTTTTCTCTACAAAGAAATTGTATTCGTTCGTGAATATTGGATTTTTTTTTTCTCCTTCTTTTTATCAGGATGTTTTGATATTAAATTGTGTCAAGATTATCATACTCTACAAACATAAACATAAAAAAAAATGTATAGAAATATTCAGAAAGAAAATTGAAAAGCAAGTAAGTTCAATTTTAAGGCAAATACTGTTATTATGTAAAGTACAAACTCCTGAAAAGCTATAGAACAGAGATCGAAGTAAGGCTTATTTCTTAAATATGGCATTTTAACGTAGAACGTGATCGACTTGGACCGGAAATTGTTCACAGAAAAACTATATTTTCAGAATAATTTTTTGTACAATATTTATTTCCATCAAAACAAACACTATAATTTTCAAATAAAATCGAAAAAATTTAAAATATATATTTTTGTTCCGAAAAAAGTTTAAATAATATTTTTAATTTAAAAAAAGGTTCTAATTTGACTAAAACTTGCCACTAAAATTTGAATATTCACATTTACATGTTATCTTTAAAGTGGAATAACTTAAATATTTGATCGTGTTTTCACATGTTTGACGTAACTATAAAGTTTTAAGTAACATTTCTTCGTTACTTTGTGTTAATATTATTATTCGCAACCGTCTAGTTTGCGAGATATCAGTCGGTCACCTACCCCCTTAACTTTCAAGAGGCTTTCCAGGTAAATTTAAATATTAAACATAAACAATTATTGTAAGATATTTTTGAATTAAAAATTTTTTGTAGCAGAAAAATGAGCTAAAATGAAAACAATTTTTTTTTCTAATATTTCATTTTTAGAATGCTTTTAAAAGGCCAGTCGTACCTAGGATGCATAAAGTTATTTATTTAATTATTTTCACCAAATACACTTATATACATGTAAAATTACATATAGTTATGAACAATTGTATACCAGTTTAGACACTTTTTAAAGTTTAACAAAAAAAAACTATTTAATAATTAACGGCTTTTTATTGGGCGAAATCAGGCTACAGAACCTCTCAATTTAACCCAACTGTTTAACAGTACAGTCAGTTACAATTTTAAATTAGTATAGACACAAAATTCATAATGTTAATGTTTTTTTTTTTTTTTTTACTTATAAATAAATGTTTTTTAAATAATCCACAATTTATAGTTTTTAATTTTTATAAAATGGTTTAACTCGGTATAAAAAATACTTAAACACTTTTTTAATATATAATTATTCATGTTTTAAATATTAAACTTTTTGGTAAATTTTAATTGATAATACATTTTTATTTAAGTATAAATTTATTGATAAATTTTAATTGATAATATTTACAGCCTAATTTGTGATGAAATACATTAAAATAGTATAAAACTACCCATTGCATGCGCAAAATTTTCAAAATAGCTATACTATTTCTCACTTTCACTTATGTTTCTTTTTTCTTATATACATAATAAAAAAATAAATATTCTAGAATAATATAATAAAATAAATAAACATGAATATATATGTATATATATATATATATATATATATATATATATATATATATATATATATATATATATATATATATATACATATGTATATTCATATAATATTATATAAAGTAAAAAATAGTTTGATCAAAAACTCAAAAGCCATATAAAAACTACATTAAACTCATTCTCAAAAGAATGGGTAAAAAAAAAATTTAAAGTAACAAAAGTAATAAAAATAATTGAAAAAGAAATGAAATAGCACACAAGAGATAGAAAATCAGATTATCTTTAAACATTATATATATTTAAACAAATTTGTTACAAACACAAAAAAAAAAAATGAAAGAAGGAAGGAAAAAAAAAAAAGTTTACTCATAATATATATATCTATGACCTAATTTTCCATACAAAAAAAATGTAACACAAATGTAATAATAAACTTTGTGCATATTGAAGTACATTAAATTTGCAGTTAAATGAGAAAATAAAACAGAGTTCTGTGGCTCTTTAGTAAGCTCTATTTAATACAAAGTATAATGTTACCCATAGGATACATTAGTAAAATGCACTTCCCTTCATTCTATCCTTTCTCTTTTCTCTCTCATTTTCATGTACAGTACAACTATATGTATGGTTATAGAAATAATTTAATGAGAATAGTATGCAAATTAATATGCATTTACAAACTTTTTTTTTTTTTTTACGTAAATATGATATAGAAATGTATTTAAACTTTAAAAGATATGGGAATTTTTACAAGTACTATATTTTATAAATAAATTATTTACTGTTGGTTTATTAATATATTATCAAATTTCATTTTTAAATATATTTCATAAAATTTAATATTATGAATGTTCCAACTTAAATAGTTTAAAGGCTGTTTCTAGTTGACTTCAGATATCAGCACACGGCACTGACAAGGGTCGTCATTAGTTTTATGTTGACTTTGGTCTGGTATAGAGATAAACGTTATATTGAGGCTTTAATTTTTTTAATTTCTCGCATTAGAATCGCTAAAACGCATTAAATCGCACATCAACATAAAGTAAAAATCATAACAGGAATAGTATTTAGGACGCGAACGAGCCCCAGTGAAAGGAACGAGGTGAAAAATGTGCTCTAAGTTGACTCTAAATAAGGGTCGGGGTTCTACCAGAAATTCCAGTTTCTCAAAGCTGAATTTTTAAAATATGGATCAAGCCGACATTTTATTACCATATTTCAAAGGTTGATAATGAGAGACTCAAATTTCTGGTAGAATCTAGAGTCAAATTTGAGCACATTTTCCACCTCGTTCCTTTTACTGGGGCACATTTACGTTCTAAATACCTTTTCATTTATGCTTTTTACTTTATGTTGATGTGCGATTTAACTTGTTTTAACAATACTGAAGCGAAAAATTAAAAAAATAAAAGTCTCAATTTAACATGGTAAGCCCTATACCAGGCCAAAATTAACATAAAACTAATGATCACTTTTTCCAGTGATCAACCTGATGACCCTTGCCAGTGCCGTGTCCTGATTATCTGAAGTTGTTTATTCAGGTACTGTATGTAAATTACACACACCGCAGTCTTCTAAGATCTTGCTATACATAGATTTACGTCTCAAAATGTATCTATCAATATTTGTGCTTTATTCAAACTAATACTGTGAAAGTCTGTAAAAAAAAAAAAAAAAAAACATAACTCATGTAGAAGTGAAAATCAACTTAATAATTTATTTTGATCTTATTATATTTAATACAATTAATAGGTAGAATACATGCATATAAATATGCATCTATATATAATAAGAAGGCTTTGTTTTCATTCTGTCTTTTTATATGGTTCAGTGATAGGACTTACCATCGAGTGGGATAACTTTGGCCAAATGTCCAACAATTGTTATTTACTCCCTCACAGAAACGTGAAACAAACAGTAAAATAGATTGCAAAAATCAGGCTTTATACATAAGATTTTGCTTCTCATTTCTGTGAGCTTTAGTGAGGGAGTAACAAAATATAACATGAAACTTTGACCAAAGTCACTCCAATTGGTGTTATAGCTCGGACTTTCCTACTATGCAAGAAAGAATATTCATTTATTTATTAATTGGTAATATTTAACTTTAATACAAATACTGAGCTACAATATTATAAAATAAAGATTCAATAAACATTTATATAAAAAAACATAAAAATTAGGTATCAAGATAAAATATATTGCATATTCTGAGAAAGCTCAGTTTTTCAATAATATATTCAATATCTTAACCATTAGTACACAATTATTATTATTAGTTCTGCAGTACAACATTTTTATTATCATTCTGATAAAATTATACTGTAGACTTTATAAAGTTTGTTATGATACTTATATGATAGTTTACTGATACGTGATAAATTAGATATCCGTATATGGATGAACAAACTTAGAAAAAAAAATGTCAAAAAAATATTTTTGTGTTTTGGAGTAAAGATTTCTAAGAATATCATGTCTCGTTTTATTATTATTACTATTATTTGTATTTATTTGATATTTAGAGATAAATGTGATTTCATAATATAGAAATAAAAACATATTACAAATATATCAATGATTTTTGTTTATAAAATAACATATTGATTTAAATTACTGATTTTTCGTTTCAGTATTTGAATATTAGATACAAAATTATACTAAAATAGCAAATATTGCTTCACTGATCAGAATGTAAGTAATTTTGTATATTTATATACAAATGGTACGTGTTTCATTTGGGAAAAAAAATCGTAAAAAAATTAAATAATAATAATAAAAAGGATTCTATGAGATCTCCTGAGCATTACATTATTGAAAGTTTAAGAGTTTTTTTTTTTTTTTTTAATAATAATGTTAAAGTAAAAAAGGAAATGGAATAATAAAATGGAAGGATGTTACATACTATTTGTATTATTTCCTGTTAATGAAGAATCTTTAAATTGTAAAAATAATTATTTCCGGGAAGTAATATATTTTTTTTTCCATTAAATAAAAATGATTTTGATTTGTACCTCTTGCTGTGATAAAGTTGAAAAACAATTTATTAAAAATTCTGTAGTTGACATCGAAGTAATATAATGAGAACATCGACACTCAACTTTCTATACAAGTCTGCAGCACGTATATTTATTTTTAAGTTTATCCTCAAGAAGTTTTGAAATAAGATATCTTTACTAATTGAGATTTGATATCTTCTCAAACTTGATTAATGAAATACTGCAAGTTATAAAATTATATAATACTTTACGAGACATAATTATGAAATTTAATACGATTTGTACTTCTTTTTTATTTCTTTTACTGAGAAAAATCAAGTATAATACTAAAATAAGTAAGGTGAGTTATTTTTATTTTATATTATCGTAAAATGAGAAACCTTGTTAAATAGAAGGATGTATAAATGATTAAATGGTTAAATAAAATTTAAATATATTCATTGTCATTTAAAGGTTTTTCTCTCTTTGGAATGCTATTATAAAATAATGACCGACAAATTAGTTATATACGAAAATTAAATGTATTAGAAATGCAATCGTATTCAATATTTAATTGTTTTCTTTCATGTTTCACAAAATGTATGTAATTACGTACGTGATTTTTTTCTTTTTTTTTAAATACAGTTCGCAATCACCTAAAGTGCAACTCCGATAACATATCACACTTATCTAATTTGATATTCCGTGCATAGTGATGTGTGTACACATCATGAAATATCTGGCAAACTCAACTTTGGCGCGTATATAGCTTTACTCGTTCGTACGTACATTATGAATTAGGGAGTGGGT
Organism: Ecdyonurus torrentis; assembly: GCA_949318235.1. Lineage (NCBI taxonomy): Eukaryota > Metazoa > Arthropoda > Insecta > Ephemeroptera > Heptageniidae > Ecdyonurus > Ecdyonurus torrentis. The sequence goes on from OX439128.1 coordinate 30,675,786, forward strand.
TGTTGAGCAGTCAGTTACTGGAGGTATAACGTGGGTGGAAATCTACTTTATCTTAAACCGCCACTGGACCACACCTGTTGGACTTGCACAAAAATGCAAACTGATCGATTGTGCTGCTTTTTTATTATTGTACCTATAGTTGGTAATGTATTAGTTCATTTTTTTGTGGTTTATAATTTTTGTGTAGCATTGTTTCGTGTATTTGCTAAAAGTGTGGAATTGTTTGTGGAATTGTTTGTTTGTTTGTTTTTTCATAAATATATATCATTAATATTTTATATATACATAAGTATTATAATTTTACTTTTACTCTATCACCACTATTTAGTATTTTACAATAACTTATAACAAATTTTTGTATCATCTCTCTCTCTCTCTCTCTCTCTCTCTCTCTCTCTCTCTCTCTGTTTCTATGCTGCACTTTGTAAAACAAAGAAAAATTAATAATGAATTCTGTAAAGAAGTAAATTATTTGAATAAAGTTTATAAAGAAATCAACAACTATAAAATCTAACTCTTTGTGAATTAAATAATTTTCTTTTGAAAAAGTTTATTAAAGCACAGATAAAAAAAAAACTATAAGGAACAATGATTGAACATTTTACATGCAAAAACGTTTTATTATTTTCTCAGATAATATTATAAAACTTCCCATCAAATGTTATATGTAATTAAAATTCTGCATGTGTATTCATTAGGAAAATCAGTTTTATTTCTTTATCAAACGAGTCAAGTAAATAACAATATAATATTAGAAATGAGGGGGGGGAAAGGTAAAAACACTATGTATAAAAAATTAAAATTTAGAATTCTAGCACAATAGCAAACATTTTTTTGATTTACAACTTCGTAATCTGGTGAACGTTTTGATGTTAAATTAGCATACAAAACTAAAGAAAATATTGTGATAAATAGTTAATAATGTTACAAGCCATGTTACTTATGTTCTTTTTTTGCCAGTGGGCTAAATGCACTTTACAAACTGTTCCAAGAGTTAACAGTAAGAAATGTGTGCTTCGATAGGCATTGTACACCTATATAGTAGGTGTACATAATAACAATAATAATAACAATATAATACAATAACAATAATAATAACGTAATCAAAGCATTTTACATCAGATGCATGAAGCTCTCGGCACTTTCAAAAACCTATTGCTCAAACCTTAAAGTGGCGTTCACACTATGAAATAAGGCAATTTTGACGTAAAAATTAATAACAAAATATTTAATTAAATATATTTTAATACAAAAATTTCCATTCAGCATAGTTTTATGTAAAAAAATTATTATTTATTATTATTATTTTATTTCTTGTATAACTTTTATATTTCAAGTAGCTTTAATAACATTTGAATAATTGCAAAATTACAACACTCAACTTATTTTATACTAAAAAAAATATCATTGATACTATAATATTACACTATATACACAGTAATTTATAAATGCAGATTTTAATTGAAAATTTTAATGTATATATAATAATTTATTATTTATTTTAGTGAATAATTTATTAATAAAATTTTAATTGCTTCTTTAGTTAATCGCTTAAAACTTTGATATAACAGTTAATAAGTTTTGTCGTGTATATACGTATATTATATATAATTATGTGTATGTGTGTGTTTTAGACACTGAGAAGTGAGTTCTGGTAAATGGGGGAGGGGGGGGGGGAGGAGGAGGGTTATCACGTATTCCACTTGAAGAGAATGTCTCAAAGTTTTGAAACTTTAGCTCTGAAGCAGTAATTGTCAAAATGAAGCCGCATCGTACAACACGGAACATATAAAACTAATTTTATACACTCCAGGTAATATGATTATGTAATATTCAAAAGTCAGCCTCTAATTAGTTAATTATTAAATATATAATTGGAAGTATATATGTGACATTTTATATGAAATTTTTGTCGATTTAATCCCCCTCTCTCTCTCTCTCTCTCTCTCTTTTTTTATTTATATATATATATATATATATATATATATCCCGCTCTCTCTCTAAAATATGTTAGAAATAAAGTCGTAAAATGTTAAAGCTGCAGACATGAACAAAGTGATGTGATAAAATATATTTTATAGAAGTTAACCATAAATCATAATAGTAAAATACAAATTACTTTTCAATTTAAATTAAAAGTGTTCCTTTAATGAGTTGCAATCTTTATTACTTTCTATCCAAAAATACTAATTATACCAAAACCAACAAAACTTAAATGCTCTGGCAAGTTCATTATACTAAGAATGTAAGAGAACGATGAAAAGGGGTATTTGTGGCTTCTAAAATAAAAATTATTTATTATTATTTTACTTTGTTGGAAAATTTCAGTAAAAAAATTAAAAATTTAATTAATTATAAAAGCAAAATATACTACATAATAAAGTTTCCTTTACAATGGTGAGTGTTACAACATCAAGAATAAAGCATGACGTCATAATATATTATTGAAAGCTCTGTAAATGACGTAAACACAAAGTAAAATTTAAGTTTCAAACTTTGTATCCTGTCAGGTATGCAACTAGTTGTTCCGACATTCACAACAAAAAGCATAATGTTCAGGGGCTCTACTTATATGTATTCGTTCTAAAAACAAGTAGTATAATGTTACAAATAACAATAGTCTTATCAATATGATGAAAATGCTTTTAATTAATTACTTCGTAAATATTACTTTCGGAGCTCAAAAAACGTTAAAGAATGGATCACTCATTATTATTATTGTTTGTTATTATCATGAGTTCTTTTCTTTTTTCTTCTGTAACCCCAACATCATAATCCTACTTGATTCAAGGTGAAGGTGAGAATAATCCAGTACCAATTATCTATTAGAAACTGCAGGTGGCATATAGGGGGATCACAAACTAAGCACTTTGCGCACGATGTTAGCTATGCCAAGAACTGCAGCTTTCTGCATGACACGTATTATTATTATTTGTTGTAAATGGACGAATTGGCGATTTAGATTAAGGTTTAATATATGCCCTTATTTTGTAAATAAAAGCTTTTAAATAAAACCTCAATTTTTAATATGTGATGCATTATCTGTCACAAAATTTATACGTGTTTTTTATTCCATTGTTGGAAAGTTCAACCACATTTATTTTAAAAGTTCTTAATTATAAACATGTGCAAGACGATTGACGTATAACAGCTTTTATAAATCATAAAGCTTTTATTCTTATTACTCTATTCTTCTTCCCTTTATATAGTTATTATTTTTTCTTCTTTAGTAATCTGCTAGCTTTTGAAAATAACGGAAACAAATTTCGATTTACTTTTTTCTCTTTAAAAGGTGCAGTGGTAAAAAAAACTCATTTTATAACGTTTTCCCCCTTCTGTTGGCGTGATTTAGAAAGTATTATTCTGACAAATTTTGATTGACAGCAACGTCATATTTTACACTAAAATGCCCTCGTCTATCATTATTTTGTAGTTCATACATCAAGCAAGGTATTATTTTTTCATATTTACTAAAAGTTCTAAATAGCTTTCTATTCATAAAAGAGACTAAATATTTTCCATCACGATAAAGTTTGGTAACTGAAAAAAGTGAGAGAGAGAGAGAGAGAGAGAGAGAGAGAGAGAGAGAGAGAGAGGTCAACAAAAAAATCCTTTTATTTTAAAACTATACATGGTTGACATAACAACTCATACTTTTTTGTATCATTTTTATGTATGAAAATCAATGGCTATTGTGTTATGTAAAATGATTTTAAATGTACAAAAAAAAAGTGTATGTGTTTCAGAGTTAGTACTTTTTAATGGTTTGTTACAAAATGTTCCAACAGTTTGTTAGAAAAACAGGAACAATACACATTTTTGTTTGATGGTGCATATTTTATTACTTATCATACATTTGATAATATATTACAGCTACTGAATGGTATAAGTTTAAATATTAATTTATAAAAAGTTTTTGAATTTTTTTTCATAAAAATGTTTGCATTGTTTATATCAAAACCTATATTTTTTATATTGTCAATTAATTTATTACAAGAATTTATAAAAGGTATGAAGAAAAATAATAAAATTTGACCTCAAGATTCTCTCTTTATATATTTAATTATTTTACACCTCCCCCTTTTTCCACTTCTTAATTATTTATAAATATCTCCATGGTGACTTTGCTTCTTCCCAGATAAAAACATTCAAAGTTTAAATACGTTAAAATAAAAATTGGTCTTTTAATTTTGATTAATTACCACGAGCTACTACGGCAGGAGTTGTCATTGTATTGTTATGGTCGAGAGGATAGTCCTTTAGTAAAAAATATATTTAATTAAGTGTATTTGTAATAAAAACAGTTAAAGTAAACAAAATATTTACTTCTATCTTTTATATTATATAATATATTATTTAATGTTATTATAATATTATTATTATGTTAAAATCAGCCATAAAATATGTCTATTGAATTCAATACGATACCTATATTGCATTAATTCGCTACCTTTTTAGGGGAGCTATATCTCAAAATTAACTTAAAAGCTTAAAAAAATTTTCCTTTTCTTTTCTTTCTTTTCTTTTTCTTTTTCTTTTCATTTTCTTCAATATATATATAAAAAAAAACTTAAAAAATGCCAACTTTTTTTTTAACATTTTAAGGTACAAAATATAATAAAAAAAACGAGGATAAATAACCATGGCAAATTTAAATTTACATCAAAATGCCAAGAAAATATTGGATATTACTTTTGCATTTTTTTTTTTCTTGGAGGAGAATTATGAGAATCTAAGGTTTTGAAAAAAAGAAAAAAAATACAATAATTATTATATTTTAAATTATTGAGGTTATACAATATTTTTAATGTATATATTTTTGAACTAAGAACAGAGAAAAAATTACAAGGTATTTATTGATAATTTAGTTTTAATAACCTTTTTTACCCTTTAATAACTCGTTTATTCTTTCTTTATATCATAATAAAATCCACAATATATATTTTGCTGACGAATGTTGCAACGTTATTACTATTATTTTTCAATACTTTCAGGGGAAACAATCTCTATAGTTTGTAAGAAAATAGAATTAAGCTCTTTTCTTATGATTTTTTTTTTGTACAAACTACAAGTATATAATAAAGTCAATATCAGTTTAATTTCTTTTTGATGCGACAGCAGTTTCAATACATGATACAATTTCAATTTTATTGAGATCAAAAATATTTTATTTTTCTGATCTAATTTTCTTTTCTCTCTCTCTCTCTCTCTCTCTCTCTCTCTCTCTCTCTCTCTCTCTCTCTCCCTCTCTCCCTCCCTCTCTCTCTCAATTGCTTTAACGTAATTTGAAAGACGATACTTTGTTATGCACGAATGAGCTTACGACCATGCTCAACTTGCTTCTTAAGGATTAAATTGAATGGGTCTAAACTTCGTAATTATAATATCGATTGATTTTTTTTCATTTAAAAACGTTTATTAAAGTAGTTTTTAATAAAAAACAGTTTTTCAATATAAAGCATTAAAATAAACATCGTTCGAAATCATTATGACAAAGTAAAACCAAAAAATACAAAGAACTTAAGTATGAAGTTCTTGAACTGGATTGTAAAAATTGAAAGCAATGAAAAAAACAATTTTTAATTTTTTTTTTAAGTTACCTTTCTTTTTTTTTTTTCTTTTTTTTTTTTTTTTTTTTTTGAAAGCTAAAAAGCACTCTAAAAAATTGTCTTGTGTGATAAAATTAAATTTATAAAAACTAAACTTTTGATATAAAAGTTACATTTTTTTTTAACATTACCTTTTATATTAGATATTTTTTACTGAAATATAAAACATGAAATAAAATTATTGCAAAATGAGCTGTAAATTTTCTTTCAAAATTTTATTTTTGGGATGATATGAATGATAAATGACAATGATACAACTTCAAATGCACACCTTTTAATTTAAAGCCATAGACCGCATAAAACAACATGTGCTTTTTAATGAATAAACACGAAATGGGATCTTCAAAACTGATGACAATTTTTACCAGAATGTTAATATAGCCCCACGAGAGAGCGTGAAAAAACTGTAAAGTATGCAATTTGCGTGAAAATTCATGTTTATGACGTCAGAAACATGCAAAAATTAGTATGAAAATGTTATGCGGGTTGCATAAATCGAATTTTCTAATCTCTGCTACGGGGCTACTCTTGGGTTTTGGGACAAACTAACGTTATTTTTGTAAATCCCATCAAGTGTTTTGTGATATAAATGCTTATGTTTTTCTCCGGTCTATTCCTTTAAGTTTTAAGTGATCAAATTTTTTAAAAAGTTGATATATTTTGCACGTATCATCAAAATTCAATATGGTAGCTTTGTACTAATTAATTATTGTATAATATTTAAAAATTATAATAATATCCTAATAACTTTTATTATTATTTTAAAATAGCAATGGAAATTATGTTCCTAAATGTATATAAAAAAAATAACATCTTTATTTTACTTTTTTAATTAAATAATATCTTACTGTAGAAACAATTAATTAAATAGATATTTTATATTGCCTTTAAAAACAAAATCTTAAATATATACAATATATGTATTTGTATAAACAAACCCATGAGTAACATTATTATTATTTTTGTGTTGATGTTTACTATTACGTTAATGAGAATATTGATTACAAATTACAATTTGGCCGCTGGGTGGTTGCAAAGTTCAAAGTAAGTAGAGGTTATTGTACGCGACAAAACAAAAGTAAAAATCATCCCTATTTTATTTTCTAATTTTCTAATCAATATACTTCAAATATTCGAAATAAGTAACATTATGGTGTTCCCTTAAACAATGTTTGTTTGTTTGTTTGTTTTTTTTTTTTTTTGACATTGTTTATTTAAAATTTATTTAATTTAATGAAAAAATTATAAGTTATGTTTTACTGTATTATGAATTATAATTTAATCACAATATAGTAGATAGGTGCATAATTCAATATTTTAATGGCATACAAAATTATTTAGTTAGAAATTTGCAATCATCTTTTCTATGGCATAACGTTGTGTTTAAAAAAATCTTGGCATACATTTCTAATTTATAAAGAATTTACTGTTAACCTGTATATGTGATAGAAATATATATAATATATATATATATATATATATATATATATATATATAATATATATATATATTATTATTATTATTAAAAAAAAATGACTTAAACGGAAAAAGAATGTAAGCTAAAACACATTAGGTTGCCATTTGTAGGAAATAAATTTTTACAACTTTAAAGTGTCCTATATAGAGACAGAAACGTTGAACTAAAGAACCTTTGTTTGATTCAAAGAAGCACTGTATATCAAAATTGAAATCGAATAATCCTTATCGAAAGCAATGAATTTTAAGTTTTTTTTTTTTTTTTTTTTTTTTTTAAGCTATACAAAACGTCAACCAAAAAAGCTACACATTTATGTTTATTACTTATTGTATATGCCTCACAGTGGATGTTTTTAAACGTGTTTTATATTTTTTTTTATTATTATTTTTTTATTATTATTATTGTTGGTTGCAATCTTTTTACTACTTTTAAAGTGATTTTATGATTTTGTATAAAATACTTTATATATGTATATTATGATAATTTTTATTTAATTTACAATATATGTTTTTATTAGTGTCATTACATAAGCGTACATTCTAAAATTAATAATACTGAAAGCTCTAATTTGTATTTCTACTTTTATAACAAAACTAAAAGCTCAATTGTAAAGCTTATTTTTATATTACAGGGTTGGGCAGTAGAATCCGGAAACCAATTATTATTTTTGACTATCCTTAGCTTTATGAAAAACTAAACGGAATGAAAATCGCGCAGACGGATCGGCGGGAAATCAAGATTGAAAAGTTTTCCGGATTCTACTGCCCAACCCTGTATTTTAGTTTAATTGTTTTCTTTAGAAGATATAAATGTCAAATTCTTAAAAAAAAAAGAAAGAAAGAAAGAAAGAAACGAATTAATTTTTATACGTCATTTACAATATAAATATTATGAAATCTCTAAATACAAAATATATAAAAAAATGTTATGACAATAAACTCCATATAAGAACAATAAATGTGGGCAAAGCAATCACTTTCAGTTCTAAAAGTAAGTTTTGTTTGTTTTATATGTCATAAAGATCGAAAAATAGCTTACTTTATAAATTATTAATTTCAAATATAATCAATATACGTAACTGTCTGTTTACATTATAAAAAGGAAAAAAATACATTATTATACCTTAGATACGACCAATAATGCTTATCGAGGTAGAAAAGGGTCTTTGGTTGACTTTGTACGATTTTTCAAATTAATATTAAACAGAGAAAGAGAGAGAGAGAGAGAGAGAGAGAGAGAGAGAGAGAGAGAGAGAGAGAGAGAGAGAGAGAATATTGAATCTCAAAGAATTCTTTGTTGAAATTTTTTTTAAACTTTTGAAGTTCACCCTAATGAAAACATTAAGTTTCAAAATAAAACGACTCCATTTGTAAACCTTTTGAATGAAATCAACATAGCTATTGACCTGTCTCCATTTCTATTAAAGTTAGCTTTATATAGTTTAGTCTACATAAAAATTTAATTGTATTCTACAAAAAAAAAAAAAAAAAAAATCTGTATTACCATGTTTTACAACGACTTAAAGAAACATAAAAAATATTTAATAGAGCAAGAGGATTTAAAAAGTGTAACGAGACAAGCTATAACTTTCTTCATTTTATGCAGTGAAATAATTGCAAGTCATATAACATAAAAAATAATAGGACTGACATTTAGCTATCACCCAATTATATTGCTCGTACTTTGTTGGCAGGAAGACATTTTCAAACTCCCAAGGTGACCAACATTAAAAATTTACGAGAAATTTATGATATGCATAGATTTGCTTTTAATACTCTGTAAAATTATTACTTTCCTGCTTAAAGCCATAGACCAATAAAGCACATAAAACAATATGTGCTTTTTAATGAATAAACACGAAATGGGATCTTCAAAACTGATGACAATTTTTACCAGAATTCTAATGTAGCCCCACGAGAGAGCGTGAAAATACTGTAAAGTATGCAATTTGCGTGACTATTCGTGTTTATGACGTCAGAAACATGCAAAAATTATTTAAAAAAAAAATATTGCACGGGTTGCATAAATATGAAATTTTCTGATTACTACTACGGAACTACGTTTTGAGACAAACTATAGTTATTTATGTAAGTCTCATCAAGTGTTATGTAATATAAATGCTTATGTTTTTCTCTGGTTTATTCCTTTAATATAATACTAAAATAAAATATTATGCATCACGTAATAGTTATATAAACAAATAAAGGCCCAAAAGGTAAATGTACCATAAAGTTTACAAAGGAGATACAGAAACATGCAGTGTATATTAAATATTTTGAAAGTCAAATTTTGTATTATGATAGTGTTACATAATTATACTTCTTCATTAATTACTATTAAATTATAATAATCATAAATCTAGGTAGTTGGTGAATAATGTGATATACGCAAACAATTAGGTAATATTTCATGTCTAAAAAGGAGGAGGGAGGCAGAAAAGTATTTAATTCGAAGCAGTGAAATGTTGCATGGAAAGTAAAGTTTACTATGCCGGCTCAACTATGCTATACACTATAGTATTATGTACTACTACTACTACGCTACAATATTATGCTTTGTTCGTCATTAAAAGCTAAAACTCCGCTCTCAAAATATTCTGTTGTAAAACATAATTAAAATCATTAACAAAGTATATGATTTTGTTGTAGAAGCGTATAAATGTATTATAGAACATAAATAAACATAACTGTATTATAGAGCATAATTTGGGATTTTTTTTTCATGTAATGTAATATTCCACTAGTATCAGGTACTCACAATAAAATCTTTACAATTTATTTTAATTTTTCATGAAAGACTTTACTATAGCAAAAACTTCTTTTCGTATAAAATGCATAGTATTTCAATAAAGTATCTTGAAAAATTCTTATATTTGATCTACTGTGCACTAATGCATGATTATTCTGTTAATGCTAGAGTGAAATTAGGTTAAAATAAGAATAATATGTTCCTTCTTAATATACAGCCTTGACATTTAAGTAAGATACCGAGCTTTTCTACTGTTATTTATTAGTAAAGTGATTTGATCTATTTGCAACAATTACAAAAATTGTTGCAAACGAATTTCAATTGACATAAAGTTGCGATATTTTCAATAAGTTTTAAATTAACATTTTGATTGGTTTTAATGAATTCAAAGCGCTTTAAGGTAATAAATAAAATTTATAATTACAGTTCTTTAAGTTCTTCCGTCCATATGATTGATTATTGACTGAAATTTTTACAAATTTTACAGATAAATAATAACTTTCTCTGTATTTGCCAATACAAAGTATTCTTTAAAAAAAAATTTAAATTTCAAAATTAAGTTTATCATATCCAGTAATTTATAATTAAAAAAAAATTAGATGACATTTGAATAAAATAGTTAATGACTACTCTGACTCTCTTCAACAGTAGCATAATATATTATATCATTGCACTACAACATCGCTCTCAAAATGTACATCATAAATGCAAGTGACTACACTCTGAACTATTTGTATGTTTTCAATTATTTACCTAGCTCTCAAAATATACTGTTATAATACCGTATGAAGACTTAACCAAAACTTAACATTACACTAACTCTTCATTAAGTCATATAATTTACTATATGATATTGCATTATAAATTTATTCTAAACATGAAACACTAAAACTTTGTTTAATATTAGATATTACTTTGCATAATTAAATTGACTTAAACAGTCTCTTATGTATAATAATGTTTAATATAAATTAAATTAAAAATATTATATTGTTATTCTTATATAGTAAAAATATTGCAATTTATATTTATACTTTAACCAACTTAGATTATAGTTTATAATTATTGATTAAAGTTATTATGTTACGTATCTTATAACCAACTAAAGATTGCATTATACGCTAGAAATGATTTTTCCCCTGATAGTATGCGGTAATAAACTCATTTTTTTTACTTTTTTTATATTATGTTTTGATAATAGTTTGTTCTGTAAAGTATAGTGAAGCTAATTAGCAATGATTGGCTGCCCAAAAGAATTAGACACATTCATTTTGGTTAATCTTGTTTTTTTGAGCTGATAAAAGTGAGTCGCATGTTGAGCATGGAACTTTTTTGTTGTGAAGTTTCGTTCATTATTATCAGTTCTCAAGTTCTAAGCTAAGATGATAATGATCAACCATACATATAAACGTAGTTAACAGGTGATGATCAGATGTTCTTAAAAACGGAAAAATACCGAAGCTGGCTCAATATTTGTGTGTTGTTTACAGAACGAACTATAGTCTCATTAAAATAGAATATACCAAATAATACCAAAGGAATAAGTAAACAAAATTTATTTATTAATTATTACAAGAATGCAATGACAGGTTGTAATTGTTTATCACCTATAATTTATAATATCTAAGATATTAAACTGAGATAATATCAAAAAGTATTTTGTATTGTTGTCTCTTTTTTATTATTTTAAATTATTTTCTAGCTATACTTTATTTAAAAAGTTTCAACCACTACACAATCACACTTTCAGAATCGTATAACATCACAACCAAATTTTGTTAAAATATTAAGCGTATATACATAATATTATACAGAATATAACTTTGCAAAGAAAAAGGTATATTGTAATGTAAATATATTTTATAGAATTCCTTGGACTGAAAAAGTTATTCAAACTTTTTCTTTCCTATATATTTATACTAAACTAAATTTGTTTTCAAAATTAGAAGCGATTGTTTAATCCATGTTGCAATTAAAATGTATTTAAAATTTTGATTGATAGTTGAAGATGACAGTATAGGGACAACAAATGATAATTAATCTTATAAGAAACGACATTGTGTCAAGTTGGTAGTTAACTGATGTCAATGTCAACATTCCCTTGTGTTTCCTTTGCCCCACTTCGTTAACGTCACATTTATATACGAATTTCAAAAGCTGTTCCTATATTCGTAAAATATCTTAATTCGTATATGTTAACCATGAAGGTGCTTTATTTTAGTATTAAAATATTTAGTGATAACTTAATTATAAACAGAATATTCAAGAATCAGACAATGTTATATTTCTATTAGATTAGCAGTGGTTTATACCTAGAAAATGTACTATTTTAGTCATATTTTTCAGTTTCAACTTTTCATAATATTTTTTTATAAACTACTTTTGATGGCAGTTTTGAGTTTCCAAAAATATTACTGGGAGAAATCGTTCCTATTCAATAACAGAGTGAAGAAGAACATCGACTATCCTTTACTGGGGGAAATAAATTGTGTCTGAGCAAAAGTTTATTATCCTACATTATGTATGATATTTCTGATTTATTATTTCAAAAAATGATGTCACGCTTGGAACTTAAAGGAATAGACCAGAAAAAAGTAACATTAACATTTACATCATAAAACACTTGATGAGACGTACACAAGTAATATTAGTTTGTCGCAAAAACACAAACTGTTTGCTGCTGTTGCTGTAATGCTGGCAACCTGAATCATATCAAAATGAAATGTCAAATGCCGTAGCAGTCATCGGAAATTTTTGACTTATGCAACCCGCACAACATTTTAATTCTAATTTTTGCCGGTTTTTGACGTCAGAAACAGAAATAGTCACGCAAATAGCATACATTACAGTATTTTTACGCTCTCTTGTGGGGCCACATTTAAATTCTGTTAAAACTTGTTTTGGAAATCCCATTTTGTGTTTAATCATTAAAAAGTACATGTTGTTTCATGAGGTCTAATCTATGGCTTTAGGATTTTATTCAGAAATTATTATTATTTACTTTTAGACGGGATTTCAAAATTTCATGAAATGAACGTTTGAAGTTTAGAAACGATCTCAATGCATCGGATGTATAATAATTTAATTATTATTTTACTTTTACTTTATATTCGGAAAAAATGTGGAGAAAACGCGCGTCTTTGTTTAATTTACAGAATGATAATAAAAGAATGAAAGAAATTAGTTTAATTCCAATTTACAACTTCAAGCAAATAAAAGTACAAAAAAAAAAAAAAAAAAAAAAAAAAAAAAAAGCTCACAATATTTTCTTATACATAGAAAATCCATTAAAAGGAAAATGAAATCTAAAGTACAAAATAAGAAACATTAAAAAAAAGCTTCTTATTTCTAGTATATACATTACAAACACTTAAAGTATGTAGTTAATTTTTAATCAAAGTAAAGTTTTATTCTATTTGTACAGTAGCTCTAAAGTAGTACAAATCACTGGGTGTTTTTTTATCACTGCACTATTTTTGCATTATGTATTACTGATTAATGTAATGTATTATATAGTATAGAGTGATCTTGTTTTTAAAAAAAGTAATAATATAAATAAAAAGTACGTTAACGTAAACTCATCATTCATTAAAATAGGAAAAAAAATCATGATAAAATAGACAGAAAGGTAAAAAGAATAAAAATCTTTCGAAACAGCTTTAGATTTTTAATTAAGTTTATATCATCCATGAGGTACAGTATATGGATTTTTTGTTGAAAAATAAATAATATAAACAATGAGTTTCAATGACCTAAATCTCACTATCACTCATGTTTAAAATAAAATAATCAATAAATTAAATCTAAAATGAAAAAAATCTAACTTTTGATATATATGTATAAATTATTACTTTTCATGATAGCTCTAAAATGTTATTTATATATATATCAAAATAAAATATTATTCATATTTTATCATTTGAATTTTAATTTCCCTTGTGCATCTAAATTTTAAAAAAGCATTTTCATTAACGTGGGAATAATGTTATAGCTAATACTTTTCTTCTTTCTTAAACAATGAAATTTGATACATAATATCCGTTTCTTAAAATATAATAATTTAGTTATATTTTATATTTTTATTATTATTATTTTATTTCAATTTGCTCGGCTTAATTTTATCTGATTTGTAAGTTAAGGCTTGAAATCAGTTACTGCGGAATTTGACTAAAAAATTGTAAAGAAAGAAAAATCTGAAATTTTGCAGTGATACATTAGGATATATTAATATATAGTATCTTCAAAAATGTAAAAAAAATTTGGAAGGTCACCATGCTACAAAATTATATTTTTTTTGAAGTTTTAGTTCCATAAGAGCCCATGTTAATTTCAATAACTATTTTCTCTCTTATCTGATGGTCACGGGTTCTGAAAATGTTATCATAGGTAGCTGTTACTGTTAACTTTTAAATGTCATTATAAAGTTTGAAAGTTTTCTTTTAAAATTTTGAGATACAAGCCATCTATATACAACCCTTAATAAAATTACTACACTTAATTTTCTTCCACATATTAATACATTAATGTAAGATGTGAGGTAATAATGTGTTTATCAGTGCTATATCGATTGAGGAGTACCATTTTCAAGCATACAAACTGTTGGACAAAAATGTTCACATGTATGTATTTTTAACTAGTTAATACTTTTTACAGATTTTTGTAACCCATTGTTGAATCCCTATCGATTTCTTAAACATTACAAATCATGTAAATTCTTTTACAGTAACTTTTAATAATACTATCTTTATCTTTGCCGAAATGAAATAAGTTTTTTTTTTATTTCCGTGCGGTACATAGTGTTTCAAATATCAAATTTTGGATGAATTGAATCTAAATTAATAACGGGTCTTTTATTTACCTGTGTTGTAAATTAAATAAAAAAAAATACTAAATGAGTATTAAACTGTTATAACGTGTGTGTTGAGTAACAGATTTTTGACACTGTTCTTAAACATTACAAATTATAATCATTAACATTTAAAATATTTCATAAAAACAACATTATTCTTAAAGGAATAGACCAGAAGAAAACGTAAGCATTTATATCACAAAACACTTGATGGGACTTACATAAATAACTTTAGTTTGTCTCGAAACCCAACTGTAGCTCCGTAACAGTGATCAGAAAATTTCGATTTATACAACCCGCACAACATTTGTTACTAATTTTTTCATGTTTCTGACGTCATAAACATGAATAGTTACGCAAATTGGATACTTTACAGTATTTTCATGCTCTCTGGTAAAAACTGTCATCAGTTATAAATATGAAGATCCCATTTCGTGTTTATTCATTAAAAAGCACATGTTTTAAGTGGTTTATAGCTTTAAGGTATATTATAATTATTATTTATTATTGTTATTTTGTACAGTACTATACTGTACTCTACATTTCAATAAAATGTATAGTAATTCTAACAATTCTTTGCAGGAACAAAGCTAGTGCATTGAGAGTCAAGTTTGAACAAGATTTATATTAGAGTTGACATTTTTCAAGTATCATTGTGATTTTTTATCATTATTTTATTCAACTTGATGTTTAGGCCGAGGGCAAGTTGGTGACCTTAATTTGATAATCCAACAAGAGAGGTATATAGTATCAGCCAGTATCAGTCAGTATACATAGTTACAGTACAGTGTAGTATAGCAGCTAGGTCACTTTTATATTATCCTATAATAATATAAAAGATCAATGTAATCCTCCTGCCTGCCTGCCTGCCCGCCAGCAATACTCCGGTATATGTACATTATACTTTATATTTCTTTTATTTGTGTATCAGTATCAGTATACAACGAAATCACATGAGTTTGTTCTGTAAAGTATAGTGAGGCTCGTTAATAATGATTGGATGCCCACAAATTTAGACATATTCAATGGTTGATCTTGTTGTTTTCAGCCGATTAAAGTGAGTCGCACGTTGAGCATGGAACTTTTTTTTTTGTAAAGTTTCGTTCATTCTTATCAGTTCTAAAGTTCTAAACGAATAAATAACAATGATCAACCATAATACATATAAACGTAGTAAACAGGTAATGACGTCATAATCAGATGTTTTTAACACAGGAAAATTTTCGGAGCTGGCTCAAACGAACGAACTATGATCTTTATTTTTTTATTACTTTAATATATACCCCTAAAGATCACAATGTCAAAGTCTAAAAAAAAATCATACTTATTTTGTAGATGAAATATGTATAGGCGTAAACTGACATATTTTTCATTTTCATTAGGTGTCAAAATATAATAAATACAATAGGATATTTGTTATTTGTTTATTTTTCTCCAAGAAAAAAGCAACGCTATTTTTTTTATTATGAATTTTTAAATTATCTAATGCATATTTGAAAAAAATCGTACTATAAAAATGTAAAAGTACATTACAATGAATTTTTCCCAAAAACTAAAAAGTATAGACCACGGATTCACGGATATATATCAGGATTGGAAGCTCTTGTTGAAAAAATGGTCCCTTAATGATGTAATTCAAATTTGCTTCGCAATAACGCAAGAATACAAAATTACATATCGATGCTTACCCATCGAAGTGCACGAACTACACTTTACAAATTTTGTGAAAAATGACCGTTCTACACTTTAAAAATTACCCTATCTAGTTCTCAAGTTAAAACGCGTAGAAGCGTCAAACGTAGATCGTTCATTTTTGATGAAAAATTTATAAAGTGTAGTTCGTTCACTTAGGGCTGTAAGCTGCAACCTTTAGTTAAACCTTAGTTATCTTTTTTCAATTGTTGCAACAATAAGAATAACAACATAACTACGGTTTAACTAGTTAGTTAGCGTTGCAGCTTACGGGGGTTCGACGGGTAAACATCGATATATAAAAGTGGCGCTGCGATCTAAGTTTAAAACTTTCCCCTAGATTGCAGTGCCACTTATATTTTCATTGTTCTAGGAAAAATTTGAACTTCATCATTAAGAAAACGTTTTTAAGATAGTAATAATAATAAAGATTTTATTGAGCAAATATAATACAATACAAACATTGCACATAGTCAAAAGAGTTGCTCAACAGAAGATCAAAAAAGGCAAAGTCCATACAAAATTTGATATCCATTAGGCAATAGATAGGGCAATAATACAGAAACTCACCAGCGTGGTATAGACTACAAGTAAAATTAATTTGAATTTATATATATATATATAAAATGGTATACGAAATTTAATCCAAAAAGGTTCATTGAAAAGTGTAAAAATAATGTAATATTCATTAACATTTTCCTCATTTATTAGGTCACATAGAATTTAATATGATTATATATATAATATATTATACAATGTTTTTATTTCATCTAGAAATAATATTATAAAATTGCCTATCAATGAAATAATTTCTCTTTCATTTATTTTACTTTTGTGTTTGTTATATCTCTTCTCTATTCACAAGAATTTATGTTTTGCTAAAGGCGAAAAAAAAAATGTAATCCAGGTTATCACAAAATGAAACAAAATCATTAAAATTATAACATTTATTATTGCATTATTATTATTATTTTACTTTAAAATTTCTCATAATTCAATACCTTAAATTTATATTATATAATATATATTTTAAAGCCTTGCCAATTATTTAGATGAATATATTTAAATAAAGGAACTATCTTTTATTTGTTATATAATAAAATCATTCATACATATAAATTTAATAAAATCGTACTACAAACTTTATTTTTGTTCCACTGAAAGAGAAAATTTATATTTATTTTAAAATACTATAATTATTCAAATAAATTTACGTGTGATTTTAATAAACGTATATTTTGTGGTGTGAGATATACGTACAACTAAAAGCTTCTTTCAAAAATTTATGCTTTTGTTAACAATTTTCTGTTTTATATTATCAAAGATCTCTTTGATATTTGCTGAAATAATTTTCTTAATTATTATTTGTTGTTTATTAGATTCGATTTGTTTGTTATAATTTTTTTCTTCTAATTCAGAAAGAATATTTTATCATTTCAGAATCTGTTTTGATACCATAGTTGAAAAATTAATTAAATTTATGTTTTGATGAATTTCAATACTTTTATAAACTTAGAAACATATGCACTGATAATGCAATATAAGCAGGTATGATGCAATATGATGTACTGTACGTGCATACGATTCCGAATAATACATTTTACCATTCAAATTAAACATTATTTTTCTCATTTATATGAATGATAAATTTAGAGCGAGTTTTAAAATGATAAAAAAAATATATCATTATCGTAATATGTAATGAAAATATTTCAAAATGTAATATGTTAAATACATATTCCAATTTAAACCTACAATCGATAATATGCAAGTAAAATTATTCAGTATACACTCTAAAAATTGGTGCATAACTTTAAAAAACTTAAATTACCTATTTTTAATAACTTGCTAAAATGCATTATTTTAACTAACTCATAATAACTGAAAAGTGATTATCTTAAATAAGTTAGGATTTGTAACTAAAGTAATGCATCCATTTTTAGAGTGTAACTGACAATAGCAATGCTTATTTTGTAACAACAATAATACAAACCATAAATTGTAACAGGTTTAATCAACCAACTTTTGTATTTATTTATTTATTCTTTATACAAAATTTTCATTTGATCTAGAAACAACAGTAATACTTACTTATTTTTATTTTCGTAATCTACTTATAAAATAAGTATGTTGAATATAATTATATAATGAGATGAAGTAACTTTATGTCTAATGTATTATATTGTAAAATTTGAAATACTCTTACTATAAGAAATTATTAAAACAAGTTAAAATACCCTTTGAGTGGGTTTTGTACCTTTTTGGCCTCTAAATGAAAATCAATTCTCTTATTATTATTATTACATATTTTCAGTTTTATCATCATTATTATCCCAAATCATTGAATATGTAACAAAACACACACAGTAAAGGCGATAATTGAATGGACTACTTGTAATAAAATATTTTTAATTGTATCAATGTGTAAGTAAAAACGATTTTTCCATAAGAAATACATTAAGAATATTTCAAATTATTTTAAAAAGTTTGTTCATTGTTAGTTGTCCATTGAAATTATTTAATGGTAAAAATATTATAATAAGTTGAGACATAAAAATGTTTCTTACACAGAACAAAGAAGTTATTGTACTGTACGTGTAGTTTATGTTGCTGTGAATTATTTCTATGTTGTGTGTGCTATTAAGGAACTACATTAATTAGTAATATCTCTTACTGTACTATACTACATACTAACATCAATTAAACTACTATTTTATGTTGTTATACAGTATGAAATACATACATACGTATGTTGCTGAAATTGACTGAAATGATTATATTGTGTCTTTTTATTCGTGTATATATATATATATATATTGGCTGCCAGCACTTTCTAAACCAATAAATGGCTCATATTATATACTATATATACGCACACATATAAATTACACATTAGTTTAATAAGCAAAACAAGTGGCACTGCTGTTTCGCCTGGAGCAATGATACTTTTTTCCCACGTACGCATGAACGATAATTAAATGAAAACAATCAAATCTAAAATAATAATAAAAAAAATTGTATATTTTATATATAAATATCTCAAGTTGTCTTGTTACAAACAATTTTTTTCAATTTAAATTATAAAAAAAAATCTTCCTTTTTATATGTGAAAAAAAAATATAATTATATTACTTTAGGTTCAAATCATGCATATATATATATATAAGAAAATAAAATTCATGTTTTAAATTGCATTTCCTTTTACAAAATTGAAAATCATATTCATGGAAATTTAAAATATATGCATTTGTACTTGAAAGAAGATTAATACATAATATTAAATTTAAAATCCATTTTTCATTGTATTCTACAAAGAAAGTAAGGGTGAGTAGAAAGCATAGTGTATGTGTAGTGAGTGAGTGAAAGAAAGAAATAGAGAGAGAGAGAGAGAGAGAGAGAGAGAGAGAGAGAGAGAGAGAGAGAGAGAGAGAGAGAGAGAGAGAGAGAGAGAGAGAGAGAGAGAGAGAGAGAGAGAGAGAGAGAGAGAGAACACGAGCTATAATCGATGTTCTCAATACCAGTTTGAATGGATGAGCTGAATGCCAAGTCAAGTCGTTCTCTCTCTCTCTCTCTCTCTCTCTCTCTCTCTCTCTCTCTCTCTCTCTCTCTCTCTCTCTCTCTCTCTCTCTCTCTCTCTCTCTCTCTCTCTCTCTCTCTCTCTTCACATTTTGGTATAGAGCCTATATCCCTCCTCTTTACATATTATTCTCAAGACATTCGGCTCATATAAACTGAGAATTTTACTTCTTCATTCAAGTATTAGATATTTATAAGTAAAGAATCATAATCAAATGAGTAATACTTATTCTTAGTTACCTATCACAAAACTGTAATATCCATGTTCTCACACAGTAATAATATTATGCACAATAAATTTCATTGCTCGCATATTTAAAAAAAAAAAATCTCATCAATTTTATTGCAGATTGAAAATACTGCACAACGTAAACAAGCCTTAAGGAAGAGTGTACCATTTAACAATTATTGTTTTATTTATCTCTTTTCACTTAAAGAAAATTGGCACATATATGCTAATTTTTCTAAATATAAATACAATCATAATATTCATAAAGAATTATTTACCTTAATTTACTGAATATGTACAATACACTAAAAAAGTATTTTATTAAATCTTACTATTTAAATGAGCGAACAAACTTTTAACCTCTTTTAGGCTTGATTTATTCTTAATTCCAACTCTGGTCACTTTTAAAAGATCACAGGAACACTATTGCACTGTTACCATTTCAGTTGGCACTTGAAATACAATAATAGCTTATAGCATAAAGCCATAGACCACATAAAACAACCTGACATGTGCTTTTTAATGGGATCTTCAAAAATAATGATAATTTTTACCACACTGTTAATATAGCCCCACGCCACGAGACAGCGTGAAAATACTGTAAAGTATGCAATTTGCGTGACTATTCATGTTTTTGACGTCAGAAACACGCAAAAATTAGTAAAAAAAAATGTTGTGCGAGTTGCATAAATTGACATTTTCTGATTACTGCTATGGAGCTACAGTTGGGTTTCAAGACAAACTAAAGTTATTTATGTAAGTTCCATCAAGTGTTTTGTGATATAAATGCTTATGTTTTCTTCTGTTCTATTTCTTTAAATGTTTTGATACAGGTGTCACGCGCTAGCATAGGGAGTTGGAAAACTAATTGTACAAATGATTGATATTCAATATCACAACATTTTACTACGTACAGTAATGTAAGCAAAGTTCAACGTAACTTATCATTTTAATTACATGTCAATGAACAAGAAATTTTAATCCTTTAAAAATGTTTAAAAAAATTCTGCACGCAGTGACCTTAAATTTAATATAGCATACAGGAGGGAAATCTAATAGCAAATGAAATGAAACGAGCTTTTTTTTCTCATTTTTTTTTAAATTAAATTTACAACCCTAAAGCCATAGAATATTATCTTTTTTATTGTTTAAAAGTAAAAATTTTCATTTCATATTTCATTTGTTGAAATATTATTTTAACTAAAAAAAATTATATATATATTATATTATATATAAATATATATATATATATATATTATATAAAATATATAATATTAAATGAAATCTAATACTAACTAAACATGTAAAACTTTTATTTTATATTAAATAATAATAAATCATTAATAAACCTCCATTCCAAATTACAATAGACCTATTTTTTTTAAATAAATTTTCTAAAACTTTCTTAACTTTTTCATTTAAAAACGCTAAAAAAAAAAATGGATATATTTTCTCTCTATCAACTTTTCCGTGTATAAAAACTTCTTTTTTTTTTTTTTTTTTTTTTTTTTACAGGAAATATTCAAAATAAGTTGTTCATATGAGATACACATAGTATAAAAAAAAGACGCTTTTAATATTCAAAATTGTTGTTTAATTTTAAACTTTTCCTTTATAAATTGAAAAATTGTAAAAAGATAAAGATGAGAAGAGCAAAGGAGAGTTAAAATTTAATTTACGAAGCATTTTATCACGAAATAACGACGTAAAAAAAAAGTTATACTTTTTTCTTTTTCTTTTAGAAATTTCATCTAATCCTCCCTTATTGTGGAGTCAGAACGTAAGCTGCTCTGGCCGCATATATGAAAACGTCATAATAAAATACTGTTGCAATTCGCTCTACTTCTGCAATGAATAATGCAAAACTTTTATGTAATCTCTCTCAATTATATAATAATTTCATAAAGAACATTTATTAAAATTAAATGCACGTTTTATGTATTTGTGTTTATCATATACAAAAGATGAAATGGGGGGGAAAGACTTTAGAGTTGTTAATGGTCTGAGAAAATTTATGATTATATATAGGAATTTTGAGTTTATTTTAAACATAAATAATGTAAACAAAAGTTTTAGGGAAAATTATGAGGTATGTTATTTATTATTTTGTTATGAAAATAACATACATACATATATATAAGCGTTGCATTTGCTTTTATACTTTGCATTTGGGCATCTTTTACAAGATGTTTTATAAAGTAATGTTCACTGTGGATTACATCTCCTTTTTGCAAATTCAAGTATTTATTTTGAAATTTTACAACATTTTTTTTCTTCTACTTCTTCTTCTTCCCCCATACTCAAATCGCCAAACTCATCACGACACTTTTCCTTTTTATTTTCTACTCAGTAACTCTCCATGCTCGTAGTTACATCTTAATTTCCCGTAAGGATTGATATATAATAATAAAGACAGTATATATGCAAGACATTGATTTATCCACTGCAATGAAAGATATTCAAATCCCCTGAGATATAATATAAGAAAGCTCTAATATATTGGGTGAGAAATTGATGGCGTGTTAGTTTTACTACTATCAGTCAACGCAATAGAAGTTGAGAAATGTAGAAACATTAAGTGATGCATTTTCCTTTTGAATATAGACTTGACTCAACTCTCTCTCTCTCTCTCTCTCTCTCTCTCTCTCTCTCTCTCTCTCTCTCTCTCTCTTTATATATATTTATTTTGAAGTAAAATATAGGAGTAATCAAACTTAGATCTAAAATACATCATATAATATACTGTATAATGCAATTTATCTAAGAGCGTTTCTTTCTAAAATATATTTTATAAAACTTATTAGTAAACCTAAGTTTCTTAAGTATATTAAAAAGTGAACACCTTTAAAGTTTATTTCTCACTTTTACATACTATAGTATTTCCCAGTGCTAATTATACATAATAATTTAAAATATAAATTTATATAGTATGCTTGATACTTCTTATTAAAATTGCAATAATGGTTTTAATTAAATAATAATATAAAGGTAAATGAATTTTTGAAACCGATAAAATTATGTTAAGTTAAAAGTGGCCATATTAACATGAATAAAATAAGTTCTATTTATAGATCCTTGTGCTAAACCATAGACTTTGTTAATGAAACCGTTTTGTAAGTTATATATATATATATATATATATATATACATGGTGAGAGAGAGAGAGAGAGAGAGAGAGAGAGAGAGAGAGAGAGAGAGAGAGAGAGAGAGAGAGAGAGAGAGAGAGAGAGAGAGAGAGAGAGAGAGAGAGAGAGAGAGAGAGAGAGAGAGAGAGAGAAGAAAAATTATTGTTATATTTTACATAAAATTAATTATTAATGAAAGTAGAAAAGTTTAAAATTTAAACAAGTTTTAATGAGAGATCCTTTTTTTCGTCATCCGCACTCTACATCACTTGACGTAACAATAGAGAAGTTGGGTAGTGAAAACCACTGACCATTATCTGACCACATTATACCCCTGACCAGCGCCAAATCCGTGATCGCTCTTTACTGTTACTAATTTAATTATAACAATATTTAATTATAACTAAAAAACCTGTTCAAATATTTTATATTATATTTATTTTTAATGCCATTTAATAAATATATTATGTGTTCATTTTAAATTATACAGTTTATAAGAAGTGTGAGATATATCTATTTTTAGAACTAATTTTATGTGATAGATACGTATTATTTATTGTAAAATTATATAACATCATTACATGTACTGTACAATGATATTCATTATAATATATATTTTTTTAATATGCTGTACATATTTACAAAGGATGATGAAAATTTTAGGTCAAAATTCAAATACAATAATAAAAGTAAAAAAGAAAAATGCATTAAATTATTTTAGCTATTTTTTTTTTATTATTATTATTATTATTATTTTGTATATATATATATTTTTTTTTAATAAGTTAAAAACTAATTTTAGTGACAATAGCTGCATGAACTCTAATGCATTCATATTTTACAATAACACTATGCTGCATTACTGTGTTTTCACATTGCACATTGCAGTGCAGTGGTAAAAAAAAATGTAAAAAGAGTTGGCAGTTATAAAAATTAATAACATTTTACTAAAAGAACTTTATTTGAAAATAAATTAATGCCTTTACACTTCATGAAAAATTTATGTTGAATTATCTTTTACTTTTTCTTTTATTCAAAGCTTAAAAGGATTTTGCTGCATGGTGTTCAATTAAAAAAAAATCGGTTCAAATACAATAAAATTAAATATGGGGCATGTTTATGGTCGTCTACTTGAAATTTATTAAATTGACAAATAATGCCTTTTTTTTTTTTTTTTTTTTTTTTTGCACCAATGAAATGTGTGTTTGTTTTTTAAATAATTTTTTAGTGTAAGTTTCATTAACATAAAAGTGAATTGAGTTCTCGATAATCGTTGAAATAAAGTACCAATGTTTTGACTTATATCATTTTGGCTCACGCTTAAATTTCATAAGATAACTTTTTGACGATGTATATATACGAAGAAATAATAATAAATAAAATAAAAAGAAAGAAAGAAAAAGGCATAACTTAATTTATGGAGCTGTTGACTACAAAGAATTTGGCGATGAAAACTGCCTAATTTTATTTTAAATCATAGCTATTAACTATCTGGCACCAGTTAGGTTATGAATTAAAAAAAAGTTTCAAGTCTCAAATGAAATCAATAAACGTATTGTTTCTTAATAATTAAAATAAAAAAAAAACATATATAAAAATAAGAATAAAAATGAATAGGGTGGTTTCATTCATGTTAAAGTCAACTTCATAAGTGAGTACTAAATAACATTGGCTGGTATAGGAAAATGGTACATTTTGCCAGTTTAAAAATACTTCGCAATTTTTTTGAGAGCATTGATGCTGTTAACAGGTTGAATTAGTACCTCAAGTATGCAAGAAAAATAATAATGACCAAAAAATAGCTAATTTTTCAAAGAAAGTAGACAAAAACTACGTTTATCCTATGCTGAGCAATGTTATTCATTGCTCAAGAAGAGCATCAAAAAGCACTCAGAATGACGTCATGCGTACACACCCTATACTTACAATTATTACATAATTATTGTGAACTTTAAATTATTTATTTTCTTACTCCAATTCCAATGTTAACAATTGACTGTCATAAATGAAGTAACAGTGTTGAAATCTTCAAAAGATATTAATTAAAACTCCTAATAACGGATAGCATATTATATAAGTATTTTTTTTTTGTTCAACCTATTATATATAAGAAATTTATCGTATAAAATAAATTTAATATCATGCACAGAATACACATTATAATATAAAAAAGATAAAGGAATTAATAAAAAACAAAAAAGTATAATAATCTTATGGGCAAATATCCAAGAAAATACATAAAGTTATAGGTCAACATTATTTTCTAACAGAGGTCTAGTATATGAAAGTAAACAAAAGTTTATATAACATATTATAACAAAAGTTGTAGTTGAGTCTGCATAAAATTATATTCTTGTGCTCTGGCTTTGAACCGAGATACACGCGAAGTCAGCAAAACCCAAGGCAACAAGGGACTAATAAAGTAAATGAACTTCCGAGTTTTGTTAACATTGCTATTATGATATACTCTATGTGTGTTTCTGTGTGTGTGTAAGTGTGTGTGTGCTAAATAGCAAAAGTACGTATAGAATTTTTTTTTTAATGAATTTGATTAAGAAACATTACAAAAAGTAATGAATGTAAAATAAAAATCTTTTACTTTATTCGTACAGATAAATTTTTACAATTTTATTTGATGGTAAATATTAAAAAAAAATAATTCATAGTACACTATTTTTTACTAGTTCTTTATTTATTTTAGAGCAGATAAAAAGATATGAATAAAAATAAATTAATTTTAAATATTTATTTTTTAATTCTAATGAAAATGGAATACTTTAAATAAAAAAAGGAGAGGGGAAAAAAATAACAAACTGATTTAAATTGATTGCATTATTTTAATAACAGAGCACCAAATTATCTGCAGCTATGCGTAAAGGATCGAATTGGTTATAAGATTAGGTCGGCAGATGCCTACTGGTCCCTTGGGTTTTTGGCCCTTAAAAGAGCAGTAACGCCACTCTTTGGCCTCTTTTTGATTGTTTACGCCACCAAAAGTGGACATAAATGGCTCAAAAGTGGCCTCTATAGGCCTCAATTGCCAACTGACCTCCAACTATCTAATCCGACCTTGCGCTCGTAGTTTTACGTTTTGTGTCCCTCTCTCTCTCTCTCTCTCTCTCTCTATCTCTTTCTTTTTTCATTATATCTAAAAAAAAAAAAAAAAGTTACATATTTAAATAAAAAAGCTTACGGTCTAACTAATCGTAACACAAATGACACTTTCGTTACAAAAAGTTTTACTTAGAGAAAATGATTGCTAGCAAAACGTTGAGGTTTCATACAAATGTACCACATGCGAGTTCCAGACTGTTTATAATTAATATTCCATTTGCTTTATAAGTCTTTGTTAGTACAGAATTTACAGCTTATATTAAATACTTTTTCTAGTTATTATTATTTCATACGACTATAGGAAAAAAGTTACTATCTGTCCATTTTTCTTTTTTCGTTTACTATTTTTTCTCACTGTTTTTTCCCACACAATTTTCTAGAGATTAGCCGCAGTGGAATACAGCAATGACAACGACCAGCGTTTTTATTATTATCATTATTATTAATCGTACTTATCATACGATATATGAAATTATAATAAATGTTATAGAAAGTAAAAAATAAAGTCATGGAATGGAAAATGTTTTCCTTTACTAAGCTTAACAAAATCAGGTTAGGTTGAAAAATAAAAGTTTCAAAAATTCCTGTTATATATTATATATATTATATATATTATAATACTATGTTCACAGCGCCGTCTCTGAACGTTTACGATCGTAATAGGCAATAGCTCTTATTCAAAATAAAATTTCCACCTTCAAATAAGAAACATCTCAAATTATATAGACTATTTAACACAAGTTTTAAAAACAAGCCTTAAGAATAAAAGACAAAAAGCATTGAAAATACATTTAAGGATCAAATGCACAAAGAACATTTAAAAGAGGCTAGAAATTATTTCACATCACAGCAATAAAAATAATTCTGGAGATTAGTTGTGTGACCCGCGAGCGATGTGTAAAATGTCCTCATTGTCAAAGACTAGTTTGCGGTTACATAATAATGTAATATACTAGTATACAGTATTCTAAAAATAGCTCTAAAATCTAAATTATCAAAAGTAAAATAAAATAAATAAAAAAATAAAAAATTGTATATAATTTATAATCAGAAACAAAAGTTTCAATTTGACAACATAACAAAACTATTTAAATACTACATGAAAGATATAAAAAAATATATACATATACACCGAAATTGACATCATGATTAATAATTTCCACAATGTATAGATATAAAAATCCCATTTATTTTCCTCGATGTTTATAATAGTTTTGATTGACGTACTATTTTAATTTGAACAGAGGGAAGTCTCATCGTGTTTATCACAAAACACACACACAAATATATATATATATATATATATATATATATATATATATATGGTTATGGTTATGTGGATGGTGTGACATATGGAATATTTTGCTGACGCTGTCAGTGTCAGACAGTCACAGAGACAGTCAGCTTAGGCAGCCAATATTGACTACATTTCATTCATGTTTGGAATAACAAAGACTATGTATTCCTTCTTTTTTATTTTATTCTAACTCACGAGGGACATTAGAGTGTGACCAACATGCCACGCACGACCTGTTTTACCCTAGCTCTCTCACTCTCTCTCATGGGTAAAACTACTCCCTACTCTCAATGTCTAAAATGTATTACATTCTCATCCTTAGAGGCATTACATGTATGTGCATTGCTCTGGAAATATTATATAATATGTTTCAAAAGTTTATTCTAAAACCCCTCCAAAAAAATATATGACAGATATTTTAGTTTTACATAAATATATATATATATATATATATATATATATATATATATATATATATATATATATATATATATATATATATATATATATATATATATATATATATATATATATATATATATATATATATATATATATATATATATATATATATATATATATATATATATATATATATATATATATATATATATATATATATATATATATTTCAAACTATGTTCTTCGAAAATTACTTTCAGACGTCACTTCAAAGAAATTGCTTGATATTTATTTTGATTAATTTTTTTTTTTTTTTTTTAAATCTGCCTTTATTATTTCCATAACATATGTACCTCTATCCTTTAAACGTTCTTTGTCAAATAATAGAATTAACTAAATTCTATGTATGAACTTGTTATTTGTAAGTAAAGAAATGTGTAAGTGAAAATTTCTGTCTACTTTTGATTTTATTAAAATTCATAGTCAAAATTGAAGTGAACAGATAAAACATTGAAAAAAAATATATCAATAGACTTTAAATTTTAACACAAACAGTATCAACAAAAGTTAGCCATGGTGTCTGGTGTCCCTTGTGACATGTAAATCTCTTCAATATACATAATATATATATATTTATATATATATTTATATATATATATATATATATATATATATATATATATATATATATATATATATATATATATATATATATATATATATATATATATATATATATATCATATCTGCAGTACTGTTTTTGATTCACCAAACTGAATTAGACAGTCCACCCTTGTTCTACACAGTAAAATAAAAATGTTGTACAGTACGTAAAATTTATTTTATAAGATAACATTTAACATGCCTGTCCTATTTATTTGATTTATTGCATTTGTTCACCATAATTATTCGCAGGATATCAACGTTGTCCTGTAACAATTTTTTTTTTTACAAAGAGGGGCATAGCGAAAGCAAATATATTTGGATTTTTTTTTTTACTATCTTCTTATTACTGATCAGTATAATGACAATCAACTTCAATCGCAAGCTGTTAAAACAAAATCATAATATACTTTTTTTCTGCTAAGTTTAAACCTAATTATGAATCATCAAAAATTTAATGTAAATTTTTGTCAGATATCTTGCATGAAACATTTTATTTAGATTTTATTTACATTTTTTTTTGTAACTTTTTATATAACTTTTTATATTATACAACTTTTGATCTTATAAGCTGTATATATCTACTAACAAGGGTTGTAAATGGTAATTAAGTTATTCCATAACTATCAAAACATACTACTATGTCATAACAACAGTTATTATAATAACTATAGCTAGAGAATATCACCCAGTTACCCTTCCAAAACATTGCAGGTTACAAATCAGAAAGTAAGGGGAAAATTCCTTTATTATATCTTTTTGCTACCCTAGTGATACCTTTGCATTCATTTGATAGGAAATTGTGACAAAGCAAATTTATAACTTTGAAAAATCACTTCTTTACAGTACTTTGCAACTTTGTTATAACACTTGAATTGATATGATATAGTTATACAATATCTATAGATAACTATCATCCCTATATTGCAATTTTACCCTTTGAAGTTTTTTTCAATATTATATTTTAAAGGAAATCATGATAAGAATAATAATAACAATAGTAAAAAAAGTACGAAATATTTTATAGAGAAATTTGTGACGGAAGGAAGTTTGAAATGTCGACGTTGAGTTAGTGTTGCAAAAGTGGGTCACATCAGTTTTTGCACGCAGATACCGAGATGGAACTTTACTTTTACGAAACGTGCTCTCTCTCTCTCTCTCTCTCTCTCTCTCTCAAGCTTTCTCTGGGTAAACCTAAGCGGATTTTACTTTTTTTTTTCATTCTTTTCTTGTCAGTTTTTGCAATTATTCTTATAGTATATTATATGTAGTATCTTGCAACCGTAAAATTGAAAAAATAAAAATGTTCAGTTTTTCTTTTATACTTGAAAGCAGAACTTTCTTCATAAAAACGTTTTCAAGACATGAAAATAGGTTATAATCGTTGAACATTTTTATTTCGTATGCATGTATATTAAAATTATTGGCATTGAGAGTTATTTTTATTGGAAAATTGAAAAGAAATAAGTTGTACGATAGAAAGTATAATTTTTAAAGTAACTATAATGATGCTGCTTTGCAACCCGCAATACAAATCTACCACACTGGTTGCCTACCTATGCCCTCTCTCTCTCTCTCTCTCCTCTCTCTCTCTCTCTTCTCCCTTCTCTCTTCTCTCTTCTCTCTTCTCTCTTCTCTCTTCTCTCTTCTCTCTTCTCTCCTTCTCTCTTCTCTCTTCTCTCTTCTCTCTTCTCTCTTCTCTCTTCTCTCTCTTCTCTCTTCTCTCGATTTTTAGTGATTATTGTTAATAAAGAACGTAATAGATTAAAAAAATATATTATGGTGACTTTATTTATTATTATGATTACAATTATTAATTCATTTGTCATCTATAATGATGGTATTCCTTTTTTTTTTTTTTTTTTTTTTTTTTTTTTGCAATATGTTAATGATATTTTTTAAATTGATTTCTACTGAAATAGAAAATCTATTATCGTATTCTATAATAATTGTAAGTATTGCAAAGAAAAGTTCAATATATTATTATTATTATTATTTCTGTTATAAATTATATCTACAATAGCTGAAGCATACGGAATTAAAAAACATGGTTACTGTGCATATAAGCCAGCATTCTATTAGTCATTTCTTTACTTTACTGCACGAGCTGCAAGAGAAGCAATGTGGTATACATTGTGCATGACAAATGAAGCTTAGCCTCTCTCTCTCTCCCCGCCACATCTCTCACAGAAGTTCTATTGCATTGATACTCTTAAAAGCTTAAAACTTTTTTTTCTACCACGAAACAAAAGAAGATTATGTCATGGTCATTTTTTAAAAATAGCCTTTGAATACTTAAAAAAAATCTTATTAATTTGAAATAATCTGTTAACAGTATTTTGTGACAGCACTATGACAATAAATATAATGCAATTCATTTCCCAATTTATTATCATAGTTTTAAAGCAGCAAAAAAAAAATATTGTTTTTCTTTGTAGATTTCAAAAATACTGATACCAATATATTTTATACTTTTCATCTGTTTCATAATAATTTATAATTCAAGCCTCCAAGGAAATATTTCCACAATTGTATAAATTCTTAAGACCATTCTTTGACATTGTTAATATTTTTTACGTACTACAAAATTTTCTTTGATTTTTTTTTCTTGCAATCATCTGTGCAAATACTTTGAGATTATGTATTGATTTTGTTTTATATAGAAAGAGATAAATTTATCACGATTACGTCAGACAAAAGCAACGTGTGTCATCTGAGAAACTGTCAAGTATTTGTTCTTATTTCTCTCTCTCTCTCTCTTTTCAACATGACGTTTTTCTATTAAAATTCTCTTATAAAAAATGCAAAAAAAAAGCACGGGGAGACAGAGAGAGAGAGAGAGAGAGATGAGAGAGAGAGAGAGAGAGAGAGAGAGAGAGAGAGAGAGAGAGAGAGAGAGAGGAAAAAGTAACTTTTGACGAAAAAATGCTAACTTTGGCAATATACGGAGATATAACTTTATATAAAAAAATCGCGTTGAATGAGTTTTTTTTTAATCAATGAATATTAAGTCTAAATATATAGTCCGTTGGAGAAGGAAAAATATAATACAATTTTGTGGTTAAAACTATTTTATGAATGAATTACAATATTTTTGTTATCTAGAACATTAGTTGTTTCTTTACTTTTGCATTAGAATTATCAGAAGTAAAAAATGTGTAATTTAATCAAATTTAGAGAGAGAGAGAGAGAGAGAGAGAGAGAGAGAGAGAGAGAGAGAGAGAGAGAGAGAGAGAGAGAGAGAGAGAGAGAGAGAGAGAGAGAGAGAGAGAGAAGGATCATTGTCCACCCTAACTCTAACGATACATTTTGCGTAACTGAGTATAAATTAACCGATTACCTTTACTGCATTGTCTATAATACAATGTTTATTTGATTTCAATTACATAAAATAATTTGGATGATTCAGTTTTACCAATCGCAAGATTCTTAATAAATTGAATTTTTTTTTAATTAATTAAGAATTTAAAATAAAAAATGCTTAAAATTTTAAGACGTCACAGATTTAAATTATTTGCGATTAGAAATCTTAACATATAATTTATTCATTGAAAATGTTATAAATATACAATTAAATATTTAACTTCATAAAATAAAAGTTACAAAACCTTTTTTTTTAATTCTAAAAGTAAAAAACATTTACGCAAAATTACGTTACAGTTAAATAAATTATACCATCATGAAATTATTTTAGCATGTAAAAGAGAAAATGTAATTATTCTATAATTTATTTGAAATGAAACAAAAAAGCTTAGAGTAATTATTTCCTCACTTTACGCTAGTGGTAACATTTTGACTCTTTATTTTATTTTACTGAGTTTGCAGAATAGAATTTCACGTATTCTAGGGAGTGTTTTTTTTTTTTTTTTTTTTTTTTTTTTTTTTTTTTTTTGTCCCTTGGTGATAAAAGTTGTGTTTTTTTTCCTCCATCATGATTAGAAAACTCAAAGAAAAAAAGTCTAACACACACTTACAAATAAAGACTAAAAAATAAATAAAATAAAATAAAAAAAACTTTTGACACTTGACATCTTATTTCTTTAAGCTTTTAAAAAACAAAACTGAAGCTAAGGGAAGATTTAAATTGAATACAAATATTTGTAAAGTTGTTTAATGGAATAATATTTTTGACGAGCAATAAATTGTAACTTTCGGAAGAAATTGCTGGAAAAAAAACAGTTTTAAAGTGAGTTCAAAGATTTGAAATTTACACTCGATCTTTATGCAATTTTCTCTTTTTCTTTTTGATATTTTAATTCACTTTTAGTATAATATGCGATAACTTTTTATATAAAATAAACAATATAAAAGTGCAATCGAATATATTGTATATTTATAAACTATTTTGAAATGTAATATACGTAAGCATTTATAATTATTCCGACGAGGATTTGTAATAGTACAAACACAAGGACAAAAATAAATACGTAATAATTATAGTAGCTCTATTTCAGCAACAATAATATATTACTGCATAATTTATGCTACGTATATACTACAAAGTAATTCTGTTTAATAGTGTTTCAATACATAATTATTAAGGTATATTTCAATTTAATAACATTTATACAATATGACATGAATGTAGCATAAATTACGTAATTTATTCTTTTTATGTATATTGCAACAATACATTGCCAATTTAAAGCCATAGACCTCATAAATAACATGTGCTTTTTAATGAATAAAATAAACACGAAATGGGAACTTCAAAACTGATGACAATTTTTACCAGAATGTTAATGTAGCCCCACGAGACAGCGTGGAAATACTGTAAAGTATGCAATTTGCGTGACTATTCATGTTTATGACGTCAGAAAAATGCAAAAATTAGTATGAAAATGTTGTGCGGGTTGCATAAATCGATTTTTCTGATCACTGCTATGGAGCTACAGTTGACAAACTAAAGTTATTTATGTAAGTCCCATCAAGTGTTTTGTGATATAAATGCTTCTGTTTTTCTCTGGTCTATTCCTTTAAGAATTTTCTTATGTATTTCTATGTTTGAAGTATTCATTAAATAAGGTAGTAGCAATAAAAAAAATAAAAAACAAGAGTAATTCACAGTAAAATAATTAAAACTAATAATTTTATAACACAACTACTAGCATATATATATATATATATATATATATATATATATATATATATATATATATATATATATATATATATATATATATATATATATATATATATATATATATAAAAGTATAATTCAATTTTATTGTGTATATTTTTAATTTAATAAAGTTATTATTATATTTTTATTTATAAGAAAAAGTGTTGTAGCAACAGAATGTAAAACACTCCATACAGTATACACACAAAAAAAGAACTTCTCATACGTATGTATATATATAAAAAAAAGTTGTATATCTCCATGTAAATTCATGTAATTTTTTTTATTCACGTAGATGAGTACGTGAAAAAACATCAGGTGCTTCATATTTACGTGAAACTTTTTTTTTTTTTTTTTTTTTTTTTTTTTTAGTGGAATAAGTGTTTATTTTACCACAGTCACTCTCATATATATTTTTACGTGAAAAATATAAAAATAAACGCAAAAAGAGAAAAATTCTCATCTCTATAAACTAGAGAGAGAGAGAGAGAGAGAAATGAGAGTAAAATAACCATACATTTTAATTTGGTGTAACTCTAACACTTTTTCCCTTGGTCTAAAAAAAATTTAAGCTCATTAAACCTCTGAGTTCGTTCTCTTTTATTTTTATTCACGCAAATTGTGATGAGTATTAAAACTCGGAAGCACTTTAAATTTACCACCAGAATAGTAGTTTTAATTTATTTTTTTCTTTGTTTTAAATCTTTCTATAAAATAAATAGCACATTTTTAAGTTATTTTTATATCTTGTAGATAATTTTGTCGTGGCTACTTTTCACAGAGCTATTCAATAGATTTTTTCTTAAACGAAAATAACAGAAACTTAAGAGTAATTTCAGGCCTGAGAAGAGATTGGCTTAATTATGTTACATCCACAGCTCAGCTAATATTCACACCACACTGTAAATATATAGGTCTGCTGCAAAGTTACTCTATTGTAACAACATAGTAATTAAGTAAACATTTATCAATAGAGTATTACACATATCTACGTTGTACACAAGCTTTTCATAATATATTTAACCATTCAAAAACTCGCGCTAAAATTTGTAATGGTATTCTTGTGAGAAAACACGCACGGCCAAACACAATCAGGAAGATACATTTTATGGGGTAATTTTATTTCATATTCTAAAAGAGGACATTATCCTGAATTGATTGATATGCCAATGTCTAATTTTGTGTTTATTAAATATTTTTATTTAATTTTTAAAAACAAAAAAATGACCGGTGGGCATATGGGCTTAGGGAAGAACTGCCGACTGTGACGTCATTTCACAATTTAAATAAATATACTTAAAACAAAAAACAAAAATCAAAAAATATAAATTCTCATATAATTATTTAGGACGTTTTAGGAGGATGTCTTATTTAGAAATATGCAAAAAAAAAAAAAAAAAAAAAAAAAAAAAAAACTAAAACTAAAACCTTTTTTTGTTTCTTCCTAATTACGTGTACAGCATGATTTATGAAATATATTTCTTCCGAGTACACTCTCTCTCTCTCTCTCTCTCTCTCTCTCTCTCTCTCTCTCTCTCTCTCTCTCTCTTGTAACAATAAGACACGCACGACACAAGACTTCTAGTAGTTTATTATTATTAGATGTAACAATGTTTCTTGAAAAAATAATATCAAATGGTACGAAACCTGTAAAAAGGCTGCAGCTACAAATAAGAAGAATTGCGAGTGAAGTAGCTGTATATAAAAAATTCTGATACCATATAATAGTGTTTCATGTATATAAAATTTTGAAACCACAAGTATCTTTCTTAAGAATTATTTAAAATATCTATGAAATATTTAATATTTATTTTGATATCTCTTGCTGGGTAACCCATATATTTACTTCAACTATATATAATGTCCAAGTTATAACTCAAAAAATCGATAGATCTCTTAAAAAGAGAATTTCTATTTATATTACATTCCTATATGTTATTTGTCACTGCATCTCGCAATATAAATCACATTTAATGTTCTCCAATAATCTGGTGACATGAACAATCTACTTGGTGATATCAAAAGTGTCGCAAAAACGTATTGCATTTTCACTCTAGTCGTCTCATTTGATTCGAAGTTTACAACGTAAAGGAGGGATATATTATACAAAGATATTTCAAATTGAATACAATATTCGATATATAGAGTCTTTTATTTCAATATATAGACATTTACATAAATATTCTAAGGTGTTTAATTTTATTGGAATCCTATTTTGTATTTATATACAGAAGATAAATTTAGCACTTTTGTAACATCCTATAATATCATATATAGGATTTCAAGACATTAAAGATACATATAATATTATATATATATATATATATATATATATATATATATATATATATATATATATATATATATATATATATATATATATATATATATATATATATATATATATATATATATATATATATATATATATATGCTACATTTATGATGTCATTATAGCATAAATGATGCTAAAAAAAAATATATGCTGTACAACATAAGATTTATGCTTTGTAATATAGTTATTATATGAAAATAGAGCATAAATGAATTAAAATAACT
The DNA here is from genome assembly GCA_949318235.1 of Ecdyonurus torrentis. Taxonomy (NCBI): domain Eukaryota; kingdom Metazoa; phylum Arthropoda; class Insecta; order Ephemeroptera; family Heptageniidae; genus Ecdyonurus; species Ecdyonurus torrentis. The sequence continues at coordinate 30,712,248 of OX439128.1, forward strand.
ACTACGTGTTTAGTTTTGTTCTTGTATTCATGATATCATTTATAAAATTTAAATATTGAGCATAAAATATTATCATTTTCTTAAATTGAAATTCATTTTAGAATTTCCAATAACCTACACTACTTTCTTCAATTCTCAAAATTTACGATTCTATTAAAGTAAAATAAAAGCATATTTTGAGTTATAGAATGCAGTAAACATTATAAGTATTATGAATATGATGAACACTGCAGTGAACAATTGACATGGAACATAATAAAATTGTATATCTTATAACAGAAAATATTTTAGCATATAACTTATATTATATCGCTACAATTCTAAGATACTAATTTGGTACTATTAAATCATTAATTAATTATTTAATTATTGCGAGAATGTAAAATCTGGAATGTTAATTATATTATTTAGAAATATAAAATAATTAAAATTATTCTTTCTTTCTTTCTCTTAAATTTTATTTTTCCGGGCGTGAATTTATGAGAAAAGAAGGATAACGTAATTTAATGGGCTATACGCTGCATTTTAATTTGTTTTTATGCATGAAAAACCAGCCACACAGATTACTATAAGACTACAGGTTTTTAAGCAGCCTAAAGCTAAATTTGTTCTTTATCTTGCAGCTAGAATTTACTTGATCATGCTGCAAATTCCAGGGCGCACATCATTGTTATTCCGCACAAGAATGCATAAACCAGGTCACGCCCGCACAAAAATGATAAAGACGATCTTGAATATTAGAGCAGGATGATAAAAATCGTCATTGAGAACATTTAGAACGACAATCTTCTCTTTTTTTTTTTTTATCATAAAAATCATTTTCATATTATTTTTCCTATATTATAAAACTCCATCTCATACATCTCAATATGCTCTCTCATAACATAACATGAAGGTACTTTATAAAAAGGTTCAAGCTTATATTATGTTTATTATTAATTTATAAGTAATATTATTAATAAATAATAATAACTCTATGTTTCGTTTATGTTTATGGTCGGTCAATTTAGAAATAACTGATTCATAACACAACATAATTTTTTACGGAAATATAATCTGCTATATTTTGGTATAAAATTTTTCATTATTATCTACATTATATTTCTAAAGTGCAATAAAGTAAAGTTTGTTAGATTTATTCATTGCTGCAGATTTAAACATATACATTTGTCCTGAACATAACAGACGTCAGTAGATATTAGTGAGTGTGTGTTTATACAGTATATATATATATATATATATATATATATATATATATATATATATATATATATATATATATATATATATATATATATATATATATATATATATATATATATATATATATATATATATATATATATATATATATATATATATATATATATATATATATATATAGAGAGAGAGAGAGAGAGAGAGAGAGAGAGAGAGAGAGAGAGAGAGAGCTGCTGCTGCTGCTCCTGCTGCTGCAGATACAATTAAATTATTAACAATGTCCTAACATTTTAATTACTTTCATTATTATCGTTATTTTTATTGCTGTCTTCAGTGTTAAAATAAAATACAATAACATAAAGTTTTTGACACTTTAATAGGAAATTTAATATAAAATCAGACTCTTTGTTCTTGAACAAAAACATTAAAAAAAAATCATGTAGCTCTATTTTATTCAAACGAAAAAAAAAAAAAAAAAAAAAAAAACAGGAATAAAAAGATTTTTTTTTTCATTTACTATTAAGATTATGACAGGTAATAAAATTGTTAAAAATCTCTTTGTTGGCTAAAAATTAAACTTATTTTATTTTATTTTTAATGAAAGTAATTAAGTTTTAAAATGAATTCTTTTCATCGTGTAAACTAAATTTATGGAAATGAGAAATGAGTTTTTTCTTCTTCTTTTTAACAGAATCTATTTACGCAGAATTCTTTTTATTATTATGACAATTCAACATTGTATTATAACATGTACATTTTTCTTTACCTAAAAAGAGGTTTTGTAATAAAATGTTTCAAAATTAAGTTTTTATTTAACACTGACTCATGTTAATTTTTTCTTATTGAAATCTAAAACTATAACGTCAACAATAAGTGCTCAGAATTTGACAAATATGACGTTTTATTTGAACAAATTTACAACAACTTTGTGATACAAGCAATTATGATTTATTCTATTATGATTAGATATCTAAGTATAATTGCTTATTTTTTTTTTTTTTTTTTTTTTTTATTTTTTCAAACACACAAATATACAAAGTCCAACCAAGGCATAGCCTTATCGGTTGGTTCATTTATTGTTACACAATCGTGTCTTATTATATTATATTACTACATATACATATTTTTTATTATATATATTTCAAAAGCAAATAAAGTACGTATTTACACAAAAACAATTTTTTTTTTTTTTTTTTTTTTTTTTTTTTTTTTTTTTTCATTTAAGAGAAGTATTTTTATAATACAAGAAGCAAAAATTAATCATCATTAATCAATACAAACAGCAAAAAATTGTTCAACATTTTATAAATTATCAAGAAAGAATTTTTTCATATTAAATTTCGTTTCATTTTTATTTGCAAAACTTTTTAATTCTGATGGAATTTGATTCCATAATTTAGGAAGTAAAAATTTTTTTGTCCTTTCAGTGAATCTATTTACAATTTTTGGTACAAATAAAGGATTGGTCACTGCTGTTCTGGTACTATAAATATGAGTTCTCGTTATACCGTGTTAATATAGAATATTGACATTTAAAGAACTATATTTATTAAATTAAATAGATTAAAAATATTATTTAATATTGAGACAACTTTAATATCCAAAAAAAAAGTTCTAAAAAAAAAAATAAAAAAAAAATTGTTTGGTGTTACCGTCAGAACGAATTTTGACATCATATTTTAGTAGCTAAAATACGTAAAAATTGTAACATACTGTAAAATTATGTATAATAATATACTGAATGTCTGCCTTTATCAACACCGCCTGTGATTGGCTAATGGGCGGACTACGCTGATAACATCTATTGATTGTACTCAGGTTGTATTTGAGGGCATTAAAAAAAACTGTCTTGTGAAAATGGCAACTACAAAAAATAAAAAATAAAACACGTATCCCAAAATATATACAAATAAAATGTGTTATATCTCTGAATCCTCAGAATTTCCAAAGTGAACCACACTATGTTTTTTGATACACTGTTACACTATTCCATTCAAATGATACACACAGCACTCAGGAGGTGCATGATCGATGTTATTGCACCAACCAGCATGCCTAGACGTTTCCATGATTTCTCTAGGCTGTCATGGCGAATGCCGGGCTGTGCACTTACTTTTAGCCCGTCGCCAGCCCGTGTGCCCTTTTACATTAATTGTAAAGTCCTTATATGTCTAAAAGACAATGTCTTGACTGGGATTGGGGTTGGTGTAACACGATAACACAATATGGCAAGCAAGCAAACAACAACAAAAACTAAATATATAATTTAATACTGGGGCAAAAAAAATGTGGTCCCTCCTTCACACTCTAAAAATTGGTGCGTTACTTTAGTTACGAATACTAACTTATTTTTAATAATCACTTTTAAGTTATTATAAGTGGCTAAAATAATGCATTTTAGCAAATTATTAATAATAGCAATTTTAACTTAAAATAGCTTAAAAAAACTTAAGACAACTTAAAAATAACTAAAATTAGCTATTTTTAATAACTTTCTCAAATGTATTATTTTGACTACTAATAATAACTTACAAGTGATTATCTTAAATAAGTTAGGATTCGTAACTAAAATATTGCACCAATTTTTAGAGTGCACGTTAGTTTATTATATTATGTGATTTTGATTACACAAGTCAAGCTTTTGTCAGCTATTTATATTGCATAATGCACGCCTCCTATTGTCATCAAAATATAATGGAGACTTGCATTAGGGACGTCACATCAAGGAAAATGCTTCTTATCGATCTCTATTCATATTTTATTACCATAAGTTCAATGTAAATAAAAATCATGACGTAAAATTTCTTTATATACTGACAGTATACACAAGCTGAATTACCATCATGTTTAAATAATATATATATATATATATATATATATATATATATATATATTATAAAATCACATGATGGACAGCACAAAGAATACTATTTAGCTTTTTAATTAGTGGGGTGAAATTTTTATTTGTTTTTGACATTTGTTAGTTTTTATAAATTTTTATTTTTTTAATAAATTTATTTTGTGTTTTTATAAAGTTAGGTTTTACACTTCGTTAAACAATTAAATCATAATAAATATAGTTTGGCAAACAAGTTTTTATTAACAAAACTTCACATTTTATACAATTTCACGCACTCACTGACAACTGACGAGTCCCTTTGTGTAATATGTCTAACTCTTTAATAAAAAATAATAAAACACAGACCTTTTGCAGTCATATTATATTGCATGAACCTAGGCCATAATACGGACAAATATGGTTTCTCTCTCTCTCTCTCTCTCTCTCTCTCTCTCTCTCTCTCTCTCTCTCTCTCTCTCTCTCTCTCTCTCTCTCTCTCTCTCTCTCTCTCTCTCTCTCTTTCTCTCACCCAATTTCTTTTACCACTTTAATTAATATTATTAATTTCCTAAAAAAGCATACAAACGCTTCCTTTCTCTTTATTTTTATTTTTTTTTTTTTTTTTTTTTTTTGCTGGTTATTTATAGTTAATATTAATACAAAGCATTAAAAAAATATGATTATTATAAATAAAACAATTTAGTAGACAATATTATTATTTTATCTTGAATGTTTATAACATCAACACAGGGTATTGATCAACATAAGGTATTATTATTATTATTAGAGATTTTTCTGAAACATCCTAAGTTCCAACAAGAGCCTATCAAGCCTTCTTTCTTACACATATACGTACACAAGAATTGCTTCCACAAAAGTAAGCTTGTCTTGCAAAGCTCCGTTGTAATGGTTTATTAACATAATAACGAGAGCTATTGATCATTATTAGTTTTCATGTCTAATTATAAATATTATTTGCAAATCTTTCATACTTCATCACACAACAGTAAACTAAAGAAAAGTTAAACCTTGAGGACAGGCATTTACGTTTCATGCAGAAAGCTGCAGTTCTTGGCACAGCTAACATCGTGCGCAAAGTGCTTAGTTTGTGACCCCTCTATATACCACCTGCAGTTTCTGACATAATTGGTACTGAATTATTCTCACCTTCACCTTGAATCAAGTAGGTGTTATAGAAGAAGAAAGAAAAGAACAAAATAATAATAATAATTTAATTTACTAACTAGGAATTTTAATTAAATAGAAATCATATTCATTCTCAAAATTTTCAATAAAAAATTTTTTTGATTGTTTTATCTTACAGGTAAAAGTAACGTGTAAATAAAAAACTTTCTATGTAATAAAAAATAAATATTTGCTAACTTTTTTTTTATTTTTTTTTTTTTCATTTTAATATACAGTATAATATAAATATATAACAAATTATTTACATTTTTATTTTATGAATACAAATTTGTACTATATAAGTTATACAATTAAAGATATACAGTAACAATACAATCTTAATTACTAAAACAATATTTATATATTAAAAATAAAATGATAATTTAAATATTCAAATCAAAAGGAAAGTGCACACCTTACAAGCTGTATTTTTTGGTACTTTGTACATAAATATTTTACTGCTGGAGGAATAAATTTTTTTCCCTTCATTTTAGCTTGAGTTATAAATTTAAATCGGCTTATTATATATACGCACTCCACATAACATAATAGACTGCATTGCGGTAAAAAATGGTTTTTGTCAGAATGTTTATAGGATATGGAAACAAAGTTTTTACCTGCAGATTTTGTTTTTAAAGTAAATAATAATTTTAATACTGGTTTAAAATTATAATGTAACGTTATTTATTGCATTTAAAACTTCTTCATTTTTTTAATCAATCTGCCCGCTGCGAAAATTAAAGATTTATTATCTTAGTTGAAAGTAGGATGGAAAAACTGGACTGGATGTGTAGATAGATTAAGAGGGATATGGGACAGTAATAGGAAAAAGAAATCCCATCTGGTACTTTCAGCTGCTGCTTTTTTTTTTTTTTTTTTTTTTTTTTTTTTTTTTTTTTTTTATCAAGTACTATTTCTATTTAATATCATTAGAAGATATTAAGATTTTGAAATTAAAATAGATTGTGTGTTTGTATGTATTTTGCAAGTAGCATTTGGAACTCAAAACAAACAAAATATTGAACATGAGCGCTATGGCACAAAATAAATCATATTGTACGTTTTATTTATTATTGTAATGCAAATCATTGAAAATTGAGAGAGAAAATTTTTTAGCCTATTAGATAGATATAACATAATACTATAATATAGTTTTATTTTTATTTAACCTGAATTTATATAAAAAAAAAATTAGGATGCAAATCAAATTGCCACATATGTACATCATGCAACCTCGCTCGAAATTCAACATTCGAAACATATATACATATATATATATATATATATATATATATATATATATATATATATATATATATATATATATATATATATATATATATATATATATATATATATATATATATATATATATATATATATATATATATATATATATATATATGTATATGTATATATATATTCATCATACTGAATAAATAATAAATATACAATATTTGTCTTTTTAAAATAAATATTATATACATTTCCTTATACTGTATTTTATTATAATATTATAAACTTTAATTAATATTTTTCTCTGCACTGTTTCTTCTTTTATATAAAATTATAAATGTATAAAAAAAAAAGTTTTGAAATTAATTTTAAATGCAATAAACTAAATATACATAAGGCTGTGATTTAATTTCTCTTAAGATGCCTGCTATAACTGCACTGTAAGTTGCACCTGGTGCCACAGTTAGCAAACGCTTCGCTTGCCAACAATTGCAGTTGCTACTGACTGTAAATATACAAACAAATTGTTTCTTAATTTAATTTATTCCTGCTGAGAAATTCAAAATATTATTATTGTTATTCATTATGTTCTTCGTAATATGAGAATTTTCTGTTTAACTTTTCTAACTTACTCGTTAAGTGCAATTTAAACTTATAAAACTGACTTTTTTTAAAAAAATTATTAATATTTATTTATTTTAAAATTGTGTTAAATTATAATTAATGCAGGAGTAGTTATGTGTTTTTTTAATTATAATTTTTTTTAACTTTATTTTTCTTTGTGACAGTTTAATTATCTACGGTTAGATTATATGTATTTTATGTAATTGCAATTTCTTATATTATTTTATACGTTTGATACTTAAAGCCATAGACCACATAAACAACATGTGCTTTTTAATGAATAAACACGAAATGGGATCTTCAAAACTGATGACAATTTTTACCAGAATGATAATTTAGCCCCACGAGAGAGCGTGAAAATACTGTTAAAGCCATAGACCACATAAAACAACATGTGCTTTTTAATGAATAAACACGAAATGGGATCTTCATAACTGATGACAAGTTTAACCAGAATGATAATTTAGCCCCACGAGAGAGCGTGAAAAAACTGTTAAGTATGCAATTTACGTGACTATTCATGTTTCTGAAGTCAGAAACATGGAAAAATTAGTAAAAAAATGTTGTGCGGGTTGCATAAATTGAAATTTCCTGATCACTGCTACGGATGGATTTTGAGACAAACTAAAGTTATTTATGTAAGTCCTATCTTTTGATTTGTGATATAAATGGTTATGTTTTCTTCTGGTCTATTCCTTTAAAGAATTAATAATTTTTACGGTAAAACAAGATTTGATAAAAAAAAATCACATAAAGAAGTTTTACATTATTTACATTTAACATAATAATGATAATAAGAACATGGCATGCTTCAAAGATATTAAATGAAGGAATGCATACTGTATACTGTTTTTATTTCAGAGTGTTCTATAAAATGCACTGCAAACCTAGCAAAGAAATAATTCTATTTTTTTTAACTATAAATAAAAAATATACATAAAACAATAAACATTAAAAGTTGCAACCATGGTTAAATAGCAAACAATAGGTATGATCAAGAGTCAAGACCAATGATTGGCATGCTAATGGTTTTTACAGGTAATGAAAATAAAGTGTCAATTCCCAATTGTTGGTATTATAAAAAATATTGAGTTCAAAGCATTTTTGAAGCCACCATTGAATCCAATCTTATTTCCTAGGTATCCAAATTTTCAAGTTTCAAGTCTTTAGCCTTTTGGTGACAATTTTTTTTAATGTTTTTATTAACATATCTGGGACCTGCCAACAACTGGGTCTTAACTATAGACGTAATAGTGTATTTATAGAAGATGAATAGACCAATAAAGAAAAAAAGCTATTACTTAAACAAATAAAATAAAAAAAGAAGTAAAAATTTCTGCAAAAGATTATAAATTCAAATATTTACCATACACGTGAATTATGTATGAATTATCAATTTATTTATAAAGTAAAATTTACATATAGTTACGTGTCAAATTTACTTTTATTGATGTTTCTAACATGAAATATCTCTTAAATAAAAAATGCAAGATGTTTTGTAAGTCATGCAGTACTATAACAACAAAATATGCCTACTTTTATGACGCAAAACATAAAAAAAAACATGGAATATACGAAAAGTAAAATATATAAGAATAAATTTTCTACTCAAGAAATATAAAAATGTCTTCTGTACAAATAAAAAATATGAACATTTTTGAACGATTTGATGCTTGTTACACCATCGTAAATAACATAATATTTGTTTTGAATATCAAATAAAATTTTCGATTCCAGTTTTATCCAATATTATCGTTAAGATTAATATTGTTTGTTTGTTTGGATATGCCTTTAGATATATATATATATATATATATATATATTTGAATATGTAAATAAAATTTTATGTTTGATATACATATTTAAGCAACCAAAATGTTTAACTGTTTTGATGAGATGATGTGCCTTGCTTTTGAAGTATACAATTTTAATGCAAAACATAAAAGTTTTTTAATCGATGAAATACACACAAGTTACAATTAATTTTATAAACATTTTACTAACGTAAAATTAAATATTATATTAAATCTAATGGCGTCTGTGAAAGTGCATGTCAGATTAAAATTATGGGTTGGGTTTCCATCAGGTATCACTTTTGTGAAGGCTATAATAGTGCATACTTCTAACAATGTGGACTCTAATCAAGCACTATAATACTCAAGCTACCCCACTTTCTTATAATCTTGCTCTTGTGGCAACCCTTTGTGTATTATTAACAAAATACTTTTGAAAATAAAGCTTTCGAACAAAATATACTACGACAACAGTAGTTAAAAAATGTAGCTAGACAGTTCTCCCTGTAATGAGGAAGTTTCCATAAAGTTAAGACTCTGTTTTAAGCACATTTCTAGAAAGAGTATAAATAGTAGATTCCATTGAAGTCAATATTTACCTTTTTTAATTACATTTCAGCGATGAATTTTCCTCTAAAAAGTGCCTACCACGCTCCCCTAGAAGACCCTTGCGTTCGTCTTTTGCAAATTTTAAAAGCGTGAATTTCAAAATTAACGTTCATTTCTAACAGATTTTGAAATTCACGCTTTTAAAATTTGCAAAAGACGAACGCAAGGGTCTTCTAGGGGGGCGTGGTAGACACTTTTTAGAGGGGAATTCATCGCTGAAATGTAATTAATAAAGGTAAATATTGACTTCAATGGAATCTACTATTTATACTCTTTCTAAAAATGTGCTTAAAACAGGGTCTTAACTTTATGGAAACTTCCTCATTGTTCATGTCGTTTTAAAGCCAATATTAACAACCACCAACCACCTATGAAAAAAATCAGGACTCGAGATCATCAGAAGCATTTATTTACTATTAAAATTAACATGGGACCTTATGGAAGTGAAGTTTAAAATTTTGGTAATTTTTAAATTTTGCATAGCAACACTTCAAAAAATTTGTAAATTTGCAGATGTTTTATCCCTCGGTATACAATATAAATACCTAACATAAATATGCCTTGCATTTCCTTGTTAAATTAAATCTCACATTTGTTAAATTAACATCTAAAATCAAAGTTTTTATTATTATTATTTGTCCATGCACGTGAACACGTATGTAATTTATTTTCGTGTACGAAAAGAATAATTTTCATAATGAAAAAGCTTGCGTATGAAACACAATTATTTTTCTTCAATTGAGTAATAAGCCTGGAGCGATGCGTAAAATTAAATACTTGACGAGTAAGAGAAAGTATTTTTAAAATTCTAAACTAGTACGAATGTTACAGCTTTGTAATCCTCGGACATGCCTTGCTAAATACTATAACGTAGATAGTTCATGCATCACAGCTATACAATTTAACCCATGGGGAAGCTACCTACACTCGTCTCTTTTTTTTTTTAATTTATCTCTTTACAATAAAATGAAATTGTGTCTGAAGTCTGCTACTTCATATTGGATTTTAAAGTCCGAGTATACTTCACAATGTTTTGGTAATAAATTGAAATATTTTATAAATAAAAAAAAAAAAAAAAAAAGTATTGCTTTTAATTATTTTGATTGGGAAATTACACTGAACTTTCCAAAATTGGTATAATAAAAGAATTAATAAATAATGATAACAAATCAATTGACAAGTAGAATTTGATTTTTGGCACGAAAATTAACGAAATTTACGAAAATTCTGATCACTAAACTTCTTTAATATTCATGATCCAAATAGGATCAATAATTTTACTAAAATATATATTGAAACCAGAAATTTAAAAGAGTCAATCCTATCACTTTCAATCTTTTCCTGCAAAACATGTTTATCTTGCTGCTAATCTTATTTGTACGATTTTGAGAGCAAAATAAATTACGTATTGGACAAAATATTCCCTGGTACTTGATACTTTAAATCGAACTCGGACTTTACGTTTATACCCAAATTTTACCCTCCTATCTTAATTGTAAGGCATTCGTGTATAACGCTAGTGAACATGAAACTGAATTTATCTCTCTTCGCTCGCGTCGCTTGCCTGCATTTACAACAAAACACAATTCACTATAAACAACATCAAGTTTTTTTTTTTTTTTTTTTTTTTTTTTTTTGCAATTAAGTCATAGGGAGATAGAGTTTAAAAAAAATTGATTAAACGTCAAATTTGTTGCTTACTTGTCAGTTATTTAAATTTTATAATACAAATTGTGTTGACTTTTAATCATATCCTCTCTCTCTCTCTCTCTCTCTCTCTCTCTCTCTGCGTATGTCTTTCCTTTAACCATAAAATCTTATTTTACAAAACTGAATAAATAATTCATATAAGAAATTACTAAAAACGGGATTAAAATTTCAGGTTATTTGTTCAAAATTATACAGTAGGAATACCATCAGGATGGATTATACAAACAATATCTGCATACTGCTTAAGAGCATGCTATATAATTAAACAATACTTTGAGTTGTATTATTATTATTGTTACTGTTGCAACATAAGTTTTGAACAAGTTTTCACATGCATGTTGTAATTCACCAGCTGTGAGTATAAAATTAAATATATTTTGATCTGATTAAACATCAATAATACGATTGACGTGCTGGTACGTGCACAAACTTACAAACACGTATCGAATTAATTGATCAATACATTTTACGATAAGCTTATATTAATCTTATAGGATATATTATAAAGCCTTTCAGATAAATAAAGATGTCTCAAGTATACTTTTATGTAAGTTTAAAAATAGTAAGGGTTTATCTGAAGACTGAAGCGTGTTGTATTATGATCTGAAAACTTTTTTTTTTCCTTCATCAAAAAATCATTAATTTAATGTGATATTTCAACAGTAAAGAAAGGGAAATTTTATAAGTAAAACACAAATATCAAAGTTGATTAATTGATTTAGGTAAATAAGATAACTTAATTTCAATTTCTAACTTACATTCTACATAATGTAAAGGAACAAAATTGTAATGTACACAAGATTATGATAATGTATTTTACCATTAAAAATCCAGTGCTAAAAAATTCAATTGTTATTCTTATGAGAAAAACACGCGCAGGATTTCAATGGAAGTATACAGTAGTATTTCAATCGTGTCTATACCGTTTCACATCGAGAAAGTTACTTGGCTATTTATTAGGATAAAAAATACATAGTAATATCACTCAAAAAAAAATTGCATTACTTCAGTTACAAATTCTAATTTACTTTTGAGTTATTTTAAGCAGTTAAAATAATGCATTTTAGCAAACTATTAATAATATAGCTAATTTAAATTGTTTTCAGTTATTTTAGGCTATTTTAAGTTAAATTAGCTATTGTTAATAATTTGCTTAAATGCATTATTTTAGCTGCTTATAATAACTTAAAAGTGTTTATCTCAAATAAGTTAGGAATCATAACCGAAGTAATGCACACTTTTTTTTAGTGATATATTATACTTAAAGATTTTGTTAAACACAGTTTAAAAATGTTTTATTTATTGTGAAATTAACGGTTATAAGTATAACATAACATTATTAAATGTTGAAAATGAAGTCGCAAACTTCAGAATCAAAACGAATAAGTAACCATTAAACTTGTCCGTTGTAAACTTACATTGTTTTTCGGTCATAACGCGTCAATTACGTTTCTATCATAAGAATTTCAACAATTACTGACTTTATAATCATTAAATTTACATTATTTTTAAAACAAAGAAAAAGTATCTACGGGATTTTTAAAACTTATTTTTTATATATTTATAACCAAACTATTTGCTACGTTATGATTACAAAGGTTTTGCTAAAAAAAAAATATAGTATAGTATAGTATAGTATAGTATAGTATAGTATAGTATAGTATAGTATAGTATAGTATAGTATAGTATAGTATAGTATAGTATAGTATAGTATAGTATAGTATAGTATAGTATAGTATAGTATAGTATAGTATATTATAGTATATTATAGTATATTATAGTATAGTATAGTATAGTATAGTATAGTATAGTATAGTATAGTATAGTATAGTATAGTATAGTATAGTATAGTATAGTATAGTATAGTATAGTATAGTATAGTATAGTATAGTATAGTATAGTATAGTATAGTATAGTATAGTATAGTATAGTATTGTGATTGGGTACATGTTAAGAATAGCTCAGTTTTAGTCCCTTGGTGTGATTCATTGCTCTTTGACAATATTGATGATTCAGTTAACTGTCTCATTTGTATGATACAAGATTTCTATAACTGTCATTGTCCTTATAAAACTTTTAGGGTCACCCGAAAAGGTGCACCTTGGTTGAGTGAAGATATAAAAAATCTTATGGGGTTACGAGATAAGGCTTTGCGTAAATTTAAAAAAGAGAAAAAAAAATTAAATAACCAAAACTTAAATTCTATTAATTGGATAAACTATAAATCTTTAAGAAACAAAGTTAAGCAAAGTTTACGTAATGCAAAACTGAAATTCTTTCGTCATCAATTAAACTGTAAAAAACCAGCTAAGGAACTTTGGAATAATATACGTCGTCTTGGTATAACTAAAAACTCTTCCTCAATGCCAATTAAATTTAATTTAAAAGAAATGAATGAATTTTTTACAACTCCTCCCGTCTTAGAAAATAATCAAACTAAATTTGATTCTATTAATAAAATTATTCAAGATACTATGCAATTTAACTTTGATCAGTTCACTATTCAACCTGTAAATATCTCAAAAGTACGTTCTGCATTTTTTAAAATTAAAACAAAGGCTAAAGGTAATGATGGTTTAAATATTGATTTAATTCTTCCAATTTTAAATGCAATTCTTCCTACTATCACTGCACTGTTTAATAAATGTATTAATTTCAATTGTTTTCCAGCGGCATGGAAACAAGCCATTGTTACACCTCTATTGAAAAAACAAAATCCTACTTCTCTTTCTGATATTAGACCCATTTCAAACTTAGATGTTTTTGGAAAAGCATTTGAAATTTTAATAGATAACCAAATCTCTGAATATTTAAACAATAATTTATCATTACTTTCACCCTTTCAGTCTGGCTTTCGAAAAAAATATAGTACTTCGACTGCTTTGGTTGATATAGTGGACTCGATTAGGCAAGCAATAGATTCTCATCAATTAACAATATTAGTTCTCATTGATTTTAGCAATGCTTTCACTTCTGTAAATTTTGATCTTATTTTAAATATAATGAAATTTGAATTCAATTTCTCTGACTCTGCAGTAGCCTTTTTTAATGATTATTTTTCAAATCGTAAACAATCAGTTTTCTTAAAAGGCGATCAGTCTGAATGGTTACCAATTAAATCTGGCGTTCCACAAGGCAGTGTTTTAGGGCCGAGAATTTTTAATGAATATATAAATAAAATATTTTCTGTGCCAACTTTTTGTTACTCTGGAGGTTATGCTGATGATTTTCAAATGTATCATCATTTTGTAGTTGATGATATTATTCATGCAATTAACTGTGTTAATCAAGACATTCAGAGTGTTGATGAGTTTGCTGCCTCGCGTTTCATGAAAGTTAATCCTGATAAAACACAAGCTATTATAATTGGTCACCCTAATTTAGTAACCCCCGTAAGTTGCAAACATTTAAACCTGGTTCAACCTCGGTTTAAGTATTGTTGGGCTTAAACCTGGTTTAACTTTCAAATCGGTAAGTTGCAAACCGCTTAAACCAGGTTTAAATTGTTGTAAATAAACTCGGTTTAAACCAGGTTTAAGCCTATTCTTGGTAAGTTGCAAACAAGTTAAACCAGGTTTAACTCGTCCAACAGTGAAAAAAGTTAAACCACCGAGCTCGACCGTTTAAGTTCGAGTTAACTACATTTTTGAGGTCTAAAGAGTATATTTTTCGAAGTTTTTTTTTTTTTTTTTTTTTTTTTTTTTTTTTTTTTTAAGGGAGATATTATTTCTTGCCTTTTTTAACATTACTATTAGTATTATGTTGTTTCATTCATATATTATTTTGAATTAGATTTTTTTCTGAAATTATTTTTAATTAAAAAAATATGGTATGATAATATATTGCAAATAAATTATAGTATTAATTTATAGTGGTAAGGCAAAATGTGAATGTGAACTCATGTGAAGGAGATGTAAAATAATGTAGAGTTACAAAAATTGGTACCAAGATAGATCAGTGTCTTTTTTAGAAGGTATGAAATAGTTTAATACTTAAACTATACCCTCAAAGAGTTTAAAAGGAGTGGCAAATATCTGCAAATAAATTACGCTGTAATAGCTTTCATTATGGTTGTGGGCTAAACTGTCTGCGTTCTAAAGCCCAGAAACCCGGCTAAGCAACTGGATTTTTTTTTTTTTTTTTTTTTTTTTTTTTTTTTTTTTTTTTTGCAGCATATGGTAGAGTAGGTTGACCCGAGTTACCGAGACAATCAAGTCATCCGACCTGGGTACGCTGCTCATAGTGTAAGGATTGAGAGAAAAATGAGTAAAATAATTGTATAATAAAATAAAAGATTTGTGGTATTTACATCGCGGCCATAAGTTAAGACGCGTGTGTTTGATATTACTGCATGTTAAAATTTTATTTTATTTTATTAGCGTTATGAAGCGTGCATAATAGTTTTAATTTTTAATAATTGGCTTGTTAGCTTGAAATCGAGGTGCATTTTATTTCTCAGTGGCGGATTGCGAGGTCCGAGATTTCGAGATCATCTCGAAGGGCCGCGGCTAAAGAGGGCCATCGGGCCGTCTACGCAGCAACCGAAAAAAAAAAAGCAAGAAGAAAGGAAAGGAAATAATTATTGAATTTTATGGATAGTTTAGAAATTGATATAACTATAATAAGATCTTATGGCGATGACTAATCCTACAATATATAACATGCTCTTGCGTCTTGTGCTTATTATATTAGTATCATGCTTTGGATGAACTTTGTCAAAATAAAATTCATACAAAGAAATATAATATTTTTATACATGAAAATTTTCTATTCTTGACCTGTTTTTTTTTTTAAATTTATTTATTTATTTTTTTTTCTTACGTAAAATGATTGTAAAGTTCGCATGCCACGCCTCCTTTTATTAAAATTTTCACCTGCGGCGCGATGCTGGGGGGCTCCTAGACCCCCCCCCCAGTGGGTGTGGGCCGTCTCTTTAGATATCTTCAAAGGGCCGTGGAGCCCCAGTTCGCCCCTGTATTTCATAATATGGTAGGATATGTGGTAGGGTGTGAGTGATGGTCATTCGACATGACATTACGGTCATATCGCGTAAAAATTAAAAAAAAATTGACGTCACCTACGGGTGATTACAGAGGTGACCAACTATGTAGATGCCGTGCTATAGGCGTATTGCAGCAAATGGAGACTTGCAAAAATTGCTTTCGTTTTGTTGTTTTTTATTACAGCGCTTCCAAATCTGTTATTTTATGTTAAAAAGAACCAAAGTAAATGAATTAGGCCATAGTTTGTCAATATCTTAAGTGGATCGCGAGCCTTGGAGGTGCAAACAGGTGAGATGTGCGCGAGTACTGCGCAGGTGTTGTCGGGACAGATAGGGCAAAAAAAAAAAATTGCCGATTTCAGCCATCAAGATATCGATTCATAGGTAACTTGACGTGCCCGATATCGACAAACGATTGCCTAATTCATTTACTTTGGTTCTTTTTAACATAAAATGCCAAATTTGGAAGCGCTGTAATAAAACAAACAAAACTGAAGCAATTTTTGCAAATCTCCATTTGTTGAAAAACGTCTATAGCACAGCATCTAGTTGGTCATGCGTAACGCACGCAATTACGTGATATACGACGCAGCAGCACCGCGAGTATGTAGAAAAACTATCACTCAACTTGGGTTGACACACCCTACCATATTATGAAATAAAATGCACCTCGATCTCAAGTGTTTACCCTGGATTTAATGTAAAATAAAATATAAATACATATCTTGATATAAAAGTTCTATAATGATACTTAAAAAAATATACAGGGTGCCATGACCACAAAAATCGCTACGATTTCAAGATGCTATAAAAATTAGAAATTTTAATTTTTTTAAATTTTTTTTACATCAAATTGAAGCCTGAATTTACACATTTTCAAAACTAATAAAAGTACAATTTTAATGCGTTGCTTATGTTTTTTTTGCGAGACGCCAAAAAGTAAAAAACGAGCCTGGTCCGAGAAAAATCACACTTCTGGGCACCAAATTCAGCTAAAAGAAATTGTTTTTAAATCTCTTTTAATTTTTTTTTCGCTTTTCTTCACACAACTTAAGCTATGGCTTCTGAACGTCAGCACCATTTAGAGCTCGGCACAAGTCGAGACGCTCCTCTAGATCGCGCCATACATTCTGCAACATCTCGGGAGTGACAGAGTTGCTCGCTTCTGTGATGCGCAGTTTGAGGTCCTGTCTGATGTTTCGCAATGGTGTTTTAAAAACAACATTTTTCACGTAGCCCCAAAGAAAGAAATTGGGAGGAGTAAGATCAGGAGATCTTGGTGCCCATACCAGTGGTCCATCGCGTCCCAACAACCTGTTTGGGAAGGTCTGGTTTAAGAAGTGTCTGACAGCCAGTGCCCAGTGAGCAGGGGCGCCATCCATCCTCCATCCATGGAGGAACGTCTCGACTTGTGCCGAGCTCTAAATGGTGTTCACGTTGAGAAGCCATAAGGTAAGTTGGGTGAAGAAAAAAGAAAAGAAAAAAAAAAAAAAAAAAAACATGAAAAGAGATTTAAAAACAAATTCTTTTAGCTGGATTTGGTGCCCATTGCAGAAGTGTGATTTTTTTCAGACCAGGCTCGTCTTTTACTTTTTGGCGTCTCGCAAAAGAACCAAGCAATGCAACAAAATTTTATTTTTGGTTTTAAAAATGTGTAAATTCAGTCTTCAATTTGTTGTAATAAAAGTTTTAAAAAAATTAAAATTTCGAATTTTAATAGCATCTTGAAATCGCAGCAATTTTTGTGGTCATCCTGTATATATTCCATAATGCCATAACACCCTGCGAGGTTTTTTATGTGAAATAAGGGATCCCTTCGAAGGGCGCATCAATTTTTTTTCTTCTTCCAATTTTGACATTATAAAATATTCAATCAAAAAAAGTGCTATACATAAATCAAATGGATTTTAATATGAGGTTTATACTAATATATAAAATATATTGCAATATATCGTAAATATAGTTACAGAAACAATCGAAAATTTAAAGAAGCAACCTGCAACGTTTTAAAGTCACATGTTTTACACGCACGATGTACGTGTTTACCAATCGGCGGTCGAATCTATAACGATCTCTTGATTAAGTCGCGATGAATGACAAAACCTACTTTAATCCTAAAAATAAAAAAAATAAAAATATATATAAAAAGTTTTTTCTATGGTGATAGCTTTATATTTAACGTTAACCATGGCCGATGCATTTAGGACATTCATGCTGTTTAGGAAGTTTTGTTTTTTTTTTTTTTCAGTTTTTTCTACGTCTAGCTAATATTTACAAAAGAAGTATAACAGTTTCGTGTTTGTTATAAAAAAGTTTTTCGTTGAATCTGTATATTATATGTTTACGTCCCTTTGTGACAATAAAATTACTATACTAGATAAGGAATAATATTTTTTTCCCCTGTATTTAAAAATTATCGTTTTCCCGCTGTACACGCTGTCATATGGATAATACAAGCAAACGACCTTAAAAAAAAAAAAAAAAAAAAAACTTTAATTATTTTACGGATATGAAACCTTTACCAGTATAGGTCAAACGATGGACCTCGACTGCCCGCGAGTGACCAGACGCTAACTCGCAACCTGCTGGACCAAAGTATGATCTCTCGAACATGGATCTAAATAGTTTTCATTATTAAAAATCATGGTAAACATTTCATTTCCGCAAAAAAAAAAAAAAAAAAAAAAAAAAAATTTCATGCAGTTGCTTGTATTCTCCATATGACAGCGTGTACAGCGGGAAAACGATAATTTTTAAATAATGGAGAAATTCACATTCCTTAATTATCTTCTATTTAATTGTCACAAAGGATGGTAAAAATAATATAATATATTATACACAAAACAAAAGAAAAATATACAGTATAATTATTTTGCAAAATATTAAATAAACATGGAGAAAAATGTAAAAATCGCAATGCAATTCCTAAGCATTAGGTCACCACAGCCGCAACATTAAAACGTATATCTACAAGCTATCTCGGGAACTAGTAGAGATAAAGTAGCAAATCTGGTATTCTTTCTAATTTTTTTCACAAAAAATTCAGATTGGCGTTGGTTTTATTGCGCTATCTCAATTAGGGAGAAAGCTGAAAAAACAGCTTACCGAGGGTCAAATGGGACCGAAGTAACAGCAATGACAAATTTTACTTCTTGCAACTTCTCACTTTTTTACTAGTTATTCCATCAAAATGAGACTTGTACCATCATTTCTAACTTTTATTAAGGGGGTAGGTGACCGACTGATATTTCGCAAACTAGGACGGTTGCGAATAATAATAATAACACAAAGTAAAGAAGAAATGTTACTTAAAAATTTAGTTATGTCAAACATGTGAAAACACATGATCAAATAAAGTTATTACACCTTAAAGATAACATGTAAATGTGGAAATTTAAATTTGAGCGGAAAATTTTAGTCAAATTAGAAACTTTTTTACAATTAAAAGTATCATTAAAAATTTTTTTTGGTATAATTTTTTTTTTTTTTTTTTAATTTACTTGATTTTATTTGAAAATTATAGTATTTGTTTTATTGGAATTAAATCATGTACAAAAAATATTGGGAAAAAATAGTTCTTCTTTTAGCGATTTCCGGTTCAAGTCGGTCCCCCACCGCCTTAATATTGAGATTGATATGTGGGTGTCCACATTTTGCTCCACAGCGAGATAGCGCGCAGGACCTCTTTGTGTCCGCAGTGGGTGGCTCCGGTGGGGTGCTGAGCGCTATCTCTTGTAGTGGAGCAAAGTGTGGACACCCACATATCAATCTAAATATTTTTCTAATTTAGAAATAATAATAAAAGTTTCATTTCGATGGAATAACTATTAAAAAAGTGAGAAGTTGCAAGAAGTGAAATTTGTCATTGCTGTTACTTCGGTCCCATTTGACCCTCGGTAAGCTGTTTTTTCAGCTTTCTCCCTAATTGAGATAGCGCAATAAAACCAACGCCAATCTGATTTTTTTGTGAAAAAAATTAGAATGAACACCAGATTTGCTACTTTATCTCTATTAGTTCCCGAGATGGCTTGTTAAAAATCTCCACCAACAGTGACCAAAATGCACAAATATAGTATTTTTAAAATACTCATAATACGCACAAATATTAAACTTTCCTTTATAAATCATATATTTATCGCTTCCTTATTAAATTTACTTTATTTTCATGCAAATATATATAATTTTTCGTTTGTATTTAGTTTCAAACGCGCGAGATAAGAAGCATCTTCTTTCCCATATTTAAGAATTTACAAATATTCGCTCAACAGACAAAAAAAGTTAAACCTGGTTTAACTTCGTTGCAACTTACCAAAAGTGCAAAATTAACTCGAGTTAAGTCGTTAAACCAGGTTTAGTTAAACCGAGTTTAAACCATTGTTGCAACTTACGGCCCTAAGTAAAATAGATTTAAACTCAATTCCTAAAATTTTTGCGTGTGGAATTCCAATTATGTACAGTAAAAATGTAAAAGATTTAGGAGTTTATATTGATTCTAATCTTACTTGGAGGAAACAATTAGCTGACATAAGCCGTAAAGTGATGGGGGGCATTTTTTCATTAAATAGGTTTAAAAATTTTGTACCAGTTGATCTTAAGAAACAATTGGTGCAGGCTCTTATATTTCCGCATTTTTATTACTGTGACGTTCTTTTAACAGACCTTAAAGCAGAATATGTTTCTAAATTACAATTACTACAAAACGCGTGTGTTAGGTTTGTTTTGGGAATGAAAAAATATGATCGGGGAATTTCTAATGGTTACAATATTCTTAATTGGGTAAAACTTGATGAATTACGCAAATTTCATATTCTCACACTGCTATTTCGCTGCCTCCAGGATGATTTATTTCCATCGTATTTAAAAAACCGTTTCATCACGTTAGCCGATTCACATGGTCGTAACACAAGATCTGGTAAAAACTACACATTAAAACTTCCCTCATATAACCTTTTGCCATTTAAAAATTCTTTCACTGTAACATCAGCTCGTCTATGGAATACTCTGCCATGTAGATTAAGAAACTCTAAGACAGTATCAATATTTAAAAGTGATTATAGGCGTACATATCTAAGTGCCAAACAGCTCCGCTTGTAGTATTTTTTTTTTTATTAATATTTTTTTTTTCTCTTCATCACCTTTGTTATGCATCTTTTTCTATAAAGTGATATAAAACTTTTATTTTTTTTTTCTAATACTTATATATTTTTTTCTTTCTATTATTAATTTTTTTTCTTATTACGTAGTATTAATATTTCCTCTGATCGAAATTTTGAATGTAATTAAATGATTTCATGAATGTTTTTCTGTTGGGGTTAGGTGTAAGAGTGGGCCAGACATATTGTCAGGCTTAAACCTCGCCCTTTCAAAAATTTGTAAATTTTTTTTTCCTTGCATTTTTTGGAATAAAGACGATTATTTATTTATTTATTTATTTATTATTTATTTATTTATAGTATAGTATAGTATAGTATAGTATAGTATAGTATAGTATAGTATAGTATAGTATAGTATAGTATAGTATAGTAAGGTAAATCTTGTACTAATGATAAGTGCATATTATGATGTAGCTGTAAAGTATACTGGTAGTGCACCAAAAGTTCACTAGAAGTCGGTAATGCATTTACCTGCATTATTCAAGAAATATATTGACGTTCGACTTTATAGTCTCTCAATGTAGTAAATAATGCATAATATGATTTCAACATACTTCAATTTGATTGTCAGCAATAAAATATTCATGCTTAAGATTTACTTGAAACACTCGAGAGTCGAGAGACGTGCTGTCAATTAACATGCAAACAATGGTGCAGTATACTGTCACCAAGAAATATATAATATCAGTTGTGTATATTAGTGATATTTCCTCGTCCATCACGAAATCAGCAGAAACTTTGTATTAAACAAAACTTAATCTGAATAAGAAGTATATTGTAAAATATATTTTTCTTCAATTTGTTTATTACTGAGATACCTCAATAGTCATTGTAATACTAAAGCATACTATATTTACGGTTTCTCCTACAAGCAAGATCGACGATTTTTTTTCCATTGTTATAAAAAAAACATTAAAAACCTCAAAATTACATGGTGTGTTGTTTTGGAAAAAGGTTCCTAGGCACCTTTTTGTTGTTGATCCGATGCTAAGATTTCTTCATATGAGTCGATCTTGCTTCTAGTAGGAACGACCGTTAATATAGTTTGCTTTATGTAATACTAACTGCCTACTTACTGTTTACATTGATCAAGAACATGCCATGTTATATGCCAAAAATTATTTTCTTAACAAAGTTATAATTATTAATTATTATATTACTACAGACCGGATTTTTTGGTTTCATCACTGTTTTTCTGTCATTACGTCACTTTCAATCAAAAATGAGTGTAAACTACACAGAATAAAGTCATTTAAGACCCATTTGTTTTCACCATTCACCAACAATTTTTTTTTGTTTTTCACAATTTTCACCAATTTTTAACTTTTTTTCACCATTTTTAAAAAATTTAAGGTTTTTAACAATTTTTAAAATGTTTTTAAATTTAGCCAAAAAAAAATAAAAAAAAAAATTTAAAAAGGAAAGGAAAATGAAAAGGAAAAAAACTTCAATTTTTAAAACCTATCAAAAACTGAAATTATTTTGTATAGTATATAAATACATAAAAAAAGAACCATAAAACATGGAGAAACAAAAGTTTAGCCCATAATGCTCTACATGAAAAAAAAATCCCTTATCTGACTGTCACGATGAGTTGTTAAACATTGGAATATTATTTTGGGTAGCTATTAGAAGTGGTTTACCTTTAAATATTGAATAGCATTAAAAATTTAATTGATCAAAATTTCAATGTAGATTATGTTATTTTAAATAATGTATAAAAATTTAAAATAAAGTTAAAAATATTAGTAAAATTGAATAATTATTATGATGTAGTACAAAATATCGTAGAGTTTATTTTAATCCCTATATTATGGTAAGTTATTATAATAAATTAAATATTGTAGGAAATTAGTAAAACGTCTGAAACCTTGGGTATTTATTTCTGAAGTAAAGATAAACCATTTTTGTGCTATTTTACGTTTTTCAACAAGGAGCCCAAGCTAAAGAAACAAGGTAAAAATTGTGCGCAACGTTAACAACTTGAAAGTTGAGGGTTTGGATTCCACCACAAATTCCAATTTTTTAAAGCTGAATTCTGAAAGCAAATATAATTAGTAACACAATTTACACCTTGTTTCTTTAACTTCGGCACTTTTACGTCTTAAATACCTTTTCAGTTGTGCTTTTTACTCTATGAAGATATGTGATTTAAGATCTTTTAGCAATTTTAAAGAATGGATTTAAAGAAACTCACCATGATAAGCTCTGTATCAGACTATATGAACATAAAATTAATGCAACCCTTGTAGGGGACCAGCATAACGACCCTTGCCATTGATTATGTAAGTCTTAAGTAAGTTTGTGGTGCTAATGCCTCTTGCTTATGACGAGAGTCGTGAGTAAAGGACGAGATGAAGTCTTCGTTTGAGTGAAAATAATTTGAATCATTCGTTAGAGTGATGCATTAGACGAAAAGGTTCTGTAGGGGGCCGAAATTCTGGTGTTCTAGAGCGAGACTGGAGGACAGTTCCATGAGCTGCGCAGGATTCTCTGGCTTAGGATTTTCACGAATATCGATGTCGACTTGGTTACGGAGCTTCAGTCTCGGAGTAATGGACTATATTTGTCGCGAGCACGAGTGTGTGAGCCCCTTTGGTGATTTGGCTTCGGCTGGATCATTAGCAAGTATTGAAAGTTACTTAATCGTATTGTCGTTGTATTTGCGGTATTTGTTGGCAGTTGTATACAGACTAAGTAAGTATTACTGTGCTCAGCATATTGAGTATGTTGGTTGTCTTTGGGTAGCTCTCAACAGACAGGTGACTATACACTGGACAAGCTGCAAGAAGCACGAGAGTGCGACCTTTTTGCAAAAATATGGAATAAAATAAGAAATTTGCTCAACGGTGTGTTCACATGATTAGAACATTTTCAACCAATCAGCCAATCAACGCCTCAATTGAAGGTCACGTGGTCAAAATTGACCAATCACAATTAGTCTGAGTGTGACAATGGAAAAAGTTGCTTGTAATAAGTTTTATTTTTATTATGATCTGGTTAGAATAGGGTATTATTATTATTATTATTTGTTGTGTTATTATTTTTAATGAAATATAAATTTAATACGTGAGTCTATATAATGATATTCAAATTTACATATCATATTATTGTATAATTAATTCTAAGTTATTTTGAGTTGCTAAAATAATGTATTTTAGCAAATTATTAGCAATAGCTATATTTACTTAAAAAACTTAAAACAAAAAAAAAACTTTAAATTGCATATTTTCTTTAATTTGCTAAAATGCATTATTATAGCTACTCATAATAACCAAAAAGTGATTATCTTAAATAAGTTAGGATTCGTAACTGAAGTAATGCACCAGTTTTTAAAGTGTGATTGACAAAACAAAATTAAATTGTCATCACCACAATGAAATGAATGCCATGTGACATTGTTAAATAAAATTATGCTCAAAATCTAATTGGAATATAATTAAATTCTTTTATAAAAATATTGTATTATAAATAGAGACCGGATTCTTTTGTTTCTTCACTTTTCTTCCTGTCATTATTAGGTCACTTTCAATCAAAAATGAGTGCGAATTAAACAAAATAAAGTCATTGAAGACCCATTTGTTTTTACCGTTTGCCAACATTTTTTGGTTTGTAATTTTTCACCTTTTCTACACCATTTTTCAACCTTTTTTTTTTACCATTTTTCAAATTTTTTCACCATTTTTAAGGTTTTTAACAATTTTTGACCTATTTTTTACATTTTGTAAAAAAAAAAAAAAAAAAAAAAAAAAAAAAGGAAAATGAAAAGGAAAATAAAAACTTCAATTTTTAAAACCTATCAAAAACTGAAATTATTTATTATAGTATATAAATTTTTTTTAAAAATAGAACCATTAAACATGAAGAAAAAAGTTTAACCCGGTTTAACCTATAATGCTCTACATGAAAAAAAAATCTCCTTCATCTGACTGTCACGATGAGCTGTGAAAAATTGGTATATTATTTTGGGTAGCTATTAGAAGTGGTTTACTTTTAAATATTAAATACATAGCATTAAAAATTTATTTGATCAAAATTTCAATGTAGATTATATTAATTTAAATAATGTATAAAAAATTTAAAATTAAAATAGTTAAAAATATTAGTAAAATTGAACAATTATTATGATGTAGTACGAAATATCTTATAGTTTATTTTAAACCCTATATGTATTTCTATGGTAAATTATTATAATTTTTGTATGAAATTAGTAAAACGTCTTAAACATTGTGTATTTATTTCTGAAGTATAAATAAACAATTTTTATTCCATTTTACGTTTTACAACATTTTTGCACCATTTTTTGCAAAAAAAAAAAAAAAAAAATCACCTTTTTTTGTGACATTTTTTGAAAAAAACTTCAATAAAAAATCCGGTATCTAATTATTACTGTATTGTATGGAGCATATTATAATTTAAATTACAGCTTTATAAGCAACAGTAATTAAGTATTTAAATTACATTTTGTATTCTCTACTATAAATAACATAAATCTTTAAAGTTCTTTTAAGTTAATTAATGTTGATTAACATCCTAATGTACTTATACATGTTAGAAAAAAAGTTGGTACTATGAAATCAGAGAATATGAATGTAAATAAAATATAGAAATAATATCTAGGATCATTGAGAATGAAATTGAGAGCTGGCGTCAATTTTATTTTCAAATCAATATTTCTTCTCATATATATAATCAATTTAAAACAAAATCTTCATGCAATCAATTTCATTAGTTTATAAAATTAATTTGCATAGCTTACCATAGAATTCAATATTGAAAATGATAAAGCTTTAATGAAAATACCCTCGCAAGTGCACGTGTTTATACGTACAAACATAAATATAGGAGTGCGCTAAATATGTTTTCGCTTTCTGATAAACTGTATATTTATCGCTTGTTTCATTGAATTATATTACAACAAAATATCATCCGAATTACACAAGAAGTTTTGGTCAGATAATACATACAATTTGTTTCATACAAAAGCTTGAACCACAAGCAAATGTACTAAAATCATGAAGTCCATTAAACTTTAAGTACTTTTAGTGATTCAGTTCTCTGTGAGCTTTACCGTATTGATTTGTCCTTTTCAATACAAAGTTGAATACCTAACCAGATTCATGAGTAAATGTTCATATTATTTATTATATTTTGCATAAAATTGTATCTGTCATGCTGTTAGTAAAAGTTTTAAGGAAAAAAAATAACAGCAGCGAGTATGTATATTTATAGCATAATGAATACAAAGTAAACACTTCCATATTCGGAACGGAATTAATTCGTCATACTATTTAAAAAATACTAATTAAGTTCAGTTACTTATAAAAAGCTACATTATTAAAACAAAATAACTGTAATTCATAATTAAATAACTGTCTTGGGTTCGATTATCGTAAATACGATATAACGATACTATAGCGATATATTATAGTTATCGATGCGTTATAGATTAACATAAATTGACAATATTATCGTCATATCGATAACGATACTTTTTGCTCAGAAAATATACATAAAAATAAAAAAAATCGCATCACCAAATTTTAAAAAGTATAATATAATATAAATGAGGCCTCCTGGCCGAGAGAATGCGAAGGTGTTTCCGTAAGGGATTTGCGATTGCTGTGTGGGGTTTAGAATCTCGTACGCGGGTTGTATCATTTATCATTGAAGATATAGTACAGTCATAAAGCTACAATTTGACATATATTATCTTATTTCAATAAAAACATATTGCGCTATAATTTATAGTTATCGTTAACGAAAAACTATCGATGTAGTATCGTTATCGTGGGTGACATTTTAATAGTAACGATATAGTTATCGTTATAGAATGAGGCTAGAATATTATAGTATCGTTATAGAAATTTTGGGTATTGAACCCTAGACTGTTAAATAATAATAAGCCTTGTTGTCACAATATATATAGGATATCTATTTAATTCAGTGTTAAAAGTAATTTGATGAAAATACTAATATTGTTCATGAAAATGTGTTGGTATTAATTAAATATAAAGATCTGAAAAGGAACTCTTGAGTTTATTGAGCTATAAATATTTTTAAACATCTTATTTAAGTTATATGTTTAGCTTTTAATTTTAAAAATTGTCACAAGATAAAAAAATGTAGTGTAACTTATTATTTGATGTAATGCTACTACTGTATTTTACCAATGTACAATAAAATAAATAAATACAGAAAATTTTCTACACGGAGAGAAATTATGGATTGGAATAACTCAAGATTTATTTAAAAACGAACCACTTCACTTCTTGGTTTGATTTAAATGAAACTTGAGTTGGTATGAATATGGCATGAGTTATACCAACTCAAGTTTCAGTTATATCAAACCAAAAAGTGAAAT